>JBBBDQ010000119.1:5000000-5355000 GCA_037127315.1 Ascarosepion bandense | reverse complement strand
TAAAAAAATCAGTCAAAGAATATAGACATTTTATTATGAAAGGTGCTAAAAGTTTGAGTCGAGTATATTTTCAATATTCATAAACAAAATTACTTCAAGACTAATTTCATTCTTGACTGTAAAGAAAGAATTTTCTTTGTTATCTTCTTATACCAAATTTTTCTTTTTGTTAAGCAATATAAAATGCTTTAATCATTTCATAGATCTTATATTTTCATTGTCCTCAATTCTGAGAATTTTACTTAAATATTTACTTGATTTATATATATATATATATATATATATATATATATATATATATAGATAATGCCAAATATGAAAATCATAGGAGGGGAAGATTACACTAAAATTGTTTAAGTAATTGATCAATTTGACTAAACCCAAAAGAATGGATCAAGTAAATCCAAAATACAGTTAATGAGATTAGCTAACTTGAAATTACTGATAATTCAGTTGTTTTGGAATACAATCAATTCAAAAAACAAAAACAAAAAAAAACTGACAGATAATAAAGATGTTATACAGTGTGTAACCCTGATATAAGAGAGTTGCCGGACCGGATAAAAGTTCTTATATATCCGGGTTTCTCTTAACTCTTATACCCAGGTTTGGTCTATTTTATATATATTACCACAGGCCCTAATTTTGGACTAGATAAAACTCTCTTATATCACGGTTTATCTTATACCCGGGTAATACTGTATAAGTTAGCAAAATTTATCAGAACATGATTTAAGCTGTTCAAAAACAGAAGTTTATTGAAAAATAAGCTTTTTCTTCAGTTCCATTCAATGTAGATAATGGAAGGAAGATTTGTAAATAGCAATGTATTTTGCATTTTTCTTTCTATGTTCCTGAGTGATTGTATTAAAGCTGACAATTGTATAAAATAAATTGGACAGAAACAGCTGTAGATAAAGAATTAATGTTGCTTAGAGCTACAAGAGACAGAAAGTTGTGACTGCCCACATTTTGAAGGGACACAGTACATTAATGCAAAAAAAGAAAAAAGAAAAAAAAAGAAAAAAGAAATGAAACTGACTTGGCCCTAAAAGTTTGATCACCACCACCACACCTATGTCCATATGTTACCATTAATTTTATTATAAAGTGAGGGGGTCTTTCAGAAAACAGCAGTGAGGCAGTGTCCCCATTTACATCTTGTTATCGATTCTGATTAAAATCTTCACACCACATGGTAGGTCATCCACTACAATTGGTCAATACAGTGGCTAGTTCATAATACAGACTTTACATTCACAACAAATATCTAAAGTTTGAAAGCTTTCTATCTCTGATTATTTGGGGATGGTGGTGAAACTGGTTGCTTGTAATGTAATGTTATAAAAAAAAGAAAAAGTTATCAAGGACACTTGTTATAAAATGTTAAAGTAAACAATAATGCCATTATTGATTTGCTTAATGCTGAGTTTTCAAAAGTTATAAGAGGATTTTGTTGGAAGATTGGATCAAAGCTGTAACATTTTTTTTTAACACTAAGCATTATTTTTTTTTTCAGAACTACAAGTGTGTGTGAATAACTCCATCTTTATAGGTGCATTCCAATGACCAGTAATTTGAGATCATATTATGTAATGCTTATGGTAAAACTGAAAAATTATTTTAAGGTTTTTCATACGCATAGCTACAGTAGTCAAAAAAAGCTTCTCACAAGCAGTGTTATTGTAAAATTTTGTTCCACCCAACTAACGAAAATGGATTGTGTGTGTGTGTGTGTGTGTGAGTGAGTGAGAGGGAAAGAGGTTAGGAGGAATGTTCAACACACTACTACTGATAAACTTAGATAAATCTTTCAGTCATAATTATAAATACAGCAACTTATCACTGGATGGCTTACCTGGCTATAAAATCTCAAAACCTTTTAAAAATATTCAACCAGCCAATATTGTATATAAAACTTAAATTGTGATAGAGTTTTTTTTTTTTTTTTTTTTTTTTAAATAAATCAAAATGAATAAAAGTAAAAAATAAAAATTGACTAAATTTTACTTTTACTGTATTTACAGTAAGCCAACCAAAATAATATGCAGAATATAAAACTGATTTAAAAATTTTTTTGTTTACTGTTCAGCAGTGTATAAACAGTTTGGAAATAAATTATAATTATTACAAAGGGTGCAACAGTGACATTAAAGTTATTTGAAGTTGCTTGACACAAATGTACATTACACATGTCAGTCAGTCAAGTGCTATATGTGATACAGCTTTGGGCTTATGCATCATTTCTTGAAAGAGACTTGACTGTCTGGGCAAAAGTTCTGCAGTAGACTGGTTGCCAGCCAAGGCTATAGAACCCAATCTGTCCTATTATTTAACCCATAACTGGAGGGAAGAGACGGATTAATACCTTTCCCAAAGGGTATTTGTGTGTAAGTGGATGCAAGGAATTCAACTGGAATTCAAACTCAGCTCCCCAAAGTGGTCATGTACAACTTCTTAGTAACCAGCTTGTTGGAACAGCTTTTAGTCGTTAAACCATAGAAATAAAGTTTATTCATACATTTGAATACTACTACATCTCAAGTCTTGTGGTGGTCACAGTAGTAATACTCAATGTCAGCTAAATAAGTCTCTTCATAGAGTCTCTTAAAACACTACTAAAGTATGTCAAATTATATCTTAAGGAATTTTTACAATTGTTTTTAGTTAATTGATACTAGTAAAATTTTGAGTTAATACTTGTTTTGAATTTCAACTTATATCTGATTTTATATATAACTTATTTGTATACATGATATTTCATTATTCTCAGTTTGTTTATTATTATCATCTGTGATTTTTTTTCCTCCTCAGTTTGTTTCCTTTTTCTGTTTTGTTGTTGATTCATTGATTTTTTATTGGTTACTTGATAGTTATTCTGTTGGTTTTACCAATACTTTGGTTTGTTATTGCTGCCTGGTTGCTTGGAAGTATGCCCATCTACTGTCATGTATTTCCAACCCCACAGGACCAACCTTTACTATGTTGAGCACACTTCAGTCACATTTTCTAGGAGAGAAACAATCAGTAGTTGAAAAAAAGGTCAGTATGCTTGAAACCTAAGACTTGTGGCTTTGGACTTGCTCAACCACCAATGTGGTTTTCTGAACAGTTTCGTCAACCCAATTATTCACTTACAAATCTGGGTCAACTCATGATATAGTTTATTATAACAGTGTTGCAAGTTGTGATTGAGGTGACATTGTTGACATATCAACTAGGGATCTAATGGCTGAACTAGCATTTGAGCCCTTCATGAATATAGTGAGGTAGCATCGGCTTGGTACATCCACTTTACTTACTACCAGTTAAACTTTACTTACTACCTGTTACAAACGCACTTGCGACATGTTTGCTCTTTAACAGTATCTTATTTTATTTTTTGCAATAATTATGTCGCCAAGTAGTGAAGAATATATATCATTTATTATGATAAAGATGATGTATTTATCTATATGTATTGTGTGTGTGTGTGTGTGTGTGTATATATATATATCCTGGCTTGAAGCTATTGGATGTCTAAGTGTACTAAAGAGCTTGATACAGCAAAACAGGACTGTTTGCAGATGACACATATATTTCTTAATTCCCTCCTGTCATGCTCAGGTGTTTGAATTATTTTAATATTTTTTTTCTTATGTCTTAATGTAAGATACTCAATAGTAGGTACATCAATATACATGTTACAGTCATTTTAGACAGCATATCAATATAAATATTTTGCAGTCATGGGCTCACTTGTATGAAATATTGTCTTAATTCTGTTTCTGGAGATTTATAAAGAATTTTATTTTTTAATAACATACTTTGTATGATAAAAAACGAGTGTTTTTTTTTTGTTGTTTTTTTTTGTTGTTTTTTTTTTTCTAAGAAATTTCTTTGATTGGACTTTAAGTTAAAACTTAGTTAACTCACTACCCTTAATTTTTTTTTTTCTTCTTTTTTTTAACTGGAGTAGATAGTTCAAACCATTGTCCGATTCACACTCCACCCACGTCTATTGAACAGGTGAAGAGGCTCATCCCTTGTTCCCTGTTTAGAATGTGGTTTCCGGCTTTCTCTTTTCCAATCTTTTCACTATTACGTAGCCCCCTGTGCTTCAGTGGCGTTACCACCTTACTTGGGGTGATATGATTAAAAAAAAAAAAAATCTGACATTAACAAAAGTTATCAATATTATTATTTTTTTTTTTTAAATAAATGATAGATATTATAAGCTGTGACTGACAATATATTTCTCATATAAATATATCCTAAAAATTTTAGCAACACTGGAAAATGAATATAGTTTTTATTGATTTGCATAATAGAATAGTAGATTGTTGTCAGTTGGATCCTTACTGACTGCTGCATATTTATTGTTAGTGTTGATTTAGTTAATAAATTCAAATAATAGCACAAGAAAAGAACCATCTTGTTTCTTTCATTTTTTTTTCCTATTTATTCTTTTAAACAAAATTACTGGCATGACATATTTATCCTCTCTGTATGCAGGTAGTAAGGGGGACCTATATATAATTTCTTTTGTCACTTTTTTTAAATTGTGAGAGCCCTTTTATGTTAAGTAAATAAAAAATAATTTAGGAAAATATAAAGGACGCTTTGAATAAATCAAAATTTATGATGTAATTTTGATTAGAAATAGATCATTTTGAAATATTTACATATAAAAAATACCGACTTTGCACAAGATTAATTAGCAAAACAACATGTAAGATTTGAAAACCCACTGAGCAAAAAAAGAAAAAAAAAAAAAAGAAAAAGAAAAAGAAAAAAAAAGAAAAGAAAAAAAAAACTATTAAGTTGATTACCTTATTGCATATCCCCCACCTGATCCAGACTATAAATAAAGTGGGTTTCTCAATCTATAAATAAAGTGAGGTTTCCCCACTTCCTTGTCTAAAACTGAACTCAGGTCAGGCAAATAATTACTATATATATATATATATATATATATTTCAGGTTACTTCTTCCCTCATGTGTGTGTGTGTGTATATATATATATATATATATATATACATACACACACACAGGAGGGAAGAAATAGCCTGAAAAAATAAAAAGTCTTATCTGTTTAGTGGTGGTTAGAAATCTTTCCTTGTGGCAAGGGAGGTAAGGAGCCTGAAGGAAAGATAGCAAGAAAGGTAAAAATGATAAAACCCACAAGTCACAAAAATTTACAAATGAGAGAGAGAAAAGATAAAAATGCAGACAGATTGAGTAGCATTGGGTTAAATAATTATAGGAAGTTATTTATAGTGAACAGATTATATGACAAGTAAGCCACCACCCAAACAAAATCAGATGAAATAGATTAAATTATTTAGAACTATCCAACTTCCAATTCAGGGTAATAGTAATAATAATAAAAAAATGCTTCAGAAGCTTTTCACTGATGTCCTCGAGGTCTGCTCAGTCATTAAGTTAGACACAAGTACATGTTGATTCTACCAAAGGTATTTGTACTACAGGAAAATATTTGTTTCTTACAAAAATTCTTGGGTTTAGAATTACTAAGTTGGCATTAAAGATGACAGGTTAATGTCAGCAAGTATCAGCAGATTGGCAATTTATACACTTGATTACTTGGTTAGGAATAAGCGCTTTCATTTTCATGTAAACTTATCTGTTTATCATCACAAAAGATTACTTTTTCTTTTTCATTATAATATTACAGTTAACTTGTTAGTGATTTAATACTATCATGTTGTACAAGGTGAATTTACCCATTTTATAAGCTTGACTTTTCCAGTATATATATATATATATATATTATAGATAAAATATAAAGTTATAAATAAAAAAAGAAAGAGAAAAACAACTTATTAAAAAAATATAAATTTTTAACCATTTTATGATATGCAATACATTTGAAATAAATAAAAAGTTTTTAATGAGATTTTTAAGTTTTATATTTGTAGGAGCTTGCTCAAGTTGGGCTGTTTTGGGGGGCTATATTCAGTTTTAAAAAAATTTCCAAGTAGAGATTTTTGTAGAGTGAGAGAAAAAAACCAAAAAAACCTGGCCACTCAAAACCATCAAGTAATAAAGATTTGTCAGACATAATAGAAATGATGACCCCAAAACCTCAGTGAGAAAAATTCAACTTCACTATAAGTATTGGAAAACCAGCCAAGACTTTATTAAGAAAACAGTTCAATAAACTAGTTCCACTTGAAATAAATGATAGCACATCAACATTATGAAATTGATCCCTTGTGATTAAAATGGACTTTTTGTAAAAGCTGAATCTGCATATATCAGTTTCTTTAAAAATTGTTACAAAATTAGTACACAGACATGAAGATCAGCTTCAAATAGTGTGTATTCAAACAGTACCGGTTTAGTTAAAAGATAAAGTACCATTTTGCTGCATGATTATGTCTACCAGTGTGTTGAAGAAGAAAATGAAGTTACTAAAATTGAATCAGTTGGAGATTTTATTGCACCCCTGCCTATTCACCTACAACCTCCCCACTTTTTCTACTGAATTCTTTTCAAGCATCTAGATCACTTCCTTACAGGCAAGAACTCCATTTTGGATGAAATTGAAAACTTGATTAATTTATCAGTTCTTTAAACAAAGATTTTTATTTTAAGGAAAGGAATTTTGTGATTTGTTGCCAAGGTACAATATGGTGATTCAATAAATAATTTTTTAAAGATTTTTGTTTAAATAAATCAGTAGTCTCCTGCTGAACACTCATAATTTTATCTTTCAAAAATTGCTTATATTCATAAATACAAAAGAATGTATAAAACTGTTCAATACAAGTAAAATGAAAGGTATACCATAGATACTACATAAATCAAATCTCCATTATTGAAGTCAAAGCAAATCCTAGTCCATAGGAAAGAATAAATAGCCATTGAAAAAGTGTCAGTCTACCTCTTAAGATAACTGTTACACATCAATTGAAGTTGGATGTGTTTTTCTGACATGTCATAAAATGGTCATTTAAAAAGTTGAACATGACATCAATCTGAAGTTGAACAAAACAGGTCCAGAATGTTTTTGTATAGTAAATATTTTTATGGCTTGATTTTAGTAAAAATTTCAAACTGACATGTTTCTCAATTTTTAAAATTTTATTTTTACCACACATCAGGACTGAACATATACACAGGTTAAAGGAACAAAAAAAAAAAAATAAGTCATATATTCACTTTAATATACATCAATTTAAATTAATAATTAATAATCTAAAATAAATAATGATGTCATTTCATGAAATTTATTACTTGTACAATTTGTCAACAAAGCATTATTCATAAAAAGTGCAATATAGAAATAACTGAAAAGTGTACTGTAACTTTTACAAATTATTTTTTTTAATTAATATAGTCTCCATTCATCCTTGAATGCTGTTCATTGTTTCTCCACCAGTAGAAGAAGAAAACCAGGGAATCACACTAGAAAGTGCATAGGATGAAAGAGGTGATATATACATTTTTAAACTTGTTATTAAATAAAGTTTAATCCTGTATAAATAAAGAGCATGGCAGGTCTTAGCTGAAAAGGTCTGAACTTGTGAAATAAAGGAATGTCAGTCAGTTAAGTGCCATACGTGATATACGCTTGGGCGATCATGTCTCAAAGGAGACATGACTGACTGGGCAGAAGATTATTCTGCAGTAGGTTGCCAATGCTTTCTATGGTAGACTGGTTGCCAACCAAGGCTATAGAACCCAATCTGTCCTATTATTTAACCCATAACCAGAGGGACGAGATGGCTTAATACCTTTCTCAAGGGTATTTGCATGCAAGTGAATGCAAGGAATTCAACTGGAATTCGAACTTGGCTCCCCAATTTCTCATTCAGAGTCAATATTCACTGCACCACAACACACATCCATAGGACTGTAGCTCAATATTTGCAATGGAATAGTAAAAGGCTTTTTATGTTCTGTCTGTGGGAGACCAGCAGTAAGTTTGAAAATAATTCATCACCCACAAGATTGTGTAGATATTCTACTTTTGGTTTTATCAGACTCTCTTAAAAGATAACACTTTCTAAAATGGTACAAGAAGAGGACCAGGAGTCCTAATAGACATTTAAGACAAGAAGCCTCATTGGAAATGCAACAATTCATTTCATTATGATTGGAGAAAATTTAGTGTCTGCTCAGTGATAATGTGATTTTAAGAGATTCATTTTAGTGGTACTAAATATTACTGGCTAGTTTATTTTTTCCTCCATAGAGTTGTTCCAGCTAAATCAAAGAGAGATCAGCTGGATCAAAGAGAGATCAGCTGCTATGCTCTGATCATCTCGATTTTTGAAAGGTACTCCCATAATATCTGCATAAATATTTACTCATGATCTGAGAATGTTCTGAGGGTAGATTGTTAATTTTTTAATATAAAGTGAAAAGAGAGTAGAACTGAGAGAACTTTTGGGGGATACTTGCATTGATGTCATGGGCTTCAGAAGACTAGCCATTTGACCCTAATGAACCTATTTCATTGCAAAGACTACCAGAGATACTATAGTTGCAGTGTGTGTAGCAACTCTCTATGCCACACCATGTCAAAGGCTTTTGAGATATCTAAAGCAATCCCTTTAATGAGTTTATTATTGAGTTCTTTGCTGATTCTGTGTGTAATGATAGGACATTAGCAGTGGACTGAGAGAAGTGAAATCCATTCTGTTTATCATTCAGGACATATATATATATATATATATATATATATATATATATATATATAAAACAAGAAGGTGGGTGATTGAAAAACACTTGAGATTATCAAACATTGAAACTTTTTTTAATTCTTTCTTGATCTGGATAAAAACCTCACACTTTATTATGCAAGTCAATTTTTTCAAGACAAATATGGTATTAACCAACTGATGCCAGGATAAGTATATCTTTAGTATATACTCTCATCTACACAAGCAATATATTGTGAGTTTCAACTCAATATCTATCCATATTAAATATATGGATAATTTTTTTTGAGTGCCAGGTTTTATTATACAAGCAAAATCAGTATAACATGAATTTTTACTTATAATTCCAAAAGACAGACTATAGAAACATTTGGTGATCTATATCCTACAAATCTGAATCAATTATTTTATTTGTTAATATAGGACATTTTAAAACCTAGTCTTTTACGCATTGATTTTTTCCTGGGTGCTAAATTTTCTGTTTTACTAACAATACTTGCAGCAGCTTTTTTTTCCTCTTTGATTAAACATAACTTTCTATTTTCTTATATATTTCTTAATGATAGCACACACAGTTTCCATTTATATTGATAAATGGTGGGATGAGAACATTCCAATAATAACAATTGGAACCTTTTTTGGTATGGTGTGCAATAGTTAGCTTTGCAGAATGGGAAATAACTTTTTTCTTTTGCATGAATATACTGTTGAACTTAAAGTTTATAAGAAAAAAAAACAAGAAAAAAAAAACAAAAAACACTTGTCCAAGGATTTATTTCATTGCAATTATACTGACACTACATTGAATGAACCTCTAATTTTTCTGTTTACAATATTAGCAGAAATCATTATTCCACCACTTGCTTGTCTGCTGCCTTCCAAGTCAAGCTAGTTCCATGAACCTGTAAAACTCAGACCAACCCATCAAATCCATGCAATATAGCTCAACATTCATCACTCAAAATTAGTGTTGAGAAATCAGTCTTCATGTACTTCATTAATGATATCTGTTCAACTTTTTTTTTTAGAATTTCCAACATTGTTTTCTGTCACTCCATTTTACAGTACTTTTCTTATGACCTATGATAATCCATCTACCTTGAATTAAAAAATGAGTAGCAATAACTATACTGAGGTATGTATCTATTTCCAATATGATGAAAACCCTTGAGCTATACAATAAAATCATCTAAGTGAATTGTAAATACAACCCCCTAGCAAAAATCATGCAATTAGCACTTAGAGGTTGTTCATCTTGATTTTTTTTTTTGTTCATAGATATGAAAACATTT
This sequence comes from Ascarosepion bandense, assembly GCA_037127315.1. Taxonomy (NCBI): domain Eukaryota; kingdom Metazoa; phylum Mollusca; class Cephalopoda; order Sepiida; family Sepiidae; genus Ascarosepion; species Ascarosepion bandense. The sequence goes on along the minus strand of JBBBDQ010000119.1, from coordinate 5,345,036 downwards.
TTATTTAACATCTGAACATTGTGTCTTCATAAAATATATTTTAAACAAATTAGACTAATGCTGGTTTTCATTTGATTTTGTTGTATATAAATCACATTTCATTTGGTTGGTTTCTTGCACTTCTCTCACAAACATTGACTCATGTTCTGACTGATTTGTTTTCCATTTATTTTTTTTTGTGCATTTTCTATTTTCAAGGCATATCCTTATACACAGATGTCTTTCATAGTCTAACAGTATGTTTTTCTTTTGTAACAACCCCTTTCTTTTATAGTTGCACCAAATTTTAGACAAAGCAGATATGGGAACAACCAATGTCTTATCAAACTATGTCATGAATTGCTTTCTTGGACAAGTTTTACAATCTTTTCCATTGTTGCAGTTCATGGCACTTTTGTTGAAGCCATGTTTCCTTCCAAGCATATCCAACTGCTTGTTGAAATCTACAAAAACTTAACTATAAATCAATTTGCATATCAGCAAAAGCCTAGAATTTCTTTTACAAATGCAGATTACAAAATCAGTCTATTATTTTTCAACATTAGGTTATTTTATAATATTTTCCTCTACATGGCTTGGAAAAATATACTTTTAATTTAAATAATTTAATGTAGTTTGTTTAAGGTATATTTTATGAAGCCAAAATAATCAGATATTAAATCAAAATTATTTTGTGTCTTGTATGTAATCAGTTAATTTACTGCTAAATAAAAAAAACAAAAAACAAGGCGCATATAATCTAAGTGTGCTAATTCCATACTTTTTTGCCAGGGATTTTATTTCTAATAACATATTATAAACTGAATTTCATATGAAACATTATTATATTAATTTAAGTATATCATGGAAATGTTGTCAACATCAGTTGTTTAATATCAATTTTACTCTGAAAATATTGGCATGCATATTAAACACCATGTATATTTCATTAGTGTTCATTCAGTACGAGAGCCACTCAAGGTAGGGATTGCTGAATATTTGCGAGAGGATTAAGAGATACAGTTTATGAGAATATGTGGAAAAGATAACATTTAACCCTACACTTGAATAGGTTAAGATTGTAGTGGTGCAGAAAGTATTCTCTTGGAAGTTTGTTCCTCAAAGTAACAATTCATGGGAAGACTTCTTACTGACAGAATATGAAGGGAATAAGGGTGGTTCATCTCAGTGTACATGGTGTGGTGAATCTTAGCTGTGAAAGTCAAAGTTAGTGAAGTTAAATGTAGCTTGTCTGAACATTTTCCATGGAAATAGTGAGAGTACAGAGAGGCAGGCAACATTTTGTCTGTAAGAAAAGGATTATATAGTGGAAAATCATCATCATCCAAAAGGACTATGTAGACATTTTTGGCCTATCAAGACTAGAAATTGAAGACTGAGCAGCTCCAGCTTGGATATGGCAATATATTTTGGCCTCATCTGGCTCTTATAAAGGTATAGTATAGCAAAGGAGTCAAGAACTTACTGGAGCAATACAAGGAACTGATCATTTTTCCAGCTTATTTAGTAATGGATCATATATACAAGTTGCATTTGAGATCTGGGGGTGAGCTTTTCCATTAGACGTTCAAAGCAAAGGGGCCTTCCTGAAAGAAGGCCCATTTATTATGATGGGTGAAAAATTCAGTCTGCTCAGTGATAACAGAGCATTACTAGTTTAGTTTTTCAGATACTGAATGTAACCAGCCAGTCTTCCTTTATAAATGAATTGTTACAGCTGGATCAAAGGAGTGATCAGCCACCAGATTCTTGTCATCTAGAATTTTAACAATGCACTCAGATACCTATATATAATTTACTTAAGCAGTAAGAATTCAAGGGTTTAAATAAAGAGTTCAGTTAACAGTTCCTTGTAGGCTACCTGAAACAATATACGCCTGATAAAGACTGGAAGACGCACTGGCCGAAATGTTCTTATAATAAGAACAGAGACAAAGTGAAGAGGCTCATCCCTTGTTTCCTGTTTAGGATGTGATTTCCGGTTTTCTCTTTTCCAATCTTCTCACTTTTTTTTTTCAAGTGGAGTAGATAGTTTAGTCTATCACCCGGCTCACACTCCACCCACGTCTATTGAACAGGTGAAGAGGCTCATCCCTTGTTTCCTGTTTTCTCTTTTCCAATCTTTTCACTCCTATGTAGCCCCCTGCACATCAGTGGCATTACCGCCTTGCTCGGGGTGATAGGATTAGAAAAAAAAAAATGCAATGATCAAATGTAAATAATGAATTATTAAATTTAACTGATGAGCAGCATCTTGAGAGCATGCTTATTGACAAAAGAGGAGATGAGTGTAGACAGCTTTTAGCTATTATAATGCCTTTTCTCTCAAGTAAACTCAGTAGACTGTAGGTGATTATTTTGAAATTTTATTTGGAGTTTGAGTTTTGTTTAACGGCATATCAACCTTTGTGGGTTATTTAACGCCAAAAAGGTGGGGCTTTAAGGTTTAAAAATTTTTTTTTTTTTACTGTTTCACCATAAGCAAGGCGGTACTGCCACTGATGTGCAGGGGCCTACATATGAGAGTAAGTTTAAGCAGGAGGAGAGTGAAAAGAAAGACAAACCAGTTACAGGGGGCGTCACAGAAAGAGCAAGAGAAGGATGGGAATACAGGTGTGATGACAATTGCTAAAGTAAAGTGAGAAAGGAAAAATCAAGATACATGGGGTGATGTGATAAAGACAAGGGGAGGACTGGAGTGGATAAGAGATGCGAATTGACATTGCATTTAAATTCCTGGAGGTTGTAGCTGTCAGGAAAGCAAGTATATGGAAGGTAGTTCCACAGGTGGGAAGTACAAGAAAAGAAGCTGCTGGAGTAGAATTGTCGGCTGCATTTAGAATGTTCGGTTATAGTGAGAAGGTTGATTTAGTCAGATTTTGATGAAAAAAAAAAATCTTTTATTTTAGAAAACTGAAGACATCTAGTTTTGTATTAAAAAAATGTATTGCTGGTAATTATTTTTTTTCCCTCCAAAAATGTATATTTTTCTATAAAAGCCTACTTTTATGTATATATTTCTATAAAAGTCTATTTTTATTCTTTCATAGTGTTTTGACCCCCTTTTGGAGGTTAACTGTTTACCCATAGCTGGGACCCTAACAGGTGCTACCACTCCAGGTCAAGGTGGACCTGGGAGCAACAGCAATTAAGAGGTGTTTCCATGTTCCTCACAACCTCTTAATCAATGGCCTTGCTGCTGGATGCAGTTTACCATCATACCCAGGAACATTTAATTTGGAGGTGGTTATGATGATTGTTACTGGAAAGAAAAATAAAAAATAGAATTCTATTCATCCATAATTTGTCTCAAAATGGATTTAATCAACAGGTGATACTGTGAATGATGTGTATTTTCATCTTGATATGACCCTAACTACAAGCCTTTCAACAAACGAATTAATAGAAATATTCATGTCATCTATATAATATTTCTATGTACAATGCCAATAAAATGTTGGCAAGACAAAACCAGAATAAATTTTAATGTTATGAGAATGGAGTTCCTATACTCAAGATGGCAAAGAACATGAAAGTCTTCTAATTTTAGAGAGAGAGAGAGAGAGAGAGAGAGAAAAAAACAAAACAAAAAAAAAAACAGAAGATTATCAGTCTTTAGCTTCATTAGCACAAATAGCTATTTTTTTTTTCATCTTCAATAAAGTATGCATCTCTTCCCTTCATTAAGTTCAACTGCCTACAAAAATCTCATGTCCACATCTCAAACTAAATATAAGAAATCCTCACTCTAAAACAGTGATTCCCAAAGTGGGTGGTACTCTCCTCTACTGTGGGATGACAGAAAGACCTAGAAAGGCAGTGAAGAAAAAAAAAAAACCCCCAGATAAAAAGTAGGCAATCAGAGGGTAGTTGTGACACATCTGAATACACACTGCCTAGAGTGTATCATGCATTCACTATCGTGTATCCCATTTATACAATAATCATTATAGAAAATGCTAATATACTCATTTGATATGCAATATTAGCATAAAAAAAATCCAGTCAATGGTTGGATATACATGGGGGGGGGGGTGCTTAAGTTTGCATACCAAAATACAACCCTAATACTTTCTAAATGTGTAAGCTCAAAGGGATACCAACCTCAAAAAGTTTAGGAACCACTGCTCTAAAATGAATTTATATATCTGAATGAATGCTGAAATGTAGTTAGGAAATCAGAAAAGCCGAGAATACTAGTTCAAACAATACAAGTAATGTTAATTTATTTAAGAAATTCAAACAAAATTTGTGACTATTAATCAATGAGAGCTTTTTGCAAATTGTATAATGCTGTTCAAAATCTAATGAATAACTCAAGTTTTAGAAAGTTAAATAAATAAAAACCTACAATATACAGTTGTGCCTTTGTTGTTAACTTAAAACAAATCCTTCTTTTTTCACATTAGATAATTAAAAGCTGAACTTGAATGGGGAGCTCTTTGTATCCCCCACTCTCTATGTCCTTACATTAAGATTATTAACTCATTGCAGGGGAGTGAAATTAACACATGAGAATCAGTTAATTCTCATCTAGATCAATATAGGACAGAGAAAAGCAAGAGACACTTTTTTGGGTGCAGTGAAGTGAAAGAAAAGGATTGAATCACCTCCTTGCTCCCCAACAACTAATAATATTCTCATTTTAAGCAGCAGATTCTTTAGCTGTTTCAACCAACTGAGACTGGATGAGCATGTCTCCCTAAATACTTTTTGACCAGTTATTTTTTTTATAATAGTGTTTCTGGTTGAATAGCATAAATCTAGACATGCTGAGATCAACAGGCAAGTAAAAATTCTATAATACAACACCATTTCTAACTTTGAAACAATAAGCTGGTATTATTATCATGTAACATTCTTGTCTTTCTATTTTTTTTTTAGATCTAAGACAGACACTAATTTGTAATACACTAAAGCCATAGACAATTCATAAATGAGTTGATAGATATATCTTAGTAATTAGAAATTCCCTTGCATGAGAAGAGACCAGTTAATGTATTTTATATTGTACTGTTAATGAGGTAAAAAAAAAAAAAAAAAAAGAAAAAAAAAAGAAGAAGCCATTCTGTTCATTTACTAAATGATCAGAATGATTTTCCAGGTAAAATGTTTCAAGCTGCTTTCACCTGAAAAAGCAAAATCATTATAAACACTGGGTATACGGAACAGTTAGGTAATCAAGTGGTGCCTTCATTTATTTTTTTTTTTAATGTATAGATATTTTTATACGCATTTTAGTTTACTTAAAACATACAAAATAGCCATTTTTATTATGAAAGCACTTTTTATTATTTTTTTGCGTTGTGGTGCATTGGATATCGGCTCAGAACAAGAAATCGGGGAGCCGAGTTCGAATTCCTGCCGAATTCATTGCATTCACTTACGTGCAAATACTCTTGGGAAAGGTATCAATCTATCTATTCCTTCCAGTTATGGGTTAAATAACAGGACAGATTGGGTTCTATAGCCTTGGTCGGCAACCAGTCTACTGCAGAAAGCAATGGCAAACTACTGCGGGATAATCTTCTGCCCAGTCAGTCATTGTCTCTTTCGAGACATGATCGCCCAAGCGACTGACTGACCAGCATGACAATTAAAATAAATTTTCTTGTTATTCATAACCTGTATAACAATTTCTTTTCCTACATTCAAGATATCTTATTCAACAAATTTATCTTGGATCATAAAACCGTTAACAAAATAAGATTCAATGAAGAGCCTACCACTACATTGCCTATACCTATATTTTTTTTCATAGCAGAAATACAATAAGTAATGAAAATGACCTTATATAAATAAATGAAAATTAAAAGGCCAGCACTCAACTGTTGCTTTCATTTGAACTTTATTATTTCAGTTCCCAGTTTGAGTGGTAGAATTACAACTGCATTACATTATATGAGATTTGGAATAGGGTAGGAATTTGGGCATGGTGATAATAAGCACTTAAGTTAGTAAAATTTTTCAAGTCAGTAGAAAATAAGAAATTATCAATAAATAAAAACACTTTAAGATACTATTTTCAGCCATGTGGCTTGTGATACGAGATTTCTAACACAAGAATAACTTTAATGAATTATTTCTTTCGTTTTTAAGGGTTATATTTTTATGATACTTATCCCTGTTGCACTGATGATGCCAAGTGGCAATGTCCTTATAAAAATGGGAAACTGTTCCAAAATGTTTAAATGAAGATGAGATATGAAAAGATAGATTTCATGAAAGAACAGATTACAACAATAACAGAAACAGATTACAATTAATAACAGAAAAAAAAAAAAAAAAAAAAAAAAAAAAAAAAAAACAAACTTAATGACTCGCATGCACCCCCCCCCCCAAAAAAAAATGCTAGTAAAGGCTAAACAGAATATGCTATTTTTCAAAACCTGGGTTATATAACTACAGATTAGTTCTTTCATTAGGTACTTCATACACTTTATAAGCAGACAAAAGAAATAGCATAAGACTGCAAAAGCAAGAAAAAAGATTGTTTAAAGAATAGATAATTATCAGTAGAAACCTGATTCTGGAACTGGAGTTGTTACAAATTTACACTGACACTCACCCTATTAAATTGAAGAGAAAAAATATATTCCTCAACCTATGTAAGTGAAATAGAAATTCTAGAAGCCTGGAATATAGGTTGAGATGAGTGGATGAAAAATAGAATTACATTCTGAGAAATGGTAAACAGCAACACCATATAAAAGTGTAATGTGGAGAGAAAAAAAAAATCTTCAACAAGGTAATCAGTTATATGCAAAATGTTTCAACCAACAGATAAATCAATTAGCCATATGTGTTTATTTAGATAACTTTAAGTTTGTGCATGTAGATATCAGTGTATAATAAAACTGATTAGGAATGAGGGTGGGTTGGAAAGTTCATAGGCTGACTATGAAGGAGTGATGCTAGAGCTGTGACATTTTACCTGCATTAATTTCAACCCTTATTAACTGCATTTTTTCCTCTTAGGTAAACAAACATCTGACTGCTCATCCTGTTGGTCAAAAAAGTTAACAGCAAATATGTTATCATCATTGCGATAATGATTCTCAACTAAGTGTTTTTTTCCTGTTGGGGAACAGATAATAGTAAAAAAATCAGGAGAATAGGGAGAATGATCAACCAGTTCAAAGTCAGTCATGTACAGCAGCTACTGAAACCAAAAACTTAGGTGCTGGAGCATTTTCCTGATAAAAAAGTGAGGAGGAGTGTTTCCACTTCATGGATTGTTTTTTGGCTCAAAGTGATCAACCAAACACTCATCCTGGCTTAGAAAATGCCCAAGAAAACCAGTTGGAGTTGCTTAAAACCATGTCAGATTTTCCCAAGGAAGTGCTTAGATTGGTGCACTTTTGAACAAGTGTCAAAAATTGTGAAACACACTAAGCAGAAACATTTATCATACCAAGTTCATTGTGCAAAATATTATAAACTCGTGGGATATGCTAATAGCATTGGCTACTTGATTTATAGTCAATCACCTGTGATCCAACACAATGTTGTTCTAAGTGATGGCAGTTGCAAGATGTGCAGACCTTGGATCATCAACACTCCTTTCTCCTCCTAAATTCAACTACCCACTGGAATGTCATCTAATGAAGCAACCATATCAGTATGAATGACTTTGGAGGCTAAATCCTTTTTCTGCAAGGTACTTGTTAATACCATGATGCCAAATTTTGCTCATTTTTAAGATAATTTACTACTAGTTAATTTTGAAGTCTTCTTTGAACAGTTGGATGTCAGTTTACTTGAAAAGAAGAGAAACAAGTAATGCATGCAAGATTTCACAGCTCTAGCATCACTCCTTTATAGTCAGCCTATGAACTTTTCAGCCTACTCTTGTATATAAAAATTAGGTTATAGATATCTACATCATTCATATAATATTAATTGCATGTTTTTGGGTCTAACCTTGGTGAAGTGTGGCTGTGTGTATGTGTTTATATAAACTTTGTTAAATCCAAATCATACATTTACTATCATCAAGAGGGACCAGTTAAACTGCTACATCCACCCACTCACAAAATACAAATTTGCTATGTAAATGTATGCTTTGTTTACCCTATAGGGGTCAAGTCCAAAATATTCCTGTTTCTTACCAAGTCTTTCCTTTTATTTATTTTTTTTTTATTGACTACTATTACATCTTGTAAACATCTCAAAATAGACTAAGGGTTTAGATAATTCCATTGACAAACAATACAGAATTGATTTAGGTTATATCAAGAACTGACAATAAACACTTCCTGTTTTTCTCATACTTCATCTTCAATAAACCATACACTTCCCGCTACCCATCATGTTCGGTAGATTTCAGAAACATTTGTTTTAGTCGTTCTTACATGAAATATATATATATATATATATATATATATATATATATATATATACATATACATACACAGCTCTATGCATCATATATCAAGCACTGTTTTAAATTAATGTTTTGGATGGAAAAAATTTTTCTTTTTTCTCTCATTCTATACTCACTCAGATATATATATATATATATATATATATATATATATAAAATAACCCGTAGAAAGTGGAAAATAAAGAGGAACAAGAATTCAAGATGAGAAACAGAGGGATTTCAAAGAAAGAGAGAATTGAAATTAAGAAGAAAAAGTGAAAAATTACTAAGGATAGTGAAGGAACGGTGAAGGCGAAGAAAAGTGAGAATAAAAGAGAATGGATAAAATGATGAAAAAATATAAAATGAACCCTCAAAAGATTTATAATGGAAAAAAATAGAAAATATTAAGACAGTAAACTGCCGAAAACTTTAAAAAAAATGTAAAAATTAGCAAATGTTAACAAATTAGCTTTTGTCATTTACTTTAATTTTTGAAACTAGTTTTATTCAGAACTTATTTCAATGAAAATTTGGTGAATAAAAAATAAACACTTTTTATTGCTCAATGATCCAGCAGTAAATGACCAACTAACCAGCACTGGCTAAAGGCAGATTGTTTGGCTAAAAAAATAAAACAAACTTCAGAGCAGCTTTTATCAAATATTGGACACATCAAGACAGCAGTTGACAGGTACCAAGTCATATTGGTTTGGTCTGTACAGTACAAATTATCAAATTATTCATCTTAATAGTTAAATCTAAATATTTATCTTTATAGGAATATGAAGATATAAGCAGAAAATAAATTGTGATATATAAAATAAAGAACAAACAGGAAATGTATGTCAATCTAACAGCTTTCATTTTTATTAAAGCTTCATCAGAAATCAAGAAAGAAATGAAAAAAGACAATAGTAATATGCTATGATTTTGGTTTAGTTATGGGTCAGGTATGTGCCATGTGTATTAAAGCAATAGATAATTTTTTGTTTTTCAAAATATGTGTGACAAATATTTTGGTTGGTAAAGTGTGTATGTGTGTGAAGAAATGCCTGTCTGTCTAGATGTATGTTGGATGGTAACAGTTCATATATGTGGCTGATATCTCCTGATGAGTAGACTGAACAATTACACTAAGTGTCATTTATGAAACTCCAGAGTAGAGGTGCTGAATATAATATCAATCAACTAAGTGACAAATTTTTATATTTGTATCAATCTCCATTGTGTGTGTGTGTATATATATATATATATATATATATATATAAAACAGAAATAGGAATTGTTCCAACAAGAGAAATAGGTATAGGTAAAAAAAGTGTGAGAAGCCGTAAAAGTTTTGTTTAAAGTGTAGATTTTGTTACTATCATTATTAATATTATTCATCTTTTTGTATAATGCATTAAGTGTCCATAATTATATTCATGTCACTAAATGTGTTAAGAGTCCAAAGTTGACTCTTTAGGCGAATAAATTTGTGACTTTACATATCGAGATCTGTTTGTCCTTCTGATAGCCGAAAACACCATGTATATATAAGTGGTCAGTGAACAGGTCAGAAGGGTGATATCTGTGTTCATTTGTTAGCTATTTTAACACTGGCTTGTTAAATTCTTCTCAGTTTTGAGACTCACTCACTTTCCATTGGCCAGAAAATTTTTTTTTTACACTGACTCACAAAATTTGCTTTCATCTTTTTTCTTCAATATTGTTTTCAGCAATTTTGACCCAGTTTTGCATGTGTGCAATTCTACTTTTTAGGCATAAGAAATATGACATATCAGAGTTTCTTTTGTTGTATTTTTGTCCAATCAGAATCCAGAACTTATTTTTTGCAATGGATTATGAAATTTGTTTCGGCATTTTTTTTTCTTCAAAAGCCATGATCTTATTTGATAGGTACAATAAAAAATTTTTTTGTGACCTGAGCATTTGAATTTAGTGTGTGTGTTACTTAATTTTCATGTTGTTTTGTGAAGAGAAGGCTTACATTGTTTTTTTTTTTTAATTTCTTCCTGCATCATCAGTATGTGATAGTTTGCATTTTGGTAGATGGGCATTATTTTGAATTTACTTCCACTACATCAGTATAAGCTGGGAAATGAACAATTCCTTGTTATTGGCTAATTTAATGTTACTTCTGGACAGAGCTACTCTCTTGTGTTGCCCCCACTTACATTTTTGTGCATCCATCACATTTCAGAGCATAAATTATGCTTTTAGCTCAGATTTGCCTTTTTTTTTTTCTAATGTAGATGTGTTTTCAAATTTGAAGTGGTTTTATTCTCTCATTACTGAAAAACCCATACCTTTTCTTGCATTTTGTAACCCAATGTTGTGTTATTTGAATTTTGATGAGGTTAGTATGTTTTTTAAATTTTGGGGTTGGCATTTGCTTTTAATTATTTTAGTTGTCTTTTAGATTTATTTTATTTTATCATTTTTGTTGATTAATTGGAGGTGTCTTTATCTTTGTAAATTTGTTATTCTGGGTTGCTTTTGTTGTGTGTTGAGATGTGAGAATTGTTTCTTATGTTTTTTTTGATTCCGGAGAGATTCTAATGGTATTTCTTCCGCCAGTTCGAAACTCTTGTTTATTAATGGAGTGGGGTATCTTCTCATTTGTAGTGTTTTTCGTAGTTTCTCTAGACCTATTTTATGAAGGGGTTTGTCAGTTACTATTGTACAAATTCGTCATGTTAGAGAGTAGGGGATGGATTTTAGACAACTTTTAGGGTGGTAACTCTTGAAATGAAGGTATTATTGGGTGTCTTTGGATTTAGGATAATGTCTGTGATAATGTAATTGTTTTTGTTTTTTTATGATTATGTCTAGGAATGGCAATTCATTACAGATATATTCTAGTGTGAACTTAATTTTGGGGTGTAAATTTTAGAGTAGATTGTGTAGTTTATTTATGTCTCCCTATTTTGATCTCCAAAAGATAAAACAATCATCTCTTCCATGATTTAGTAAATTCTGTTTTTATGTCTTCCCCATATTTGTGTTCTATTTGGTTGTATAGGTTTTACTCTAGATATGCTAGTGTGAGTGTTACATATGTTGTTGCTATTTTTGTCCCTATCGTGGTCTCTGAATAGTTTTGGCTGTTAAAATGGAATAGATTATTGTCTAAAATTAATTCTATACTCTGTATAATAAATTCTTTTGTTAAGTGTGTGGGAGGTATTTCTGAATGTTTTTTAATCCAAAATGTAATGGCCTGTTTACCTAGTTCATGGGGCATGTTGCTGTACAGGCAAATGTTACGAGTGTACCTGGATCTACTTTTAGTAGTATGAAATATATTCTGTCTCGGATGTAGCTTTTTATTTTTGTGGTGTAAAAAATTTTCTGGCGAATAAAAAGTGAGTGATTCTGAAAACTGAGAAAAATTTAACAAGCCAGTATGAAAATACTCAGCAAATGAACACAGCATGCAAATCAACCTTCTGACCTGTTCACCGACCACATGTCTTTTTTTTTTGCTGTCAGAAAGACAAACAGATCTTGCTATGTAATGGCAGAAATTTATTCACCTGAAGAGAGTCAACTTTGAACCTGAAACATGTGTAGCAACACAAATATAATTATGGATACTTAATGTACTAAACAATAGATAAATAATATAAATAACAATAAATGTACACTTTAAACAAAATGTTTACATCGTCTCATACTTTTTTCACAAACACACATATATATATATAGTTCTTTACAGGTACATTTACAGCAAAACCATACAATATTTAAAAACTTCTTTCGACGTAAGAGGCAGTAAAAATTAGGATGAAAATTTATCCATGTTATTACCTTTGATAAAATGCATACATAATCTTTTTTCCAGAAAAAGTACAGATACCACACTTTAAATCAAATGTAGTCAAATAAAATGCCAGAAACAAAAATTTTATTCTGCAGGCAAGAAAATGACAGATTTTTCTGCTCCCCCCACCTCTAGATTTGATTAACTGCTATATAGTGCAGGATTTTTGTCTCTCCCATGTCCCTAGCAATAATCTTACCTAATTTTTGTTTATGTTCAAAGTTTTGATATACAATGCTAATACAAGGGAGAAATGATATTGATTTAATATCTTATAAATAAAATAAGTGCCATACTTTCATAAGGATTGTTTGGTAAAAATATATCCATTTCCAGATTGTACATTATCCTGACAAATAGATGTTGACAGTTACTTAATAACTACACAAAATACATTTACATATTTAAAATTTTTTATCTATGTTTAAGTAGCAAGAGACTTATATATAATAAATATATATATATTCATATAGTCAAAAAATAAAGAATAAAAAGCATCTTTAAATATTTTTATAAAATTGACAGTTTTCAGTCATGGATGTCATTTTTTTTTTTTCAAAGTTAAAAAATATAGTTCACTTATTTCAAAATATCAGTATGATACACAATCATCCATTAGTTTTAACCCTATAGGTAATGCCACAGATTTGCTTAACTTGGACTGACACTAACAATCCATCAAGAACAAAAACTGCAAGTTTTATCATAAACAGCTGAGTGCTAAGAGAAAGAGTAAAGTCCTTCAAAATATCAAAGGAGGAAAATTAATCAAAAGTGACATTGACCACAATCTACTGCATGGATTGACCAGTTGAACTGGTTAGGATTTTCTTTTCTGAACAATTGCTATGATTAAGACAAGTTAATTTTCACACATTGACTTATCAGACAGCCAAAGACAGTAAGTTGGACAGTCTATAGAATGACAGTTGATTCTATCAAGTACCTATATTTGTGTTAAAGAATAAAATATATTAACAATGCAGAAGATAAAGCAATATTGAAGAACTAAGCAATTTTTCTTTTTTTCATATACCATTTTGAAAGTATGAGTAATTTTTATATTTACAGGAGAAATTCACTAGATACTACTCAGGCAAGTGGCAAATTATGTATGATGTTGAGAATGATCTTTTACTTATAAAATACACAAACAACTATAAATATTAGCTACGTATATGTCCATTATTGCTTTTATAGATACCTATGTCTGATTTTAATAGCCTACTAGAAGTCTGACACTGAAATCCGAAGGGGCATTGGCATAGTGAAAGAGTCTTCTAAAAGGCTAAGCAAGGTATTAAGAAACAGAAAAAAATTGTTAGAAACAAAGAAAAGGATACTGGACATCAGTTCCCTTTCTGGTAGTGAATGCTAGACAATCTTATAGATGAAAAGATTTGAAGCAACAGAAGTGTGGCTCTACAGAAGATTCTGATAATACTACACATCAAGAAGGACAAGGTTTTAGAGAAAATGGAAACAAAAAAGGAACTTATACTTATCAGGAAGAGAGAGTTAAATTTTCAAGAGGAAAGAGAGTTTGGAAAATTTAATACTCACAGGATAGTTTAGCAATAAGAGAAGCAGAAAACAAAGCATAACCTACCTAGCAAACTTGAGCAAATGGATGGAAGTGCAAGGTTTAGGAAAGATAACAAAAAGACAAAATTTATTAAGCATTATAAAGAACAGGAAATGGCGGAAAGGCATGATTGCTTACATCCTGAATGGATAGGGCACAGATGAAATTGCCTGATTACTTTACTAGCTATTCAATAATATATTTGCATTTCTGTGATGCATTTTTTTAATAGACCAAAAAATTCTGAAATTTCTAAGTCTTATTTTTAAAAGATTTCATTTTTAGAATTTTAGATTAGAAGTTTACATGAAAAAATCTTAGACACATGCCTGTCTCAAAATAACATGTAATGAAAAATCAAGTTTCATTGTTCTAAACAAATTAATATATCATAAAAATATATTATAAGTAACTCACAGAAATAAAAAAAGTAAGTTTGTTTTCATATATTCTTATATAAAAAGGAAAAAAACAAAAAACAAAAAAAAAAAAACAACTGTTAGATTTTCAATTTTTATGTATATTTAAAACTGAATTAGAATCCAATTACCAGTGGTCCTTGATGCAAGTGAACATGTGAATATTTTATACAAAAATTCTTGGTAGCAGTGGAATCAATACTTAGCTTTTAGATGTGGAGGCCATAATGGAGGAGAGAAAAAAAAAAAAAAAAAAATGAAAAACTTATCAATATATAAAATTGGTTTGATGTTAAATGCTATTAACAACTGATGGGCTTCAAAAGGAAAGTGGTAAATTCTAGCAACAAGAAAGGGATGGGAATGCTAAAACATTACATTCTTGTAATAAAGCTTTTTACTTAAGAGTATCTGATGACTAGGCTTTCTATTGCACAAACATCAGTTGTACTTTTCTTTATTCTTATTTATTCTCATAAAAAGGAACAATACTTCAGTAAAATTACAGCCTTCATGTGTTAAAAAAAGTGTTCTAATAGTTTTAGAAATATTTATTTTGTAGGTATGGATATACTGGATACAACTCTTTTTGTAACAAGGAATGGTTCAGGAAAAAAATCAAATAAATGTAAGATAAGAAAAGATATCAAATTATTATTAAAAAGATTAAAACAATTTCCACATTATAACAGGAAAGAACGCTGTCAACTTGAGACTACACATTTCTATTGCCAAAAGGCAGAATCATGGCATTCCTAGTTTTATTCATCGTTTTAGTTCAATACAAAGTGATGAAAGTTTCTCAGCACAATCTACTTCCAAAAATCTGACCCAATATAAGAATTTATTTTAGAATTCCTTCTTGAGTGGAATGAGAAATTTTCAACATTCCCTTGAAGGTTCCCCATCACATATCTAAATACATTTTTAAATAATCTATTCTGGCATTGGAAAATGTCTAAACTTTTCCAATCAAGGCTTGCCCTATAGAGAAATTAAGATATATATATATATATATATCTCACTGATGTGACATGGCTTCCCTCTGTCTTTTCTCTACATATTTTTGTGTCAACTGTTCTAATGAGCTTCCCCCCACCCAAGACCTCAAATTGAGCTCTGTTCTGAGAGATGCAGTGTGAGTTTTTGTCAGTTTTGTAGTTGTATGGCTGACATAATATGGCTCAATTCAATCTTATTTAAACATGCATGGAGACCTACCACACCCTATTCGTAACATACTTGCTGACAACACAAATATCATAACATCATTCACATTAAAAAAAAGGCTAAAACTAATGAAGGTATTAATAAAAAAAGAAAAACTAAACACGAAATAATATCAACTACAAACATGCTAACAACGTTCTTATGTTTGGTACATAAAACATACACACTACTCTACAAACATACATACATAACACTACATACATTCTGTTACATGTAAAATAAAATCCATCCTCAATAATGGCTAAAAGTATAGCCGAAAGTGCTCAGATTATATAAAAACTGTCAAAATGTTTTAATTTATGTCCTTAAAAAAAAAAAAAAGACATGAAAAATTATATAAAAAAACTTAACCGTAATACCATTTGTCATAAAACCTATTTATCTCCAAATAAATAAGGAACAAAGAAATATTTACAACATTCAAAACATTAATTTAAAACAGTGCTCAATATAGAAATAGAGCAATAAATATTCATTATAAATTACACTGTAGAACATGTACAAACTACAATCTACTACAAAAGTGTACATTTTGTTTTGACATTGAAAGAACAATGTCTCATCAAGTAGTTAGTAATAATGGTAATAAATCTTATACACTGCACAAAATGACCCTGTGCCATAAAAAGACAGTAAAATATTTATATTGATATACTGTCTAAAATGACAGCAACATGTATAGTGATGTACCTATTACTGAGTATCTAACATTAAGACATAAGAAAACAAAAATTCCAAACCCTGAGTGTGACAAAAGGGAAATTATATATACAGCCTTTGAGATTTGAAAAAGAAATCACTCAACTGGCGGTCGAGAGTGAGGGAAAATTTACTTGGCCTAAAATCATTTTACTCAACTGACTCCATTTTCTTAATAGTCCCTTTACTTAAACAAAGCATGAATCGCTGATGGAAAACAAAAAATTAAATCTTAATTAAAATTTTAAACATGTTCGAAACAATTTAAAAAATTAAAAAAAAAAAACAAAATTTGATCTTTCTTCTTAATAATAGCATAAACATTTTGATGATAAAATTAAGTTTGAGCCCTTTTAACAACATGATATGCTGTTTTTTTTTTTTGTTTTTTGGCAATTAAGTGGAGGTACCTAAATTCATATTTTCTCAACGATTTTCTATAAAAAAATTACTTATATAATTTTTTTTCAGTGTATGGTTAAAAGAAGTATGTGTATCTTTTTTTCTTTCCTTCAAATGTTCGTTATTACTTTTTATAAGTGGAGAGGATATATAGATGTTGAGTCAAGGATAATATTTTTCCAAATGTGTTTCTAAAAATCTGCGAGCATCTTTAATATGGGTGACAGAGACATTTTGGCTCCACTCTGGAAGTGTTAATTGAATGTTTACACTGACTGGGATGATAAAAGCGAGACAAGAGCTTGTCAATCTAAATTCCATTTGTTAGATCTTGCTTTGATGATTGCGGGATGTCACTGTCTTTTGTTTAACCACATATTTCAACATAAATCAGGCACCATGCATAAGACCAAAGAATTCTATAATGTCATTGTAGGTCATTCTAAGTAACTTGTGAATCTTCAATGACATACTTTTGGGTTGTAAAAGGAATCAGATTTCCTTTTTCTATATTTGAAGAGACATGTTTCATTGAGATTTTTAATCGCCCACAGGCGAGTAAAGCAATAAAGTTTAATTGCCCAATTAAGTTTTTAATCGACTGTCGATCAAGCGAGTGAAAATTCAAACTAGTGTGTGTGTGTGTGTGTGTGTGTGTGTGTGTGTGTGTGTGTATATTCTTCACTACTCGACAACATAATTATTGAAAAAAATAAAAATAAATAAAAATAAATAAAAAAAATAAAATAAAATAAGGCACTGTTAAAGAGTGACACCAAATTAGTTGAGTTTTGATCCTGGTCAGAAGCAAGTGGCTGTCTAGCCACACTAATGAGCTGTGATACAGCGAAACAGGCTTGTATGTGGATGACTATATATATATATATATATATATATATCCAATAGAATTAATACAAATATAAAATTTGTAACTTAGCTTATTAACGTCATATTTTGCACTCTGACTCTAAAGTTTTGTAGACGAACCTTTGTGTAACTATTTGGTTCACTTGTCAGGAGTTATCAGCAATTTTCAGCCATTTTCCATATAGAGTTTAAAAAAAAAAAAAAAAAAAAATGCACTTTTTAGAAAAAAAAAATTGTTAGCAAAACATTATATACTTTTTATAAGTGTTAGAATACAAAAAAAAAGTTCATGCAACACAAGAATATTTTTTTCAACAATACACATCGATATTTCTTGATTTCTAAAACCATTTTTAAAATCTATGATCCGAGAAATTATTTGCTTATAAGCATTGTCATTTTACCCATCCTACTGTAAGCTGTTCTGTTTCATATGCAGTGCTTGCTTGTTCTATTATAAATACTCCAAAAGCAAAACATACATGTTCAAGATCTGTCTGACATTGATCTTGAAATTATTGGTTCTCAATATTCAATGTGTCTATGTAGCATTCAACAATTTAACATTTTCTTAAAATACTTTGTTTTTGTTTTATTTTTCATTCTCAAAGTTTTTCATCGATTATCTTCAATTTAAAATCCACCCTCTTTTCTTTCTTATATGCATTGTTTCTATGTATCTGTATATCATGTTGCACTTAACTTATTTGGAATGGCTGGTCTACAAAGACCACAAACAATAATTCACATGTTTGCAATAACAATAACTGAACTCAGGAATTCACCTGATTGCATCAGTTTAAGATTTATTAGTGATTAAAATGTTGTGATAAATGTACAGATGGAAAATTTCCAAAAAAATCTTTACTATCTCAATTGTGCGTACATTATGTATTTAAGTATATTTTTTTGATAAAGGTAAATGGCTTCTCTTCTTTTTTGTAAAATATAGTTTATTTGGGCAGCAATTCCTCTCTTATATAAGTTTTATTAAAGAAAAACGTACTGCAATCAAGCCTTTTATTAAATTTTTCTTGTGTTCAGATAAGTTTTCTTTTCTGGACATGAAGTGTATAAAAACTGTCCAAATGTTTTACCTATCAAGTGCTTTCAATTGAATATATATAAGTGATGGGAATGATGTTTGTTTTACAAACATGGTCAGCAAGTTATGGCTGTGTTTATAGTTATTATTGAATAATGGCTTTCTTTTTTTCACATCATAATTTTTAGGAATATACTGCAGATGGAGTTTGATAGATGCTCATGTAAATAAACAGCATTTCAGATGAATGGTAGTTTTGTTTTTTTGCATTTCCACCACACTCAAATTAGAATGGTAAGATATTTACCTACACCAAAAGAATGAGTCAAAAGAGCATCTTGGCAATAAGATAAATGATCAGCAAACCAATCTTTTAAGCTATTGCGGATTCTGATCTTAACTGAGTGTAGCGCTTTACAAATATCTACTGAGTTACTGAGCAAATAATATTATCCTTTGCACAGATTTAATTATACTTTTAATAACAATGAGACTTTTCTGCGAAGTAAGATAAAAACCATTTCTCTTTGGCAGTCAGTCTAGCCAAATAACTAATCAGAATTTATTTTTGGGAAAGGGTTTCTTGGTCAAGCCAGAAACTATCACATTCTCATACTGAAAATAAATAAATAAAAAAAATCACTAACACTATCATATGTTTTCAGTATTTAAATTCCTTGAATGTAAAGTCAATAGTCATATCCTATCTCACTAACTTGCATCCTCTCTCTCATATGCTCCTTTCTTCGTCCACTCTCATTAGTATTCTCATCCTTCTCTTACCCTTTTTCTGACACCCCCTGTAACCTGTCACTCTTTCTCATAACTTACCTCATATGTAACCCCTTGCTCAACAGTAGCAGTAAAATGCCTTGCTTGGGGTGACAGGATTATAAAAAAAAAAAAAATGGTTATTAGATTCTGGATTGTTTTACTATATATAATTCCTGATCTGATTTAAAATACCTCTGTACAATTACACCAACTGAAATACTTAAATGGTGATCAGATTGAAAAAGTTACTATTTGCATGTATGCACAAAGTAGAAATTATACATGGTATTCATAAAACTACATTTGCTTGATAACATTTTCAAGCATAAAAAGTTAACTTGAAAACTAAGTTTAAAACTAGAGTTTAACCTCAGTGATTCTCACAAGGTAAGTTTTCATTCAATGAGACTAAGTTGGATCTTGCAAATAGTTTGCATATGTTGAGTACAAGCTTAAGTTAGGATTAAGAAAAAAGAAGTGAGGTGAAAAAGCACTGAGGAAAGTGGTAAATCAAATGTTTGTCAAGTAGGGTATGAGAGTATCAAGGGTTCCAAGTAAGTCCAGACTGACAATGAATCAAAAGTCAACAACAGCAGTGGAGTAAACAAGAGTAAAGCAGATCAATGAATCAAGATATGATCAGTGCTTTGAGCATTGTGTACTCTATGGAAGCAGGCAAGCAGTAGACATACAGACAGCAATTGCAGGAACCAAACAGGCTGAGAAAGAATGGAGAAGAATAGGGAATGGTGAGGTAAGAGATTCAGAAAGTGAATAACACTAAGAAAGCAGAAGATGAAAAGGGAGAAACTATTTTTCTGCTACCCCATTTCCAACATGTCCCTATGCATATTTGTATAAAACAGTTTTTAACAAACTAAAATGCAAGGTGTTATAAACACACACACACACACACACACACACACACACACGAAACATGGGAAATCATTGGTTTTAGAAGTGAAAGGCACAATTTGGTAAACAGATTATTTTGAAACAAATGAATTTTGGTTGGAGATAAATTTGTTTAAAAGTCATTTATATATAAACCACTTCTGCTTTTGAGTGAAGAAACTAACAAAACACTATAAACATGGGACTATACATCACCGTTGCTATAAAACAGAATCAAGTTATGCTAGTACTCAATGACAGGTATACACCTGACATTTCACTTGTTCCAGATCAAACTTTGTTTTGATGAAAACTTACACATATTTTCTGGATATTTATAAATGGTACTTTATATTTGTAATTTATATAAAAACAATGTTTGGACATTAAATCAATTGACCACTCTTTCTAGAATTTAGGTCTTAAGTAAGGTAAAATATAAAGTCATTAAATGATTTTTATATATGGAAAAAAAAAAACCCAAAAAACAAAAAAAAAAAAAAACAGTTTTAAGGCAGGCTATATTTATGGGTGAAAGTGCTCAATATCAGGAATAGAGTGTATATAAATATAAGTATATACAGGGGTCAACACCAACAGAGATTCATGCTTGAACAAAATTTTTAGGACCTGAAGATTGTATTAAAGCATGAAACAGGCTTGCCACACACACAAGCACTTTTTATCTATAGGGGACTACTGCTAAAAACAAGTGATGCATTTTAAAAATAAAATATTTCTTGAAGTTTTCATTTTAGATTTAATATTTCCAATAAGCAAAATACTTTGGTGCATTTCAAACAAAATTTTAATTGATTAGAATTTTTTTAAAATCCCTAAAATTGACCATATTGCCAAATTTGTCAACACAATATAATTCTCTTTATTAAAAGAATCTTTAACAAAAAAAAAAAAAATCACTTTTCTGAAACTTTGAGGAAGATTAAATTAATCTGAATTAAAACAAATTTTACTTTCAGTTTAAATATTGCAGAAAAGCACTTAAAAAAAAAAAAAAAAAAAATTAAGGTGGGTATTTTTAGGATGTGTTGACTCATTTCTCAAACTGATGATTGCAAGATTAAGGTAAATATTTTTTTTAACCACTGAATAATCTTAAATATTCTAATATTTTATTGAATTTTAGGTATTTTGGTGTTATAGTCTTGCTTACAAAGACATTTGTTGAGGAAATGTTAGAAAATGATAAATTTAAAATTTACTTCAGTGTCATGTCCCTTCATGATGCAGGCGATCCTGGCCTTCCGTGTCTCCCTATCCCTGGTGGCGCTTAGCATGATTTCTTCTGTTACTCCATCCAAACCCCACTCTGCCATCCACTTGCTCAGGCCCATCAGGTATGTTACACATTGCTCCCCACCCAGTCTCTCTTTCCCTTTATCTGATATGTAAGTATCAGATTCTCCAGCCCTCCTTCCTCATTACATGTCCCAAGAACTTTAGCTGTCTTTTCCTTATGCTCAGTATTAATTTCTTTTTAGTTTCCATCCTTTCCAAAACCTCATCATTGCTTACCTACTGGATCCATGATATCTGCAGCATCCTTCTGTAGAAGCACATTTCAGTTGCTTCAAATTTTTCCTTCATCTTTGATGATATTGTGCAGAATTCACTGCTATATTGAAGAACTGACATCACATAGCAATCCAGTATTCTCTTTGTTTCTAGCAAAATTTTGTCTCTTAATACTCTGCTCAGCTTCTGGAATGTGTCCTTCACTCTGCTAATTTACCTTTGGATCTCAGTGTCACACTTTCTGTCTTCTGTTAGAACACTTCCCAAGTATTTAAATTTTTGTACCTGCTTGATAGTATCTTCCATGGCATATTAGGCTCCCCTGCTTGCTTGTTTATGACCATGCATTCAGTTTTCTTGTAGTTTATTTGTAGTCTTTTCTTCTGATTTTCTTCAGCTACCTTCTTTAGGAGGTTTTGTAGTTTCCTTTTCGTATCTGCTATCAGCACTGTATCATCTGCGTATCTTATGTTGTTAAGATTGTTGCCACTGATGATGAATCCTAGCATAACTTTTAAGGTCCTCATACTAGTCTCACTGTACAAGTTGAATAAATCTGGTGAAATGAGACATCCTTGTCTTAAGCCCCCTTCTATCTTTGTATATCTACTGAATTTGTTTCCTTTTGTATGCATGCGGTATGCTGCCAGTAAAGGTTCTCGATTACTGTCTTTCCAAAACATGTCGAGGTTGCTGAGCATTTCTATCAATTCTTTGTGGCATATTTTGTCAAACACCTTTGCATAGACTATAAAACATAGGTACATGTTCTTTTTCATTTGTACTGCCCTTTCTGATAGCATCCTAAGTATAAATATCCTGTTCCATGTTCCAGTGTTCATGATGAAACCACACTGTTCTGGCCCAATCTCTGGCCTGATTCTGCTTTGTGCTCTATTCATCAGGATTTGGATGATGAGTTATGTGGCTCATTTACAAAAGTTGACATATTTATAGACATAAAAAAAAATAATATTGAAAATAGAGGGTGAATTGTAGTAAGCTTTTACATTTATGATTAGTAAATACAATTTTACTCAGTATCAATTAACTACTAAAAATACAGAATTTTAAGATGTAAAACTTTCTAGATTATACTAATTAGAATTTAAAAAATGGGAACACTTGTAAAAATTCATTATTCATTAAAAAAGAATTTTTTTAAAAAACATTAATATTCATAATATATCTTATTCATAAATAAATTAAAAGTGTTTTTAATTAAATAATGTCTTAACTTTATTGCATTTTTTATTTTATGATTCAGAGTAGATTTTTGCAAACAGGGGCCTGTTAAACAAAAATGTTGAGTTCAATTTTCCTTATAACAAATATAAACATTGGCTACTATTTGGGGGGTAACAAATATTAAAAAAATTAAACCAGGATTTTCTTAAAAAAAAAAAAAAAAAAAAAAAAAAAAAAGATAGGTTTCTAAAAAAACTGATAAGTCTTAAAAGTTTCATTAAAATACAACAATTATTTAATTTTTATAAGAATTTCCAAATCCATGTTTTTCACTGCAAAAAAGACACTCAAATTTGCTATACTAATTTATGGTCACCAGCTGAAGGAAAAACAATTTTTAACCAAAATTTTCAAAAGGTTCTAAAAAGGATTAAAAAATTATAATTCAATAATAAAAATCCTTTAGTCTATCCTTTTTATACAGATTTTGATGAAACTTAACATTTGGGGCATTTTTTTTTAATATAATGAATACTCATTTTATATTTCACAAGCCTACTTATTTTGCAGTGCAATTTTTTTTTTTTTAATCAAAGACTTAAATGACACTGCATTAATATATCTTTTGTCATTTGTTGATTGTAGGTTATCAAGATTACAGATTATTGAATAGTCATGATTAATAAAACAAATGAAATTTTAAATATACCCTGAAATATAAAAAATAAAAAATCTTGCAACTGACATATACTTTTAAATTACATGGCTTATTCTTTAATTTATAGGTTACCTAAAAATGTATTTTTCATTTTTTTGCCAAGTTGACCTAAATATTTGATCAAGCTAACTGAAAGAGCAAGCTAGCTCTTCTCTCCCACACTACCCCTTTTTACAATATCTGACATTTGAATTTGACTTACTAAAGTAAGCAGGGTGTTAATTATTTCCTTCTTCAATAGCTGGAAAATTTAACCAAGCATATCAAATAACCAAAACAAGCTGTATGAATGGGTAGATTAAGAAATCAATTAACTTGCATATTATTAAATATCAATATTTAATTTTAGAGGTTTACACTGGGGGGGGGGGAAGTACAGTGATAATAGTATTCCACT
The DNA here is from genome assembly GCA_037127315.1 of Ascarosepion bandense. Lineage (NCBI taxonomy): Eukaryota > Metazoa > Mollusca > Cephalopoda > Sepiida > Sepiidae > Ascarosepion > Ascarosepion bandense. The sequence goes on along the minus strand of JBBBDQ010000119.1, from coordinate 5,321,088 downwards.
TTATTTGATAATAAATTTCCAACTTATGCTAAATTATATATTTGTAACTAAGTATAACAGTTTTGTGTGTATGAAGGCAGTTTCATGTGAGTTTTTCAGAAAAGCATTTGTAAATACATCATATTGATTGTTGAAGAAAAAAGAAAACAAATTACTTTTACCAATCTTAATTTTGCATTCTAAAAAAAACAAAACAAAAAAAAACTTCTTTTACATTGTGCTACCAAACTAAAACATTAGTATGTTATATGCATTTGGAACCAATTAGACAAAGAACACCACTGATGTTGTAAATTAAGAATCTAAAGCTGAAGTAGAACTATACCAAACATATTTTCTGATTTTACACATTAAAAGAGCAACAAAGCAAAATTTAAGTTGACTGCTATAAATACTTAATAACAAGTCATTCATATGAACTGCTATGATAAATTTTGTTCTAGGTGATTACAGAGGTTATCTATTTTTTTTCTCTCTTATTAAATCAAGGCACTCAATCTATATAATAATAATAATAATAATCCACTTTTTCTTTATAAGTGCGTTTGTTACCATGACAAAGATGGCAGATTATAACATGATTTTTGTTAGAATAGTACCAGTAAAATGCCATAGAAGAATAAAAATTTCCAGTCCAGTTTGCAACTTAATATGCAATCATAATGTAGAGTCAGCTTTTTCACTTATTCTGATAGCCTAGGTCATAATGACCAAAGTTCTCAAAAGAACTTACTTATTCTAGGGATATTAAATATGAGTTACCAGACAGTCTTCTTTATTTGTTTGCTAATAATTTCCTGTTTATTTTATTTTTGTCAGTGCAATACTGTTAAAATGCTCTAACTTTCAGAATAAAGCAATTTCAATTTGCAACTTGATAATGTGGGGTCTGCATTCACATTGAATGATCTTATTTACCAAGGGAGATAATGTTTATTACATGCTCTTTACAGAGAAGTTTCTAAATTGCAAATCTAAATGCTAGAAAAACAAAAGGACTTGATACCGAGTTCACAGGAACCTTTTAATAAATTTTATTTAAAAACAAAATATTCTACTTGAATTAAACCAGAAATAACCAGGTGAAAGTATTATGAAAATAAGTACATTTACAAAAAAAAACAAAAAAAAAAAAAAAAAACTATATAATCACAACTAAATTGCTGTATTGCTGTTTTGCTTTATTCTCTAAAGAAAAACAAAGTAAATTATTTGATGCTCTTACATATGTATAATTTGCATTTAAGAGCTTAAAAGTGATGCATATTCCATAAGAGGTTCGAAAAATAAGGAACACAAATGCTTTCAGAAATTTGCATTTCAACATTTCTCAAGAAACTTGCAGTAGATAATTTTTAAGTCAATGAATATACTATATGTACAAAGCAACAAGATACTGACAATAACAGCTTGCAAAAGTCAATTTATCTGATTAAACATGCCCTATACAAGCAATGAACAAAGTTGTTTTTTTTAATATAATTCTGTAACTAATTAAGCATTTAAGCTTTCATTTACTATTTCTATATTAAGACATACAAGAATAAAATTGTACATATGCTGAAGGAAAAGTTATGCAATTATTCTAAAATGGATCTGAAAATGTTCAATCAAATTTCATAATATACCAAATGAATGCAAAATAGTTCAACGCAATTTCCAGGTTTGGCTACTTTTGAAATCCCAGAGCTGCTAAATATTGTAACTCACTGCTGGTTTTTAGAGTTTTCATTTAAAATATGGTGAGATAATAATTCAAAATTCAACAGCAAAATGCAGTAGAAGTGGCTATTTGTATCTTCTAAGCTGGCAACACTGTAGCCATTTGAAATTCACTAAATATTAGCTGAGAGTATGCTTGACCACCATTTAAACTACTTTACACAGATTAAAAAAAATTTTAAGTCTTTTTGCACTTGTAAAACCCTAGACATGAGCAGATGGGTGGCAGAGCAGGGGTTGCATAGTGTAACAAGAGAAAGTGTGCTAAAAGCCACCAGGGATAGGGAGACTTGGAAGACCATGATTGCCTACATCCTGAAAATACAAGACACAAAGAAGACCCTAAAAATTGTAAATTTGATGCTAACGGATACTCAGAAGCTGCAAACAAGTGGCGTAAATCAGAATGTAACCTAATAAAATTATAAACAGAATTGAAAAGCATTAAAACTATCAAATATCATTACTCTATCCAAAGTGCACAAACAGATAAAAGCACAAAAAAACTTTAGAAATATTCAGTTTATATTCATAAAAAAGGAAAGAAAAAAAAAAAAAAGCACATTACTGTAAGCTACAAATGTACGCCATATAAGAATTTATCATACAAGTTAATATTTTCATAATAGATATAAACTAATATATATTTGTAAAATGTTCAGGATATACTTCAGTTTCAGCTTATATTTCAGTCAGCCAGTTAAGTGCCATATGTGATACACGCTTGGGCGATCATGTCTCCAAAGAGACATGACTGACTGGGCAGAAGATTATCCCGCAGTAGGTTGCCATTGCTTTCTGAGGTAGACTGGTTGCCGACCAAGGCTATAGAACCCAATCTGTCCTGCTATTTAACCCATAACTGGAAGGAAGAGACGGATTAATACCTTTCCCAAGGGTATTTGTGTGTAAGTGAATACAATGGATTTAGCTGGAATTCGAACTCGGCTCCCCGGTTTCTCGTTCCGAGCCGATATCCACTGTACCACAACGCACACAGCTTATATTTATCTTTCTTAAAAAAAATATTGATGATAATTTGTGTTTGGAAATGTTTGGTTTAATTAAACTAAATAATAAATTATTTATAAATAAAATTATTCAAAATATACAGACTATAGAAAACCCATAGACCTGGACAAATTTTATACAAGCTCTGCTTGACATTTAATTATCTTTAGTTATATAATACGATTTTGTTGATATTTCTACTCTTTAATTTAACACTACTTGCAACAGTTCTTCTTTATTAGAATATTGCTTTCTATTCTAATATATTTCTCTTAATGACACACATTACAAGTTTTGTAGTGGATTAATATCTGCAGAGACTTGAGATCATTCTATCAATTTGATGTTTAAGAAACCATTTTTGGTAAGGCTGACAATAACCAGCTTTGGAGGATTTTCTTGAGTGAATACACTTTTTAACTTCAAGTTTCTTGGTTATTATCTGTACCTCTCAAAAAACATTTTGCTTGCAAACATGCCATAATTCTCAGAATTTATGATACCATCATCAACTTTGAAGAGACCTATAATTTTACTGCCTATAATACTATTCAAAACCTTATCCCACCTCCCACTAGTTTTCTGACCTGTGTTTGACTGTTTCCATGAAGGAAGCTACTTCAAGCCCAAATATCAGATAAATCCAAGAGAGATCTACATTCAATACTAACAATTACTGCTGAGAAATCGGTTTTTAAGTACTTCTTTGCATAACTTACATTTTTCTGTTTGTAGTCAATATTCTTAATATTCAGCCTTTTTTTTTGTTAATAATTTGCAATACCATCTACAAATATTTTCTTACTGGTCAATCCACTTTCCTTGCATATTACTATTTCCTCAAATCTCTGTGATATACCAGTGATAAGCTAGTTTTTTTTTCTTTTGTTTATATCTTACTAATGTTCTCAATTACATAACATTATATGGTTTCTGTTTCAAACTTTTTGCACTTCTCAATGTGCCCACACCATTCAACAACTTTACAATATAGTTTCTCTTTTACATTTATATATCTGAAAATTAAAAATGTCAATATATGCACAAAAACTGTTCTGATAGGAACAATCTTAAAGAAGCATAAGAAAATCTGACAGTGTAAACCTTCTCATATACATATCGGACTCCTGCTCTAAGCTTGGTAAAACATTACTTCCTACTTGATTGTTACAGTAAAGTACGTTTTGCCTCATTAGTAATAGGTAAATATTAAAAAATACTAAGTTTTAAAGGAAAAATACTTGAGAAAATTGATTTCAAAAGATAAGCTAAGCACCAAGAAAATTTGTAAATGCCCTGATATTTATATATGTCAATAAATAGATCACTGTACGATTTAAAAACTGATATTACTATACAGCTGGCTTTCAGAATAAATCCGAGAGGACATTTGTGGTCTTCTGAGCCTCTTCACGTATTTTCAGCCCAATTATAGAGCTGCATAAACAAGGAGGTGTACCAAATAAGAGAAACCACATTCACTTGAGGACTTTCAACATGAACAATTAAAATGGATATCACATGTAACTGAAAGAGAAAATCATGGCAATCAAGATGTTGACATTCTATGCTACTAAAGATTAAAGCTAGGAAGGAAACCCCATCAATACTGGAAAGAGTAATAAGAGCTACTGGACTTATAAAACCCATTTTCTTAAAAAATTGTTTTAAGAGAAAGATTTTATGAATTTCAACAGCAATATTGGCTGCTTAATGAATACTGAAGGTTTCCTTGTAAGGAGATAACTAATATTACCATTAATGTTATTTTTTACTTAAGAGGAAGATAAAAACAAAACATTTTCAATTAAAAAAAAAGGTCTAGAAAGCCTGGTGTGCCATGATGGGCCAAAATTTCATAAAAATGTATAAATTTTACATTTAACCCATTTAGACTTCTTTTGGACAAGTGAGTGATATTTTCAATGCCAAAATGGATTCAGTCCCTGCCTCACCCATAACACAAGAATAGAAGTCTAGATCATGATTTTCTGATAAATACGAAAAGAATTATGCTGAAAACCGATATTTGTTGTCCAGCATATCGTGTCAAAAGTAGGTAATGACCAATTTAATATATGAAAGAAATTGAATACATTTTAAATATTCTCCAGAAAACAATTTTTCTAGATTTAAATTTTATTATTGAATAATTTATACTAAAAAACAAAAAAAAAAAAAAAAAAAAAAAAAACCCAACATTTTTGCGTATTTTCATGTTATTCAGATGCATATTGGAAATGAAAAAGTAGGCAAAACGTGGCAAAAATTTTGTTAATTTTGACTGAATTTTGTTGTAGAGCCTTAAAATCATCTTGCTGTAAGTTATTTTTAAAAAGAGTATCAAGTTAAACCTGTCTGTCATTTATAACATTCATTTTAACAAGATTTTTTAGAAAAAGGGGTAGAAAAGCAACTATCCAGAAATGATCATCTAAAAGTGAATGATTAAACATGTGTGAGTTTTGATTAACTTCAAATGATCATAACTTGACAAGTATTTGATGTTAGGACAAAGTTAAACCAGTTTTGATATCCTGAAACAGTCTACTTTCAGACTAAATAGAGCACATATCACTTAGGGAATATTCCAAAAATACCAAATGTCTGCTTGTGAGCCCACTGTGTAGTTACCCATATATAAAGCCTAAATTATTTAGTTTGTCAGTGTTATAAATCATTAAAAAAAATTGGGAGATGGGACAGGGGATTAACTGCAACTCTGTAAAAAGCCTCTATGCAGTATTTCATCATCTGGTCTTCCATAGCATAACAGTTTAGTACTTAAAATTAATATCACAAATACATAAATTTTATAGATATCAATATATAATACTACTCTGAACTGAAGGTGGATGTGCTGAACCAAATAAACCACCCTGCAGGGTCTACACTATGTAACATGTCACAGTTCAAAAGATCTCACTGTTAATGCCTTGATCTTAGTCAGTTATGTGCCATACGTGATACACACTCTGGGCGATCATGTCTCGAAAGAGACATGACTGACTGGGCAGAAGATAATCCTACAGTAGGTTGCCATTACTTTATGCAGTAGACTGGTTGCCAGCAAAGGCTATAGAACCCAATTTGTCCTATTTTTTAACCCATAACTGGAGGGAAGAGATGGATTAATACCTTTCCCATGGGTATTTGTGTGTAAGTGAATGCAAGGGATTCAACTGGAATTTGTTTGGTGTAAAAGTGTAAATTGCATATAAAATTAAAAATTATAGTGATTACATATTTTAAGACTTGAATGAGAAATGAGAGATTAGTATCATAGTAATAAAATTGATTTTGTATAGATTCATTTAGTGAAAGAAGAAAAATTAAACTGATATTACAGTTACAACTACTAATAAGATTTTTTTTTTTACTATTGTTTACATAATACAAAGCTCAAGTACCACTCAAGGTAGAAGGTTTCTGAATAAGAATGTTATAAGAATCTATATGACTGTATATCATAAGGAGATGTTGGATAGATAATGGTTAACACTCAGCCTGAAGAGGTTAAAATTGTACTGATCAGAAAAACATTCCCTTGAGAACCCATTCCTTATAGCAAAAGTTCTGGGGAAAAAGGTGTCTCAGTGGGACTTACTCCTTACCAAAAGTGCATGAAGGGAATGGGGATGAGTGAATCAGTGTACTGGTGGAATGTAGGAATGTAACTCACCCCAAAATCAGTCATGAAAGGAAAATGGGTTGAAAGGTGAAAAACAATTGCCTGTAAGGCTAGACAAATGTTTCTTAAACTTTGGTAAGTGATTATTGGGCAGCTCTGACTCAGATGTGGTAGCAATATTCCATTTTTGATATGATCTGGCTCTTGTAGAGGAAGCATACCAGGAGGAGTAAGGTACTTTCTGGAACAGTACAGAGAGACAACCAGTTTCATATATACAAATCCTAATTGAGATCCAATATTGGCTTGAAGCCCAATAGACACTCCAAGCAAGGAGCTTCACTGGGAGTACAACCATTCATCATGATTAGAAAAAACCTCAATTTCAAGCTCAGTGACACTGCTAGTACTTGGTTGATTCTGGGGTAATTCAATGTTACAATCTAGTTCCTGCTTCACTGAGCAGAGCAAACAAGATCAGAGGAGAGATCAGTTGCCAGGTTTTGGTCACCTAGAGTTTTGGTGGGATCCCATAAACTATAGTATCATATCATCTGCATATATATCTATTAGTGATGTGAGAATGTTCTTAGGAAGATTGTTAAAATATAACAAAAAAAACAAAACAAAAAAACCGGTCGCGATAAATGAAAAAATTGATAAGCAATGAAATAAAAACCCAACTGGTTTCACAGTCAGTTATCAAATAAACATAAAAAAAATATTAATAAAATGCATAAATGTTGATACATTCCACAAATATCAAGCCCATCTCCCAACAATATTCATAAAATTTTAAAAGATTTTGTATTTAAAAATTGTTTACCAGAATTATATTTGATCAGGAATCCTTTAAGAATTAAATAAGGTTTTATATGTTTTTGTTTTTACTTTTATTTCAAAACAGTTAATCTTCAAATAAGACAATAGCTAAAAAGCTAGTCTCTGAAGTTATTTCAAGTGAGTTTAGGTTTTGATAAATCCCCATTATTATAGCATAGTGCCTGAATAGATTAAATTTAATGACTATTTACAGCCTGTGACTGTTCAAGTGTCTTTAAGAAGAGCATAATATTTTTAAAAAAAAATTCCCATTTTCCATTTCATATTTCTTTTGTTAAATTGAATGACAGAGTATCAAAACCAACAATTCAGTAAGAAACTGCATTTCAAATATGCTACAGCTGGCAGTATATTAAGCAATTCATCAGTAATATTAATATTTTCTTTGAGAAAAACTGTCAGGTAACCACCTGCACTCAGCTAAACCTATAATCTCAACAGTAAGCAAAAATTCGCCCACCTTACAGTGGAAAAAACAGAGTAGAAGTAGTTGGTGGGCATAGATGAAGAAAAAAGTATAACAAAGATTTGGTAAATGGATAACAATCCAAAAATGTCAGGTACTAAACCTGCAAGTATGTGGTAGCACCAAATGCCAAAGAGGAAGAGCTTGTGTCAGCTAGAAGATGTTCTCGAAAAGAAATTAAGATAAAGTATGAATCTTTTGCATAAAGTTGAAAATAAAGTAGATATAGTTATGGGTCATAAAAACAATTGAGAGAATAGGTCATGAAGATCTCACAACGAATAAGGTCATGAAGACCTCACAGCGAATAGCAACAGTAAGCAATAGATTCATTCCATTGGCAATGAAAAGCAAATCTCAACTTCTGCACACTCAGCAGAACAGAAATAAAGATTTTGTAGTAAACAAGGAAACATTTTATCTTATTTTAGTAAGTTATTATCAACAATAGAACACTCAGCATATCTACTACATAGTATTATGCTAGAAATTCCCTGTGTACTGAAGTTTGGGTAGATCCTGCTGGCAGGCAAAATATATCTGAGTAAAGGAAACCTTTGTAAGAGACAAACAAGTTAAAAATTAAGTTTTTTTCTTTTCTTATAGACCAAGAATGTCACAATCATAGGTACTTGGTTAACAGTTTACTGGTTATATTTAAATAAAACATGGAAAATTAAATTGAGCAAAATTTTATCATTAAAATTACATTAGTGGTATCCAATCTCAACTAGTCTTTTTTTTTTTTTTTTTTAAAAGATGTTTGATGAATTTTTTGAAGTGGGTCAATTAAGATTTATAGGATGTAACTGAGTTTTTATAGTGTGCTTAGCAATATTCTAGTAAGACAAATATGTAGAATAAGATTATGGATAAATCACGGAAGATTAATACATGTGGTAGCAAAGTAACATTATGAATGCTGAAAATAGCTTATGAAGAGGATCAGTCAAACAAAATTAATGCATGGTAAGTGAGTGATTGTTGAGAAAGTCAAAAATAGTTTTTACATGTTACACACACAATCAGTGAAACCTTTTTCCAAAATGTTTTTTCAGTTACATATATTAAAATCTTTAAAATTTCAACAAAAACTTCTATGAGGAGGTACTGAAAAAGCCTGGCCTATCCCACTTTCCCAAAATCCAAAAATTCCAAATTGCAGTTATTGAGAGAGAAATTTTAAGTGGATTGAGCCTTTCAACACATTGTCATATATATATATATATGATACACTGGATATTATGAAACATTAATTTCAGGTCATGCCATCTATTCTGCTAACTAAAAATTTGATTCACATGGTAATATTTCTTTTACTAGTGAGAGAGAGAAAATATATATATGTAAAATGGTCAGCTATTTTTGCACTTTGAGTATACCTGTTTTCTAGGATGGCTAGTCAACCTCTGTTGCAGATACCTGCTTAAGCACATTTGTTTTGTTCAACACCCACAGAACCCCACCTGTGAATTATACTGCAACTACGCTGAGTGAACCTTAGTTATAGTTTTTGCAAGAGAGCAGGGAACATAATCTGTCATGATCAGAATGCTTAATCCCTAAGTTAAGATGACTTGTGACTATGTACTAGCATAACCATCGATGGCTTCCAGACATTTCCATGTATCCAATAACCATGTTATGCTTTCTAGCACTTTCCTGGGATTGCCTTTCTAGATTAATAACAAAGAAGTCACCTTCCTGAGAAATCGATGATGGCAAGATTCAAACCCAGATCCCAAGGTCAGAAATATTCTAACCCCAAAAGACAGACAGACACACACACAAAAAGAAAGGAGAATTATTGAATATGAATCCAACACAACTTCATCCTTCTGTTACTCTAGGTGTTTTTTGATTTCTTTTTAGTGTTATCATAAAAGCTGTAAATCAATTCTATTTTTCTTTATTTAATAATAGGAGTGGATTATTGCTTGGCATTGCAACAGGATTTAGGGCAAAGCTTAGCACATGATTCAAGAATTATTTCAAACAGAAATGCCTTGCAAAAATTCTAGATGCTAAGAAAAACAAAAATATTACCTCCTTTCAGAGTAATAGAGAGAGAGGGGGGATCCCTTATGCCAGGTTTATTTTAAACATCAGCAGCTTCATTTAAATAAGATAGCTGTAACATTATAAACATCTACTTAGCAAATAAAAAAAACAAAAAAACAAACAAACACACAAACATGAAAACATATTTAAGAAAAACAAAATACCTTGAAGTATAATTCTGATAAATCAGGTTTTAATTTTTTTTTTAGTGCTATTTTAAGGTGGAATCTAGAATAAAACACTTTAAAAAATCTATTTTTAATGTTAGTGTCATTACTGAAATCTGTAAAGTTGTAAAATCATGCCACTATATTGAGGAAATTTAAACTAATCTGCTGAAGTCAACAGATTAATCTCAGTTATTTGGTTGCAAAGCAGGACATCTCTATTTATTCATTAAAGATTTAGTTACTAAAGATTAACACCAACACTAGGTCAGATTTCATACAAGTCAAGATTTTCTCAAAGTTTGTATTAATCAAAATCTTCAGGATAAGTTATGAGAATTATGGCTTATAATATCTGTTTTTAATAGAAACATTTAAGTGATGGACTCTCCTATTGTCTTCAATGTATGAAGGTCTAACATTACAAATTTTAAAAATGAACAGACTACACCCACATATGATTTTAGTGAAGGCTTTTGCCGAACCAACCATACTTTCTCAAAAATGAAAGCAGAGAGCTGCTGTATAGTGTGCCACAAGGACTCCAAATAATGCTCCTCAGGTCTTGAATTCAGAGTTGTTCTCCTCCTAAACTGTTGCGAAGCAAAGCTAAAGAGCCCTGTCTACCCTACTATTTACCTCCTAAATTATCTTGCAGCATAATGCTGATAATTTTTTTTTTTTCAGTGCAATTTTAGCTAAAGAGAGATGAAGAGATAGATCTATATTTTTGCCAAGAGTATTTGCACAGAAGTGAATGTAAGGAACTTGACTTAAATTTCATTTATTTCTCCTTCCAGCCACTTTACATGACACCATCTGCGCATTAATACACAAAATTATTCATACTTATTTTTAATTTCAGAAGTACAAAGATTGCCATGGTCCTAAGAAAAGATGCAGAATGAAAAATACATGGATTAAGGATATAAAAAAGTGCTTAAGTTATACAAAAAAGCACATGAAAGTGATTTCTCAATAGTATTTTTAGCAATGAATGTAGAGTTATATTGGATTTACCTGATGGCCAAAATAGAAGTAGAGTTCTTCATGGAAAAAGTTGAACACTATTTAGAAAACCACAACTGGCAGATGAAATGTTTTAGCTAATATTATAGCCAGTAAAATTACAAGTTCTTTCAAAGTTGATGATCAAGATAAATGCAAAGAATTTATTCGAAGTTGTTTAACAGAATAGTTTTTGAGTGGTACAAACCATCATTAAATTTCACAATCTGCAAAATTGGCAAATGCCCATTATGACCAAAATTATTTTATATACAACAAATTAATAGAAGAGTACCCACTCACAACCTCTCTAGATATTAATACATTAGAAAACTTTTGGTCTATCATTAAGTGTGATGTATAAGATTAGAAAATAATATTCAAGCAAAGAGCATTTAGTTTAAATAAATTCAAGTACAGTAATAGATTGGCAGCTAGGTCTTATTTTACAGTTGAAATTACTAAATGTAACCAAGTTCTATAATAACAATTACTTATCTTTTACTTCCTGCTTATAGAATTCTTCTGGCCTCTTACTTTCAAGTCAATTTAGATCTTCAAAATACCAATTTTACTATGAAGATATTGACTTGTATAATAAAATTCAATACTGCTTATAAATATAATCTCAGAATTTACTACCTCCTCTTAAAAATTTAATTTATATATAAGTTAATTGCTTATGAAAAAAACTAACAGAAAAATTTCATGGATACTTTATAAATACTATCAACAAGAAGTATGAAGCATTAAATAATATGCCAATCTTAATACAGCATAACTTAATGTATAATATTGTTATTACAGTTTCTTTGGGCAATGTTGTCCAATTTATGTAACTATATAACTCATGAAGTCATAGAATTGCTAAGAGCAGAATTATCATTTTCACCATCTGCCAGAATATCTACAAATGCAGTTTAAGAGAAGTACAATAACCTGTTTTCATCTTTCATTATCAGATTGAAATGGATGAGAAAGAAAAATGGGAAATTTAATGACTATTACTGCTGCTTTCTATAATAAATAACATCTACAGCAACAGGGTCAGTCTAATGTGAGCAATAGATTGGCAAGTGAGAAGGTTTGAGATTTCATCTTTAAGTGTCACTAAGATTGTTCAAGGCCAGTAAACATAACTCAGGTTACAAATAAAATAAAATAAAAATTTTAATAACCAGTCTAGTACTTGGAACATGAACAAACAGTGTTAATGTTACCTCTTTAAAAACAATGGTCAGCTTTTGATATCTATGATACCCATTTATCAAATTTAAAGAAAGTCTAGAAAAAACTAAAAATGAATAAGGCATGTATGGTTAATTAATTTGCACTAAAATCTGAAATAGTCACTACAAACATCAACTTCATTTCTAAAGCATGGAACAATAGAAATCATTAAAAACAAGACAACCTACACCATGGTATATTGTGACTGAAAACCTACATCATGCCATTCATATTAACTTAATGACATTGCAATTTCATTGAGCTGTTGGGTTTGTTAAATAAAAATATTTTTTTGCGACTACTTTCTCAGTTTTCTTTGTATTTTAGTCTTTTTTTGTTTTTCCTGTAGGACAGAACCATTGTTTTTAACTTAATGAGAGAAATCATGAAAATTTTCTAAAATATTTTTAAAAAGTGTACAAGAGTCAATTTTCCTTTCATAAGTTTTTTATTTATATATATATATATATATATATATATATATATATATGTGTGTGTGTGTGTGTTTTGGACAAAAACAATTTAGTTCTGTAAAAGTATTGAACTTTTACTGATTGACAGTAATAGAATACTTTTGAATCAAAAAGTTAACATTTTGAATATCTAGCTGATACCACTGAAAAGTACATCTTGATGGAAACATTTTTAAATATTTTTTTAAAAACAAAGTTATTAATTTTCATACTATCATTATTACAAAAATTATAGCAAGAACTGCATTTGATTTTTATTTAATTGTTAATGTGCTTAAACAACCATGAAATATGAAGATATAAAATTGAATATAATCTGCACATAATATATCATTGTATATATATATTTTTAAAAGTCAATTCATCCCTAGCAAGGGGGTAAATGCTACAAAGATGCAAGGGGCTACTGGAGGTGAAACAAAATAAAAGGACCTTAGAACAAAACAAAAACTTAATCCTAAACAAGACACTAGGGATAAAATTTGTTCTTGCTCAAAAGACTTTGAAGGAGTGTGAACTGGATGATATCTACTCCTCCTAATAATCACATGATAAAATTAATGAACAACAAAAAAAAAAACAATGCAAATGAATGCATTTTTAAAAAAATTTTTCCTAAAATTCCAGTCAAGAAAATCACTTTACTTCAATTTTTGCTAAAATTACACAAATTCAATTTGAGTTTTATTTTATTTCTTTAAAGTTAATTTTAAAACTTAAATTATTTTAATAACCTAAGAAATAATATTGGAGATAAAAAAAAAGAAAAAAAAGAGGATTTTATATGCAGTGGTGATTTTCTAAGTGTAACTTAGATGTGGCACTAGGACACCCAGTGAGGATCGAACTTACTCCTCAATTGTAATGATTCTAGCAAGACAAGCTTGCTAACCATTACATCACATGCAGTGTTAGTTAAATATGTGCCAGAAAATAAATAGGTTTATGATAGTGACCAAGCCAACCCCAAAACAGCAGTCACTATAGTTTGAACTTTAAATGTAAACAGACACTTAATTCTGCACAACACCTCAGGAGACACTAATAGCTGTTTTTGAGTTGTTAACAGGCAAAAATAAGCACGAGAGACTAAGTTCTTTTCTTTTTAAAAACAGAAGAAAAAAAATGATAAATTCTTATAAAAAGCATTTATTTTATAATAATGATCATAAAAACGAATTTTCAGAAAAGAGAAAAAAGGAATTTATGTAGCCTAAAATCAAAACACAATCCAACCAAATTTGTTTTTCAAATCTAATCTAAAAATCTATGATTTGGTGTACAGCAATAAATATGGAGCAGTGGAAGGAAGCTGTGTGTATGTGTGTGTGTGAGTGAGTGAGAGAGAGAGAGAGAGAAATGAAACAGCTGCACATTTGAATATCACAATTCATGACTGGATAAAGAATTTAGCAATTGATAGCAAAAGCAATAATTGGTTTAATTTAAAAATTAAATAAATAAAAAGAACCATGAATATGCTATGTCAATTACTTGCAAATACAAATGTTAATTCCATTAAATGGTGTTTGTATATTTGTTGGAAGAAAAGTAGATATAATTTCAGTATATTTATAAATATCATGCGCACACACACATATATATATATATATATATATATATATATATAAGGAGACATTCTGAACATTTTAATTTTGCATTTATATATAAAGTATATAACCTGTATGGAGCATTGTAGACAGAGATATTTAAGGTATCCCTGAATGTGTTAACTTATGGGGAATTTGTAATTAAATGCTGATATTGAGGGGGGTGCATTTGTGCTAAACGGGTATACAAAAAAAATTAAAAAATAATAAATGGATATATGTTGAAACCATTCCTTATTTACATGCATGTTATTAAAAATCACCTTTTGCACATAATACATAGAAGGGGAATTCTGTGAGAAGATTTTTAATAATTTTTCTGGAAGAGTGACCCAATGGGCCACAAAATCTAGCTAAAATCAGTGAATGAAATTTTGATATGTCAGTTGAGGGAGTAACAATGAAACTGAACTTTCTTTTTATAATTCACAATATTTTGCATGTAAATAGAGAAAATGTTATTCATTTAAGCTGTAAAGATTATAGAAAAATTAGAAATATCACTTTAAATATTGTAAGACAATATAGTTATCTTTTGATAAACAATTCAGATTTATCCAAATCAAATCATATCTAGAAAAGTTAATTTTGGAAACTATTCTTGAATAATATCAGAAAATCATGATTTTGTGTATAATTAAAACAAAAGTATATTTAATAAGTTCATTTTATTTATGCTTTAATCCACCATATATATATATATATATATATATATATATATATATATATATATATATATATATATAAAAAGGCAATTAAATTTTTAAGCAGAATACTTTTATATTTTAATCTTTAAGTAAATGTTATTTCATGCATGACTGCAGTAATATGGCTGGCCATTTGTATCT
The DNA here is from genome assembly GCA_037127315.1 of Ascarosepion bandense. Taxonomy (NCBI): domain Eukaryota; kingdom Metazoa; phylum Mollusca; class Cephalopoda; order Sepiida; family Sepiidae; genus Ascarosepion; species Ascarosepion bandense. The sequence goes on along the minus strand of JBBBDQ010000119.1, from coordinate 5,306,018 downwards.
GCGTATGCTTTCTGGGTAGCTGCACAGGCATATTTTCACAACACGTACAAAATGAATTTTTGATTTATGCTGTAACTAGGCTGAGATGACTTTAGTTTCAAAGAGAAAGTTTATAATTTGGCATGATCAACAATTTGAACAAGGCCAGTATGCTCAAAGACTTGCACAGAATGACTATTTTGTGCTAGCACAATCATCTATAGCTTCCACTCAAGTTCGATCACAAAGATTTGGGTCAGTTCATGGTATAGTTGTTAAGTACTTTCCAATGGTAGCACACACTGGAATTATCTGATCAAGCCAATATTAAGTCACTTAAAAAATAACCATGATGAGATATTTTACTCAGAGTTTATGGTTGAAAATAAGATTATTATATCACAGCAGAAAATGATGTTTTTCAAAATGCCTTCAATGTGATTGTTAGAAAGTGTTATATACCAAATATAACATTGATTGGCATATATATATATATATAGATATATGCCAATGATGCTGATTAGTATTTTAGCTGTCAGTTTATTTCAATACAATATTGACAGCTAATAAAAGGTTCAAAGAGTTCTTTCTGCAAGGGAATTCCCAGAAATGAGCTAAAGCTACTCAAATGATGGCTGACAATCTACAGCTTCAGTGAGGCCAAAATAACTTGCTTTAGGAATTATATTGTCATGTAAAAATACAGACAACAAAATAACCATTGGCACTTTTCTACAGAGTGCAGAAACTGATTGTGAGAAACTTTTTGTAAAGTGGTAATGAACTTATTGTTCTACTGTTATTGAGGAATTTGATACCATTTTCAATAAGGATTACTTGAGGGTAATTGACAAGTCATCTTCATCTATCTGTCATCTTCCTTCAGACATTGCTGGTCATAGCTTTCCACAATGTCTTTTTTAGATCTTAATAAATTTTGTCTTATTTCTTCTGAAACTTGTTCTGTCATTCATTTATTCATGCTCTCGAGGTAGGTTATTTTCTTCTGTTCCTCATCTTCAATCTGTCCTGAGAGTATCAAATTTTCTCTTTCCTCATAATGTGCCCTAGAAATTCCAACTTTCTCTTCCTGGTAAGCATATTCTTTTTGTTTCTATTTTCTATAAAACCTTTTCATTGCTCACATGTTCAGTCCATGATATTCTCAGCATTCTTCTGTAGAATCACATTTCTGTAGCTTCAAGTCTCTTCATATGTGAGGAGATTATTATTATTATTATTATTCACTGTCGTATATGAGGACTGATATTATAACAATTCAGTATTCTTTGTTTCTAACAAAATTTTACTTTGCTTAGATTTTGGAATGCATCTTTTGATATACTAATGTGTTTTCATATTTCAATATAGATGTTTAATAATTTTTATTTTGAATAATTAGATATGTATAACAACTCTCAAATGATAAATGCATATTTTTTACCCATTTGTGTATGTGTAAGTTTGGGGCGGGGTATAACATTTTTCTACATGACCAGAAAGGTTCACTAGATTGCACATTTTGTATTCAGGTCTTAAATGAATTTTAGACTCCAGAGGAATATTTTTTAAAAATTTGAAGTGTTTTTTTTTTTTTTACACTTACAAATAAAATGGACAATTTTTTAATTACACCATTTCTAAATATGGTTATATTCTGATGCAAAGTGGTATTTTAATATTATTTCAGTCATTTAATTCTTCATAGTCATAAATTTTTTTAAAATTTTTTTTAATGAAGTGATCATTCTTCATTTTTAAATTCCACAAGTAATAAGAATAGACAGATCTGCCAATCATCAATTGTCCTATTTATATATACTATGAAAAATAAAATTTGCCAGGTCGTTCATAATAAAATTCTACCAGTAGATTCCTGGAGAGCTTATTAAAAATAGAATTGTATCTATATTTCAATCTTCAAATCACAATTGAGATTTACTTAAATTTGAATAATTTAGACTTTAGCAATCATCCCTTTGTCCAAAATAAAAAACTTAAGCTGATTTTAGGTTACAGAAAAATATTAAAAACTACTTAGTAAGAAGCTATTTGAGCTCAGGCCATCTATGCTAGTTTTATAACATCCAAACAGGTTAAAAGTATTTATTTTAACTAGTTCCTATGTCATTAACTATCTAAGCATACTTATCTGTATCTGAATGAATGGTTTTAAGTGTCCCCCAGTTTTCTGCAGCTGTTTAAAATGGATGTAGATAATCTTTTTGACAGTCCCTCTCCCTCACCTAAACTTGACCAGTTTTTTCATTATCGCTTCATTTGGGGAAAAATCACCAAGTCACAAAATGGACCATCTCTGTTCTTATTTTCTCTTTATTGCCTATGTGAGGTGACGATTCTCTTACAAGCCTTATGAGGTATATGTGTTATTTATATTGATAGCTTTTTTTTTCTTAAATTAAAAATCTCCTGTGCATATATATATATATATATATATATATATATGGAGGCTGGGGACACCATCTCAAAGCAAAGAGAAGTTTAACCCTTTAGCATTCAACCTATCTCAAATCTGCTCTCTATATTCATCCCACCCCATTATTGCATGTAATACAGGAAGTCATGCAAAGAGTAAAACTGACCAGAAACAGTGAAACTGAGAGCTGATACTTAGGGGGTGGATTTGTCAGTGTTGAATGCTTAAACTAAGATCAATCCGGTCTAATACGACTAAAAAGAGAATTAACTTTTCAACCTGAAAAATTAAAATATTCAATTTTGGCAAGTGATGTTGTAAAATTAGTTTATTCTCAATATGACATGAATTTAGCAACTCAGAGTTGTTGGAACACATATACTGCAGCTATAGTAGCAGTGGGTGTGTCTTGGGCATGTTCGTTTTGTTGAGCTCATCTCTATTTGGGTTCATTTTAAATTCAAGGCTTTCTCCAAGACTCATTGCCATCCAAGACTAGAGAACTCGGTTTTCCCTGCTATTGATTTCTCAATGGTGGAGAGAAATGTATTCCTACCTTTACAAGACTATTTCTATTCAAGTAAATGCAACAGTCTTTGCCGGAATTTGAACTTAGTATATTAATTCTATTTTCTGTGTCACTACTATACTAAACACACAAATCTGTACTGTCAATATGACCAAAACTTAAGAATTACCCATTTTTGTATAAATTACTGAATTTAAATTGTGCTTGCTTAAAATGAATATATCAATAGGCTGATTTGTGTTGTAAATGTAATTGCTATTAGCTAATTCTTAAATTTTGGAAAATATGTACTCTATATTATAAAATATACACTACATGCATTTATGTAATGTATATATGTATGTAAGTTATGCCTGAGTGATATATGCCTTTACTAGGATATGCAAATAATTTTAACTGAAGTTGAAATAATTCACTTTTCACTTGGTCTAGACAAGCCCTACCCCGAGTTGAACAATAAAATCAAAGAGACAAAAAAAAAAAAATATATATATATATATATATCATTAAAATTTGCAGAAATTCAGTAATGAATAATTATTTTTTAAAGATTAAAAAAAAAATCATTTAATTAAAATAAACATGCATAAAACACACAATTTGAATTTAAATGCTTCCACTTTTGCACTATAATTTGCAATACCTAAATTTTAAAATGAATTATTATAAATGAAAATTTTTTTGAGAAGCTTACATTTTAGCTATAATTGAAAGCTAAAGGATTAAATTTACTAATTCCATAAGCAAAAACTTTGTGTATTTTTCAAACAGAAATTATATTGATGGTAATTGACTTTTTAACATTTTTTAAAAATAGCTGATTATGGCCTTTTTTAGCTGTCAGCCATTGCAATGCAATTTTCTTTATTAAAAAAAATCTTCCAAGAATAAAATATACTTTTCTGAAACTTTATTTGAGGAATATTAGTCAATTTATAGTATAATTAATCTGATTTAAAACAATTACCATTTACTTCAAGTTAAAAAAAAAAAAGTGGGGAAAAAATGATTTTAAAATGAACAATAATAGTGCTTTATGTATCTTTCACCATCCAGCAGGCACTTGCCAAGCACTGATAAGCTATTAACTTGTTTATTGCTATCCTATGGAGATGTTATCTGTTAAAACATAATTTAAGAAAATGACAGGTGAATGCATTTTTTATCTAATTTTTAAATACTCAGCAATTTTATAAATGTTAGAAATATTCTCTGTAATCTAATTTTGGGAATGTTGACTTTAAATTTACTATAGTCATCAATCTTATTTCCTGATAATATTGCATATCGTAACCCATACTTTTAAAATGGTCACATTTTATTTTATACACATGAAAAAATTTAAAATTATTTAAAAAATTTTAGAGCATAATGATTTGTATTATGCTTTTCAATTTTTACTTAAATAGTTATTTTACTTAAATACTTTTACGTAAATACAGTCTTTACTTAATAACCTAATGCAGACAATGTCTGGAATTTCTAAAAGATTTTTGAAACTATAAATCATAATATAAAAAAAAGAAAATAATGAAAACAATTATTGTAAAGATTCATTATTCATTGCAAAAGTTTTTTTTTTTTAGACAACAATGTGCTTAATATATATTTATAAAAACGATTACATGTTTATCTAATTAAATAATCTCAATTTTATCGATTTTTTATTTTACTATTTCGAGCAGATTTTTGGTAAAATAGTAACTATTTGAAAAAGAAAAAAAAGAAAAAAAAAAAAAATTTATATTCTCCAAGGAGCCTCGTGTTTAACTAATAAAACAAAGTTTGTGGACAGAACTTAATTTCTAGAAATTTCATGAAATTAAATTGAGGAGGAGGGCAGAAAAGTATATTTTATTTTTGGAAGAATTTTTTTTAAGAAAGAAAATTACATTGCAGTGAAAGATATATATATATATATATAAAATAAATTTACCATGATTTAAAAAAAAAGAAATTTCATAAATAAATTCATTATTTTGTAAAGAACTTCTGAAAGTTTCATTAAAATCCAATAATTATTTGATTTTTGAAAATTTTTAAATATATTTTTCACTGGAATTCTCAGTCAGCTAGGGCTCCTTGGTGATGCAAAAAAAAAAAGTTTAACCTAAGTTTAGAATATGCTAGAAATAATTTAAAAAAATACTTTTTTCTTTTCTCTCTATAACATTTAATTTTGCATTTTGACAATAAAACTGTTTTAAGTTTGGGGCCTTTTTTTAATCTATATTTTTTTTCTTTCTTTTTAGTGAAAAGGTGGTGGGACCTAATTTGAATGAAACTGAAATGGACACCCATATCACAACAGATAATTTTCCCTTTCTGCCTGGCATCTCCCACCCCACTAACAGAAAAAGAATATAAGCTAGTCAGTCAGATAAGTGCCATATGTGATCTTGGGTGATCATGTCTCGAAAAAGACATGACTGACTGGGCAGAAGATTGTCCCACAGTAGGTTGCCATAGAAAGTACAGCCCCTACTTTTATGTCTCCTGTATATTTAAGCTTTTCTAAATGTATTATTTTAAATTGACAAATAATTCAAAGTTTGATCTTGCTATCAACAAAGCATAGGGCCCAAATGAATAGCTTTTAAAGCAGCAACAAATGACAGTGGTAGTACAAACACCAGTCATTATTGATTTAAAAAATCTGGGTCATGCTATCTCTGCATAAAGTGTGTGACATATATGGTGATTGTTTACTTTTTTATCATTAACTAACAAAAGATTAAAAATTCTATACAAACATTAATTCTAAGCAGTAAAAAAAAAAAAAGAAAAAGAAAAAAAAAAGATAATATTGAACATAAGTTGTGACAGAATAGATCAGACGTTATTAAATTTAATTAATTTAAGAGAAGAAAACAAAATCACTAAGACTGCTGAAACAACAGGTGTCATAAAAAAAATCAGAAGTTTTTGGTGTAAATTGTAAAAAGAAAATTATGAAGTAATCATTCTATATAAATTCTTAATTGTTATTTAATCAAAATTCTTTTAGCCAGTGCTAATCTTATAAACATTTTGCGCAGGGGTGGGGTGGGGGATAATCAAATTACATAATATGCATCAATGCAGAAATTATAAAATTTCCACACCCACAGGTGAAAACTTTTGAAAATTAACTTGTAAAATCTATTTAATAAGTGGATGTATAAAATATATAACATGACCAAAAGCAAGACTATTTCACAACCATGTTAACTGGCTCTAGAATAATTGGTTGGGTTGCTTTAGTCAGTGCTACCCAAGTTCGTCTGAGATTTGGCTCTTTAACAAAAAAGTATTAGCTTTTTCTTATTCATCAGCAATTTTGAAGTGTTTGGCTTGGTTTTATGCCAGAGATCACCCAACTACTTTTAAAACTCTTCTTTGAGAAACTATTGTAATCCAGTCAACAAAGAGTGACCTTGCTACTTTTGGATTAAGTAACATTTAAAACTGTTCATATGGAATATAAAGAAAGACTACAGAAGGCGTGGGGGGGGGGGGATTAATAACTTAACATTATCAATGAAGATTATTATTAATCATCAGAATTAGTCCTCAGGTAAATATTGCTGTTTGTTTTATTCAACAAATAATCAAGTGAGCTATACTTAAGCATTAGACAACTATTTCAAGTTCAATTGTTTACATCCTTAAATCAATACATTAATATTGTCATATTTATGGTTTACGTTTCATTGTTTTTTTTTTTTAAATTCACAAGCTCCAGATGTTTTGTGCTAATTTCAGCATTTATAAATTGAAGATAGCCAAGCAAACACACGCACACACCACACAAACGGCAAGATGGAAAAAAAAGATCTGCTTTCTGTTCCTTTGATAATCTTCCCTAGAACTGTTACCTTGTGTTAAAAAAAAAAAAAAAACGCCCAAGAGAATGCTTCCATGACAGCTACAATCTCAGTTTTTAAGTCCAGAGTCAACAGGTATCAATCCAACTCATTCTCATAATTCTCTTACTTCTCTATTCCTTATATAACTCATTAACCCTCTACTTTGAGTGTCTCTTGAGCCTTGTATTGGCTGAACTATCAATAAAAAGTTCTTGTTAATGGAATTATGTGTGCGTGTAATGGGGGGAGATAAAAACAAGTGTTATTTATAATTATGTACCAATAGAAAACACTGAAGATGTTGGGATACTGAAATTTAAAAAAAAAAAAAATTTTATATTATATACCTGGGTTTGGGTATGTAACCGAGCTGATTTCATTCAGTTCCTTTATGCTTTTGTTTTATCACTTATTAAGTATCTCACATTGTTTTTATAACTTACATTCACACACAAATACAATTCCATCAACAAAAACATTACTTCAGTCTGATGAAGTCTTTCTAGAGGTTGAAACATTACTCAGAATTTTTTTCTATTTTGTCATTCCTTCACTTAACATTGCTATGATATATAGAAATTTATATAACATTCTCTCCTTTCTCTCATATATATATATATATATATATATATATATATATATATATAATAAGAATATGAGTTGGATAAATAAGTTCATAGCCAGACATGCAGTTGATGTGAGAATTATTTGCCCTTTCATAATTTATTTCAATGGAAATTTCATGTGCTATTTTCACAAGTGATGTAATGAAATTCTTTAAAAGAATGTGCAGTTATGTTCACAATTTTATTTTTGTCAAACAAAAAATATTTAACATAAGACAAGGACAAAATTACTAGCCCTCTTTCTTTCATAAATGTATAACCTTTATTTTGAATTATTTTTAATCGTTTTTGATAGTTCCTTACAAGATCACTATATACACTGACAGGTATTTTTGCTCTATTCTTCCCTGGTAATAATTTTTAGTTCTTCCAAATTTGAATTTTTGACCCAAACATTTTTCTTCAATAAAAAAAAAAACCCATAGATTTTCAATGAGGTTTAGGATATGACTGTGTGGGGTATGGCAATACTTTAATTTTGTTGTCATCTAAGTATTTTATAACAATTCATGTCCTCTTTTTTGCATCTTGCTTTATATTATTTTTAAGAATACTCAAATACTGCTTTTTATCCAGGTTATTCTCACTCCCCTGGCTCAGAAGCAATAACACATCCCCCAAAAAATAATGCTCCTGTCGCAGTATTAAATTGTAGAGAGTTTATTTTGGTTTGTGAATTTAATGTGACCAAAAATATTCTACTTTAGTCTTATCTGACCATAAAATAAGTTCCAATATTAACTTCCATGTTCTATATGGTTTTTAGCATAAGCTAATCTGTTTTTTAGGTGTTTAGACGTAAGCAAAGAAGTTCCCTCGAAGGATGAGCTTGATCTGTTTGATGAAAGTGTCTAGTAACTACTTTCATTGATAATCTGCACATCATTGACTATGTTCTTTGTCACTGAGTGAGGATTCTTTGATACATCTAATAAGTATCCTTTCTATTTACTCAGAAATGGACAATTTTCTGCCAGTCCTTAACTTATTCTCAACACAATGAATCTTGTACTTTATAGTGCTTTGAATTGTCAATCTAGAAACTTTAAAATGCTTGGAAAGTGCTGTATATCCATCACCTTGCTTGTATGCAGCAACTATTTTCATTAAGAGCCTCTTGTCAAGTTCAGCAGTGTTCATCATGGTTGCAGAATGAATGAGTTATCATAATATATGACATTCATATTGTCTTCAATAGAATATTATAGAATCAGGTCAATCACATTTCATTTTTAAAGAGTGCTTGTATTAAATATCAAATTAAGAAAACAAAAACAATTATGATAGCGCTATAATTTCTATAAAAGAGGGCAAATAATTTTGGACTGCAGCATTTTTCAGAGAAATTCATAACTATAAATATAATAAATAAAAACTTAAAAAAACAAACTATGGTAAATTCAGTAAGTATGTGCAAATATTGCAATTTCGTTAGAACATACACAAATATTTAGTAGAGGCAAATAATTCTAACACCAACTGTAATTATGAGTTTAATTTGGATCTAAATATTCACTGTATGTTTGCTTGATGCAATTCATATTCATCAACAAATTAAGCGCGTTGATAAAGAAGATTATGTTGAAAAATATTTGTGTTGATGAAATGCAATTTCCTTCATTATAGCTACAGGTTTATGTACAAAACTGTCTTGTGGTAGTCAATAAAACTAAGGTTGCAAGAGAAATTAAAATCATTTACTGACATTCAGAAAAATGTAATCAGTAGAAATAAACAAGAAAAATGCAATTAAATTCAAATTAGAACAATTATTACAATATAATTTACTCAATTATTTGTTTTAATTTGCATTTAAGTGTTACTGCCCTAGAAAAAATAATTATAATAAAAATATCCCTTCTATAGGTCATATACTCTACCTGTATTAACAGAACATTGAATCCTGAATTCAAAACCAAAATATACATATCTAATTCAATATTGTTTTTTTTTTTAAATTGTCATTAGTTATCAATTAGTTACATGCAAACATATATGTGATCATTTTAGTTGGTTGATTTTATGATAACTCTTGATGGGTAAATTCAATATTGAGATTTTGTATAGTCCCTTCACTAAGAATTGAACTCTTTAATTAAAAGTAGTCAACCAGATTAGCCTTATACAGAGGAACCTATTCACTTTGTTTAAGCTTCTAAATGTAATTGATCATAAGCAAATTATATATATGCTCTTTGGCACTTTCTTATAATACAGCTTTACCTGGAAGACATTGTGGATGTGTATCTTTTTCAATGAATTGCTCCCAAGATGAATATTCCAGGATACTAGTATTACTTTAATTCTTCCACAATCATTTCACAATATCTAACAAGACTAAAATCAGATTAAATTAGTATGCGTCTGGTTTTGAACTTAATACACAACTGTACAACATTACCATATTTACTTGTGCATCATACAACTGTGTTTCAAAAGCTAAAAACAGAAAATAAATTATATATTCTATATGACCTGTAGTACAGTTATTTTACTAAAATATTTAATTTTTCCAAATATTAAAGAATAGAAGTGAAACAGGTTTAGCCATTGTATGTTTCTTCTAATTTCTAGCTGTTGTTCTTAACTGCTGACTTAACTGCCAACAACTGCCTTCCGGAAGTTATGCAGGTAATTATATATAACAAGAGGAAGAGTCCCTTCCTCAAAAAAGGGCACCATAATACATTTCAAAACATTGTCAAATGTTTGGATAAAAATGTGTTTTGTTATAACTTTAATGTTATCAAAACATGAATCTTTTTTATTTCCTTTAGGTTTTAAATCAATTTCAGCAAATTTCCAGTCTGAGAAAGATGTTCAATAACTGATTCCCAAAGAACAAATATTACTGACATATCAAATGCCTTTTGTAAACAATTGTTATTAACACCTGCTTACTTTGTGTTTATTACCTAGTGTACTAAGTGTATTTGCAATATTGTTGATTCAAATAAAGTATTTTTAAGTGAAAATTTCTGAAGACATGTACTTGTGTATAATAAATACCCATCTTTTTGGTTTTAATTTTTGTTTAAAATTCTCATATTATACACAAGAAAATACAGTACAGTTTTCTGACAAGCATAAGAATGTGTCATTTAACCTAAAGTTGATCAAAAATTTCAGAATATGTATCCAAATGCTTAGCATTTTGATCATGAGATCTGGGTTCAAGTCTCCTCTTGGTCACTTAGTTGACTTTTTGACAATATTATCCTGGGGACATAATCACAGCTTGCAGTATCATTAGAAAGTGCCTGAAAAGGTTTACCCAAACCTTTTCAGTGAAATTGGGTAGATAATTGTTAAAAACCATTTGTGGTTGTGTTGCAGATCCTTAACTAATAAGTAAATAGGAGCTCTTTAGCCTTGACAATATATCTAGAAATGGTGTCATGAAAAAGAAAAGTTACATGAATTTCAGTCAGTTAATTGCCGTATGTGATACATGCCTGGGCGATCAGGTCTCGAAAGAGACATGACTGACTGGGCAGAAGATTTTCCTGCAGTAGGTTGCCATTACTTTCTGCAGTAGACTTGTTGCCAACCAAGGCTGTAGAAACCAATCTGTCTTATTTAACCCATAGCTGGAGAGAGAAGAGATGGATTAATACTTTTTCCAAGGTTAATTTGCATGTAAGTGAATGCAACGAATTCAACTGGAATTCGAACTTGATTTTGACTTCTCGTTTTGAGCTGATATCCACTGCACCACAATACACATGAATTTACAAGGTATAAATAGGATGTAATAATTCAGAATATTTCAGTAATTTACAAAATGCTTAAACTAAAAAAAGTAAATATTTGATTTGAAGGAGCTGGAAGAAGAATTAAAATATATATATATATATATATATATATATATATATATATATATATGAGGGGAAAAAATTACAATTTATGAAGCCAAACCATTTAGGGTTGGCAAAATCCTAAGAAAAAGCCTTTTCATTTCGTTTTTAAATTACCTACTGTTTATATTAGTAAACAATCTTTATAATAGAAACAAACAAACAGTAAAGTATTTATACAGTCATGTTCGACAGCAGACAGTCTTTGCTGACTAGAAAATCTGCCAACTATCTTCCTTCAAGTGGTTCATATAAATTACGCTTGGAATAGAAAACAAAATCCAGGTGTTTGAAATAAACTGGAACAAGGAATTGGCAGCAATATGCTTGAGAATATTAAAACCATCAGTCACTTTCAGACAAGGCAAGATGATAAAAATAGGTAACATTTTTCAATACAAACATGGAAAATGTATTTCTTCCTTCAATAACAATGTTATGGCATCTTGTTAAGCTTTGAGTTTTCACAATCTCCTTCATTATGATTGTCTAAAACTACATCAAAGTACAGAAATCATTATTTTATCACTAAAATAATAGATTTAGTGATTGCCTTTGAAGATTTCTTTCAAACAAAACTAATTTTTTTTTTTTACCATTCAAATTTTTGTACATTAAGTTAGTATCATTACGACATTGCTCAGTCTCTGCATGAGTTCATAGTTAAACTATTTGTAGTAACTACAAAGTAGTTAGGGAAATAGAGTAACTACTGACAGTGTTATTCAGTTTTCTATGTAAATATGGACCTGTGCCAAAGTACAATCAATAATTAGCATTGATATTAGAGTTAAATATAAGCTAAATTTACAACTCTATAATGATACACATGAGATAAATTTAGAGATAACTTTATTTGTGTATCTGCATTTCCTCTTTAATATATCAAAACTGGTTTCAGTCAAACTGTTTTATGCCTGACTCAGACTTCTGTAATAAGCTTCATCAGTTCAGATAATTGAAAAGAAAAAAAATGAAAAAACTTTAAACATTTGTATTTAATAAGAATGCTTAAATTACCAGAAAGGCAAAAATTTCCCAACAACAAAGTATTTAAGGTGAATTGTCAAAAGAAGCCAATTGCAATTGAAATCAACCATGTTAAAAATTTTAAGCCAAGTGCTCAAGATTTGATTACAGAGAAAAATCTGAAATCTTTAAAATAAAATCATTAGAACATTTAATTTTCAATCAACTATATATTTTAAGTATATACAAAACCATTTTATGACTGCAATATAGGTATGGTGCAGAGTACAAGTGGTTTGTAGTTCTAAGGTTTGTACGGGTAGAGTGACACTCTTGACATGTGCCAGAAGAAGAAATTTTAAATTGGTGCATTGCAATTTCCATTCGTCTTTCCACATCTACTCTGGAAGTTAATGAAGGCAATAGGATATAAATATTACCTGCTTTATAATTTCTAAGCCACACAAACGTGTGTTAACAATTGAAAATTTCTAAGTTAGAATTAATGTATGTTTATTCCAAAGGGTATAAATTAGGTACGTACAAAATATCGCTAAAAAACAGCATGAAACAGCATAGTATGAATAAAAAAGTTCATAAACTTAATAAAAGGAACTTTTTCCATCAAAATATTTATATTTTTCTTAAGAGGAAAGATCAAAGCAATTTTTAATTATTTTTAAAATTTTTTGAATCTCTGCTAACATTTTCGAAATTTTGATAGAAAATGTTGTTTTATTTGAGTTAGCGGCTAAAAAAAAAATTACGCCTTTATTACAATAGGTTACGTGGTAATGCTGATACAACCCACTTTTTTCACGGTAACAAACACATTAATTTCAAAATTCTCGCAAAAATCAAATAATAGTCAGATTTGAATGAAACTTTCAGTACTCATTCATAAATGAATGAAATTATTTTTGAAATTATTATTTTTTTAAATTTCTTGGTGAAAATATTTTTTTTTAACTCTGTTACCCCCCTCTACGTAAATCCATGAAATTTTAATAAATTTTAATATCTGTATAAATTTTTTTTATTAGTTAAATGCAGGACTCATTGGGGCATATAAATCATCTATGTTTTTTATTCTAAAGTGGACAACCTGGCCGAAAATCTGCTCCGAAGAGTAAAATAAAAATGCAATAAATCTCTGATATAATTTAATTTGATAAACTTTTAATTGCTGGAATAAATAATAATTATTAAGGACATTATACTCTGAAGAAAAAAAATTTTTTCGTTTACTAATAAAATTTTGAAATAATTGTTTTTATTTTTTAATTTTTTATTATAATAATTCATAAAAGTGTTAAAAATATTTTAAAAACCTTTTATTAAAACGTTGTTTAATTTCCTCTTACTTAAGAATTGATTATCACATTGCCTATCGAAAATTGAAAAGTTTAATAAAAACCATTCACCAATTTTACTTTTAAAATAATTAAAAATAATTAAATTTTGGAAATTTTTATTAAGTACGGTGTTCCATACGGATCGAAACAAGTTTCCGTAGAGGTCGTATTGTTTTTAGAAGTTAACAAGTCTTTGGATGAATTCCCCTTACATCGAAAACTAAACAAACCAAACTTTGATTCTAATTTCATTCTTTTTTTATTAAATTAAAATTATTCTAAAAGAAATTTAATTTTTTCAGAAAGCATATTAATAATGTAAGATAAATATGTAATATCTAAACATAAAAATATTTAATATTTCAGAAAAATATTAATAAATAACAGTTCGGTTATTTTAATTTAATTCTTTCTTTTAAAAGAAATTTAAATTTTTATTCATTCACAAAGCATATTTTTATTTATTCAGAAAGCACATGTTATTTTTATTTATTCAGAAAGCACATGTTATTTTTATTTATTCAGAAAGCACATGTTATTTTTATTTATTCAGAAAGCACATGTTATTTTTATTTATTCAGAAAGCACATGTTATTTTTATTTATTCAGAAAGCACATGTTATTTTTATTTATTCAGAAAGCACATGTTATTTTTATTTATTCAGAAAGCACATGTTATTTTTATTTATTCAGAAAGCACATGTTATTTTTATTTATTCAGAAAGCACATGTTATTTTTATTTATTCAGAAAGCACATGTTATTTTTATTTATTCAGAAAGCATATTTTATTTTTATTTATTCAGAAAGCATATTTTATTTTTATTTATTCAGAAAGCATATTTTATTTTTATTTATTCAGAAAGCATATTTTATTTTTATTTATTCAGAAAGCATATTTTATTTTTATTTATTCAGAAAGCATATTTTATTTTTATTTATTCAGAAAGCATATTTTATTTTTATTTATTCAGAAAGCATATTTTATTTTTATTTATTCAGAAAGCATATTTTATTTTTATTTATTCAGAAAGCATATTTTATTTTTATTTATTCAGAAAGCATAGTCTGGCTATAAATCTAAACTAAAATTCTATAAAATGTTATACTTGCTGAAAATATTATATTAAATTTTTAATTTTACTATTTAGTTAAAAAACAAAAAAAAAATTTTAATTTCCAAATATTACGTTTTAAGCTACACGATTTTTTTGTCACTTACGGCCGCCATCCAAACGTCATTCACACCTGCTACTTGTCAACACGTAATTTATCGCCTAGATAAGTGCTGACAAGAGGGCTACTGTTTTTAAAGAGTGATTTATTTCGTAAATATCAAGTCAGTAAGCACTTAATACTTGTTTGAAATCAGATAAAGGAAGGTTTCAATTATAAAAATCAACTTAAATAACGTGTCAAGGAGGTATATTTTTTTTTTGCAAGATTTTTAAATCAGAAATTTAGCTACTGTTTACATAATCTGTCGATTCGTCAATAATGGCGGCAAATTTAAAAAAAAATTTTTTTGCAGTGAAATTTTTGATTCCGAGCAATATAATTTCGGTTTGAACTAAACCAGGGTATTTTGCTTATGGTAATTAGTAAATTTAATCTCTTGGCTTTCAATTAAAGGTAAAATTAAAGCTTCAAGAAAACGTTTTTATTTTTAAAAATTAAATTTAAATTGAGGTATCGAAAATCGGCAGTGATTTTTTGTACATACCTAGTATAAATCAGATATGTAATAATACATTCAATAGGTTTATCAAACATCTGGCCTTGATGTTGAATATTTTGATGCAAAAGTTTTGAGTAAGTCAATTAGATAGGTCATCTGAACTTTTGAGTTATTGAATAATATATATATATATCAAGCACGTCATTATTTTAATAATATATAGGTCAATATTGACCAATTAGTTTATTGTATCATGTAATCTTAGATATTATTTAAAATCTATTTCTCTGTAAATTATTTTGGTGGAAAAGTTGGTTTTGGCAATATCAAAGCAAAAATAGACTTCCTCTATAAAAACAAACAAACAAATTTACTGAGATAAAATAGGAATAAAGCTGTAAGCAGAATCAACTAGAGTCAGATCAAAGAATTTTCTCTAGACAACAGCCTGACACAGTCTTATTGAGACAATGGATAATTCTGCTTGTAAATTGTCCAGAAAAGTGTCTCTTTGCCACAGCGATGAAGCAATGGGTAAGAGCCAGTTAGTGCAAAGCATTCAACTTCCAGACACTTCTTTTATGCCTCATATTAAAGTTCACAAAAAAGAAGAAAAAAACAAAAAACAAAAAAAAAAAACTAAGGCTTTTTTTTTTAAAGAATACAAAATAAAATCAGCTATGATCACATTACAGGAACTTCTAAGAGACTTCATGGTAGAGTTGAACTGTGAAAGGTTAGGAGAGGGAGAACATCTAATGAATGAGCTTGCAAAAATAAGAATTTTCGCAGTTCATTCAGAACTCATTCAAAGTTAAGTGCAGTTTAGTGACCAATGAACTAAAAATAAGTACTGATGGAGAAAAATGTTTTAACTGTTGACTTGAATAAAGAAAATAAGACAGCTGACATTGACATTTGTGTTAAGTATTAACTCAGCAAGATGAAATTAATATTTACTATTTACAATGTCAAAAGGATAAAATGCTCTGATAATAACTCATAACCAAGCAATTTTAAGGTCATATAGCTGATATACTTTAACCATAAAATTGGATGGTAGTGATCAAGAGAATATAATTCTCTGAATATCTGTTACAAACTGTGTCATTTATGCATTGTGCAAACAGCTTATTTTTAAGTATCTCAAAAAGTCTTGCATCACATATATGAAGGCGTGCTGAACATTTCTCAACCTGACCAGCATTCCAAATTCTTAGTTGAGCTGAAAACTTTTCAGTCCCACCTCTTGTGTGTATAAAGGAAGGAAGGAAATTTGTGTGCATATATAGCAACAAGCATCAAGATTTATCACCCTTGTACCTAGTATGGTGTGTGTCACATTTAGTATCACAGATACTGAGTAAAAAACAGAGTGGGAGGGTATAGAGAGTGGCAGTTAATTGCAGTGAGGGGGTCAAATCTGGTTTCATGCTTTAACTGTCAGTTGGGAACATTTGAATATTTTTGAGAGGGACTAAGTCACTTTTCTTATTACTACCAGGTAATAGCCATGGATAAAGTACAGAATGCACCATTAAAAATAATGTTTGTAAATCTAATTTAGGCTGGTCCTGCTAGTTTACTTGAATATATAAAAGATGGAAATCCTAAGAAAAGCTAGCAGTTTTTTTTTTCACAAAGAATTAGGAATTGTTGTTTGTACTTTATACATTTCCATTGCCTGTTTAATTAATATATTAAATGTGGGTTATTGAGGATCATACAACTTATATAACAAGCTTCTTTACTTATTTTTTTAATTGGTCTCTAGCATAAGAAAGTTCCTGCAATAGAGTAGTGGGATAACTATATGGAAAAATCTCACCGGTTGGAAATAGGGGTAGAGATCTGAAACATCTCTCAAGTGAGGATAGTCAGCAATAATTATGACAACTAACAGGAAATGTTAAAAAATATGACCAAAAGGTGTGTTACAGTAATGCAGAGAGAATTTCCTTTCATGATTATTTTAAAAATTACTTTTTCAATCAAACAATTTTGATTTAAAGATGAAAAACATTGTTATCAGTTAAGAATATTTAATTAACAAACAGAAATTAGGACTGATTTTGTTTATTTTAATGCTTATTCATATCAACTTCGTCAGAATTCTTGTCCTAGAAAGGATTCCAGAATTACTTTCCTAATCAAATTTTAAAAGTTTAAAACTGATCAGTAAAAGTGTAATCAACTGACAACCATATATTATAGATAAGGCATGCTTAGTTTAATGTTAGCTTCTTCTACCCAAAGAAACATAGGTTCAATTCTTACCAGAGAAAGCAAATTTTTCTTTAATAGGATTTCTCAAACATTTAGGCTGGTAGACAAAAATAAACATACTGTTTAATAGATAAACATTTAAATGTTATTTTTAGTGGATACTCATATTTGGGTAGGTCAGAGGAAGCTACTGTTCAGCCCAGGATGCCTTGACCAACTTGACCAGAAAGAGCAGTCAGTTAAGTGAAACCAAATTTAGTGCTTTCAAGTGAAATCCTTCCCATCATAGAATCTCCCAAAGTTTTTCATATTTGTACAGTTAATAGGATATTGAAATCCTGACAGTTTAAAGTTACCCATCTGATAAATGAAAATATTGCATGAAAAAAAGAGCAGAAATTTGATAATGCATTTTGCCAGTTAAGGCTTCATCAGATTCAAGACGAAAGAGAGAAAAGTATGCATGTGTGTGTTTTAAAAATGAAAAGAGGAATTTAACTTTAATCTGAAAAAAAAAAAAAAAAAAAAAAAAATTTGATTTGGACTAAGAAATATGTTTGACTTTTCCAAAAGTAACATTTTTTTCATTTTTTTTTTAAATAAGAAATGCCAGCTTAGGATAAATGTAATAAGTTTCATTAAGCTTTTTTTTTTTTTTTTTAAACAAACACAAATGCACACTTTTCTCTCTTTCGTCTTGGATCTGATGAAGCCTTAACTGGCAAAATACATTATCAAATCTCTCTTCTCTTTTCATGCAATATTTCCATTTATCAAATTGGTAACTTTAAACTGTTAGGATTTCTATATTCTATTAAATATAAAAAACACCCACACCATTTTGTATTTTACAAGCATAAAACTGATCACCTAGTTATATAGAAATGAGCTTCACCAATTTGCCATTAAAAACAAACCTAAACTTTATGCTGTTCAATTCTCTTCTCCCATGATAAATTTATAAATTTACAAAAAAAAAAAAGTTATAAGTTCATTCTTGTTATATTATGATGTATAGATCATCAGAGCCTATGATAACATCACAATAAATAATTTTTTTTTTTAACTGAGAAATTCAATGTTTTCTTCTTTTTCAGTATGAGCATGTTGAACAGAGATAAAGGAAAATATGACAATGTGTACAGATTTCATGGAAAGGTTGACCTTTATAAGCCTATCCTTAGAATTTTTCCATCACTGATATCCCATCCTCACATTTTTTTATGCAATGATGTTGAAAACTGAAGCAAAACACTCATGTTAAGCCTGAATTTATCACTTCTGGTTAATAAAGGAACAATTTCAACTTAACATTTTTTTTTTTTTTGAAAGAAATTTCTTGCTAAGATTTATCACCAAAGGAAAATAATGCTTAACTCTAAGATTTTCATTTTGATTCATAAAATGGAAAATTACAAAAGCCAAGAAATATTTTCTTCCATATCCTTTCAGGATGTGACGAATCATGGCTTTTCATAACATCCTTTATTTTGTTGCTCTAAGTAACTTTTGCTTCTTCATTACTATTTTGATATTGTTCTGTCACTCAAACCCATCAAGTAGGTTATTCACTGTTTCTCCCTGCTTCTCTTACCACCAATATTTTCAGTGAGTGCTAAATTCTCTAAGCTTTCTTTCCTCAGTACATTTCCCTGAAATTTTGTAGTTTTTCTGTTTATTAGCAGTAATTCTTTTTCTACCTAAAACTACATTACTGTTTATTCACCATTTCCCCTTCCTTCTCTTGCCTTTAATATAATCTGAGTTAATTCTCTCTGCCTTCTTTCCTCATTGTGTGTTTTAGAAGTCTCAGCTGTTTTTTTATTGCTTGCAGTTTCCATACTGTTTCTATTTTTAGAACATATGCTGATCACATTCCCTTTATGTTTTCATCCTTTCTTAATGGAACCATCTCTTGGCTATAAAGAAATTGTCAAGCATTCACTGCTATATAGGTGATTAGATATCACATTAGTTCAGCACTGTTGCTAATGATAGTTTGCTATCTCTTAATACTCTACCTAGTTACTGAAAGACATCTTTTGATATTCTAGTATGTGCCTTTAGATTTTTGTATTACAAATGATTAAATTTTTGATTCTTGTATTACAGATGGTTAAGTTTCTGCATCTGCTTGATTTTGATATCCCCAATATCCCCAATATCATTTTTATGATAACTTGGGCTGTCTCTTTTGCTGACAACCATACAGTCTTCCAACTGTTAGTCCCTTCTTACTTTCTTTGACTACCTTGTCTAATAGTTCTTTCAAATTTCTTTCCAAGTTTATCATAAAAACTGTCATGCATATCTTGTGTTATGGTTTTGCCCACCAATAAGTAAGTCTTCTAGTTTTCTTAGGATCATCTTACTGTGTATGCTAATTTGGTATGAAAACACATCATACTCTTTAGTTTTGTATTTTCATTAAATGCTTTCTTTATCAGAATACAAGCTGTTTGTTTTCTGTAGAAGATATGAATTACTGTAATATCTTTCCCATGCAAATGAAGACTTTTCTCAGATTTCAAGCAGTTTTGTGTTGCACCCTATCAAATTCTCTTATTTTACACCCTGTCATTGTGGTGCAGTGGATATCAACTCGGAACGACAAATTGGGGAGTTCGAGTTTGAATTCCAGTTGAATTGCTTGAATTCACATACACGCAAATAACCTTGGGAAAGGTATTAACCCATCACTTCTCTCTAGTTATGGGTTAAATAACAGGACAGATTGGGTTCTATAGCTTTGGCTGGCAACCAGTCTACCACAGAAAGCAATGGCAACCTACTGCAGAATAATCTTCTGCCCAGTCAGTCATGTCTCTTTCGAGACATGATCACCTAAGTGTGTATCATGTATGGCACTTAACTGACTGACATTTGTTTTCTTGGGAAATCTAGCTCTTCTCCCCCAATTATAGATAAATACAAGACAGACTGGGTTATATAGTCTTGGGTGGCAACTGGTCTAGGAGAATAAAAGAAGCCTGGAGTGCTCCCAGCTATAGGTTAAATAGCAGGACAGCCTGGGTTCTATAGCCTTCATTAGCAACCAGTCTACTGCAGGAAGAAACAGAAACCTACTTGGCATTCCCCTTGTGGGACACCTGAGGCATTAAGAAAAAATCTCATTCTACTGCCTTTAAATCAAGGTGGAGGTGTTGCTTGGAAGAGCAGCAGAGAGAGAGAGAGAGAGCGCCAAGCAATAGCTGATGACAAGTGTCAGTAAATTAGATAAGTAACTCGATAATTAAAAAATGATGTAATATTTTGTTAACAATATATCTCCCACAAAAAAAAAAAAAAAAAAAAAAAAAAAAAAAAAATATATATATATATATATATATATAATTAAAAAGTGGATTATTGGTATGAAGGGGGGGGGGGGTAAAAGTTGAGATTAAGAGTTTAATTTAGCTTGAAAAGTTACCCCAAAATTGAAACATTAAAAGAAATAATTGTGCTTAAGAAGCTTATGCTATCATTTCAGATATTACCTTATTTCCAGCAATGCCCCAGAAGTGTTATATTGTTGTTTGCAAAAAAAAAAAAAAATTACAGAAGGTAGCAAAAGAGAACTGTGTGTGAGATGAATAAAATATCAGTTTATCATTTTCCAAAAGACAAAGATAAGAAGCTATGAAGAAAATCAGTTCCAAATGCCAATCTGAAGTTACAAACAATACAATTATTTGTCAACTACATTGGCCTTCAAATTTTGATACCATAGAAGTTCATGGAAAAATGCACCCCAAAAATCCACCATCTGTATGGCTAGGTGTGTGCCAAAGAGTCAAATACCAATACCCTCTGCTGTTTAAGGGGGGGGAAAAAAAAAAAAAAAAAAAAAAGTACTGCCTGAGATCAAAAAGATGATGAAATGAATGTTTTTAGGGTCAGATAAGATTAATTATACCAATTTGAAAGAAAGTCTAATCAACAACAAAAAAGACTATCTAGTTGTAGAATTTTCAACTGAAATATTTAAGCTGTTTGGTTGTCAAAAGTTCTTGATAGTATCCTCCTTTATGTTGAGAATTTATAAAAATTTGTGGTTTGAAACCTTTTATGATGAAGTTAAGTGTTATATTAGCAGCCTGTCCAAAAACTGTATAAATACAGTTGATACTTGGTTGACATTATCTAATATTTAAATTCTATGGCTTTTGATCAGAAGAATATTTTGAATCAGCACTTTTCCTCTCCATTTGAACCGGTTGACTGCTACACTCTCCCCTGACTCAGTGTTGATACCCACAGCTTTCATATCGTGCTTTATGATGCCACAATACCACAGCTGTGGCCGCCCAGTGGGTCTTCTTCCAGAGGCCAGCTCTCCATACAGGAGGTCTTTTGGAATTTGACTTTCTGGCATGCGGTAGACATGGCCTAGCCAGCAGAGTCTGTGCTGCTTAAGGAGTGTGAACATGATAGGCAGAACAGCTCGAGACAGGAACTCAGTGTTGGGCACCTTGTCTTGCTATGAGATTCCCAATATACATCGGATACTTCTCATGTGAAAGGTGTTCAGACGCCTCTCTTGCCTGGCATACGTGGTCCGTGTCTCACTGCCATATAGCAGTGTACTGATGACAGGCATTGTACACTGCCATCTTTGTCTTCACTGTCAGCTGATAAAGTATATATCAACAAAATTTCAAATGACAAACAACTATTTGGTAAGTCAGTTGACAATCAATCTCAATTTGCTCAAACAATACTTGGTATAATGTTGATATGTCTTAATAGGGGTCCAAAATTTCTTACAAGATTCAAATTTCAAAATTAATATCAGCCTTTTTATTTGAACAAATTGAATTAACAGTTAGGTTATCACATCTATACCAGCTGATGTAAAGGCAATGTGATGGCAACAGTAAATCAAGCTTTTTAAATTATATCTCTGAAAAACTTTGGTTAACT
This sequence comes from Ascarosepion bandense, assembly GCA_037127315.1. Taxonomy (NCBI): domain Eukaryota; kingdom Metazoa; phylum Mollusca; class Cephalopoda; order Sepiida; family Sepiidae; genus Ascarosepion; species Ascarosepion bandense. Next base: position 5,283,589 of record JBBBDQ010000119.1, on the reverse strand, counting down.
GAAAATAATAAACAGTTGATTTTTGATTATGTTCATTTCTTTAAAAAATATTCACAATTTGTGGCTCACAGAAAAGACAAGAGAATCAAACCTAGATGATAATGGCATAAAATGAGTTTCAAAATGGGAACATCTTAAGCAGTGATATCATTTTGAATCTGAAAGACTAGTAAAACTTTCAAATTTAAATGAAATTTCTATTACTCCAAAATCCATAGAAAGACAATAGGTTTCTATTTGCCTCAGATGTTTTTTTTTTTTTTTTTTTTAGAAAAAACAATGCACTTCTCAGTCTGGAATAAGTGCAGATAAGAATAATACTGCCATCTTCATAAACAAGGTTTTGACATGGTGGAAAATGTTAAATGTTAAAACCCTTCAAATTGATAGACTATGCAATGACCCTCTACAAGCTGAAATCAGATCTCTGAATGACTTGATTTTATCAATGAGTTTGGTCAAATGACTTAATATGGCTGGCAGTTAAGGTAATCATATAAAACAATTATCCAAACACACTGCTATCCCCATACACCATTCTTGCAATGGTATGATTAGTCTATGGTGACACCTTTTAACTACAAGCCATAAATATGTGCTACTTGGGCAATTTATAACTGAGCTATTAGAAAAAGAATTTAGTAAACTTCGTCAAGGATCAGGTGGCACTTATTTTATAAATATTCAACAGTGTATGGAAAAGCTGAGTAACATTTTTTGGTTATCTCTAAGTTTAATTTTTTTTTTTAACATGGAGAGAAAGTATGCTCATATTTTTTTAAATATAGATTTGAAAAACTTTTGCAAACATTACATACCCGAAATCAGACAAAGAACCAGCTTTAAAAGTTTTTAAACTGTCTTAGAATGATTTTGTTTTATCTGCTTATATTTTTGAGATGATTGATTGTCATATACATATTTCGGCTGATGCCCTCCAGCCTTCCTCAGGTACTGCTTGTTGAATGTGGTAACTTTAATGGAAATTTAAACTGTACTCTTTTTCAACCCCTGGTGTAGATTGAATAAAGGGTTTGGTGAGATCTGTAAATAAGGTGAATGTTTCTGTTTCAACATTATGTGGATCCTATCTTTTACAAGAAATCTTAACTACCTTTTTGTTTTGTTTAATACTTATCAGCATCCACAACAAAAATACATAATTCTATTTAACTTTCAACCCATCCTATTTTCTTCAGGTATGGATCAAAATGTTAACTTACTTTCTTCCAAGATTTCTGAAAATCTAATATTTTTCAATAGGCCTCAAGTTCTGGCTCTTAGTTGTGTAGCATAAGTCTGGAATATAGTACACCATGACTCTAACCCATAATATTTTCAGCACTTTCTATTATAAAGTGTAGATCATCTCACTGAAATATTAAAAAAAAAAAAAAAAAAAAACTTTTGATAAGATGAAGCTACACATTGGCAATGACATTTTGGTTAATGTATTGCTTTCAGTATAACTGAGGTGTTCTTTTTAAAGAGGTTCATAAAAGAGAGAGGATAAATGCCACTCTTTGCTGAGAGTGTCTAAATAAGTGAAATTCAATAACTTTTACACAAATAAAAAAATTAAAAGAATTTTTAAAAAAAATCTGTCAAACTGGGAAGTACAAAATTTATTTCTTTTGTTTCAATGCACAATAAAACAAGACCTGCACTAGGCAGCATTTAGATAAGGATACTGTGAGGAGGTGCGTTGTGCTGCAGAGGATATCAGCTCAGGATGAGAAATCAGGGAGCTGAGCTTGCATTCCCTGCATTCACTTATGTATAAATACCCTTAGGAAAAGTATTAACCCTTCTCTTTCCTCCAATTATGGGTTAAATAACAGGATAGATTGGGTTCTATAGCCTTGGCTGGCAACCAGTCTACCACAGAATGTAATAGCAACCTACTGTGGGATAATCTTCTACCCAGTTAGTCATGTCTCTTTCAAGACATGATTGCCCAAAGCATGTATCACATATGGCACTTAGCTGACTGACTGTGAGACATCATGTCACAGTGTTGCAGTTGGAGAAGTCTCCTGATTTGGTAAAGTAGTCAAATATTCTTAATGAACTACAAGCCTGATTGTAATATGAGAAATATGAAATCTATCAACCTCAGAGTTTCAACACTTCCAACTAACATTTTAGGCTGTTGGCTATCCCAGCTTCTTTTGGTAGAAGTACAGACTATAAACATCACAACTAAACTAACTTGCCTTAATCCAACAAACCAAACAAGCTTTATCCCAAGTGCTTATACAAAAGGAAAAGGAAGAAACTAACATAAATGAAATTTCTCAATTAGGTCCTCTTGACATCAGAGATAACAGGTCAACTATTTACTCTTTCTTGACTATGTATATTCAGTTTTGTAGACAACTGTCCAACAAGTCAATTTCTCAACATTCAGTTTAAACTAAAGGCATGAATATGATCAAGGTATACTGTGTTGGACAGGTTTATATCAATCACACAGAGGATAATGTTAAAGCCAAAAAACATGTAAGGCCCCTTAGTGTCTACTTGTCCCATCCTAACATCAAAGAAGGAAAAAAAAAAAAAAAAAAAAAAAAAAATCACTATTGGGAAGCCTATTCATTAAAAGTTAGTTAAATATTATTGTGCATCACATTTTTTTTATATCACCCCAATAAAGGCAATAATACCACTAGTAAGCAGGTTATAAGGAGTGAAAGTGAAAGAGGAGAATGAGAATAGAGATGATTGAGGAGAGGACAAAAGATGAATGGGGTTAAAAGACAGAAGACAATTGATGCTGCATTTAAATTTTTGAAGAGTAATTATCAAAGAAGTAAGGAAATGGAGGAAAGTTCCACAGGTGGGAAGTGCGAGAAGAGTAATGTTGAAATAGAAGTGATAGTTGCATTTAGCTATTTCAACAATAGAAGGGTTGGACCTAGATGCAATTCTAGTCAGTCAGTAAAGAGCCATACGTGATATACACTTGGGCAACCACGTCTCTTTTGAGATGTGACTGACTAAAAAGATTTTAGACTATAGAACCTAATCTGTCCTATTCAGCCCATAACTGGAGGAAGGAGAGATGGATCTGTATATTTCCCAAAAGTATTTGCATGTAAGTGAATGCAACAAAGATACCCTTGGGAAAGGTATGAAAGCTAATCTAGAAGCAATCTTAAATTTGTGTAATTGAGGCACCAAGAAAAAACTTTATCAGAGAAGTTGTCATGAAAATATTTATAAAAAAAAAGACAGAAACTATGTCACATGGGTGAGAAAGTGACTGAAGCCGAGATGCATAGGCAGGATTGATTACATTACAAAGCTTTCTTTGGATTTTATCAAGAATCTCAACATGCTAAAAATATGCTATAAAGCATAACTCCAAATCATTTATAGAATATTATGTAGATTTTTTGAGAAATTACCATTCATACTAACAGACATTTTAAAGTTAATTGACCAGACACAGATTAATGGCTGCAAAGAAAAATACCTTCTCATATATATGGCAGGGTTATCAAATATTAGTAAATATAAGGATCTACAAATAGACAAAGAAAAAAAGAAAGTGACCTCTTAAAACTACTGTTATACTTAGAATAATTGTAGTTGGTGGTATAATTAAGAAAAGGACATTAACAAGATCCTTGGCAGTTCATGCTTGAAAAAGATTTTAAAAAATGTGTTGTATTGAACTTCTCATCTACTCAAAAGATTATTATCAGCATAAAGAAAATATAAACATTGTCCATTTTAAGTATCAGTTAGTATCAGAATTTGCACAAAAAAGAACATTTACTACTTTACCTTACCTGAGGTTTGGATAATAACCTGGCAAGTGATGGTACTCAACAAAAAGCAAAAGATAATGATTTAAAAAAAAAAAAAAAAACTCATTAAACTCCCCTACTTTTTATTGTACAAATATTGGCATTTGCCTTGCAGGTTGCATATGTGAGACCTTATTTTATTTATGCACCTTTTCCAATGTTATTGTTTTGTGTATTTACATCCTTTCCACTCAAGTCAACTATTTGACTTTTTAAAAAAGATAGCAATTTTTAAAAGGATCATCATAGTACATGGCATACTGTGAATCTTGGTAGAAATTACTTAGTACAGAAATATCTAGCAGGGCAAAGATTTTCTAGCATTCAGTGTGCTACTGCAATCATGTGATGACCACAAGCCAAGAATGAACAGAATTGTTGTATTATGGTAAAGTGCCTTGAAAGAGAGAGAGCAGTCCATTGAAAATGAAGATGTCGATAATGTGAACAGGAAATATGCCAGTGTATCCGGGTTAGACATTGCACCCTAAAATGTGAATACAAATACTAAAATGTCTATATTCTGTTTTGTGTCAAGGCAATATTTTGAAAGGGTCAGAAATTTTATAGCTTTCAATTAAAATTGGCAACATCGACAGCATTTATGGTTCACATCATATATCAGAGGGTTAAGGTGTAATGGCTTGAAAATGGAATGAAAAGATCAAAGGTCTTTACATGCAGGTGATTATCTCAAGATGTTTTTTGTTTGTTTTTTTTTAAATGAAATGATTAAAAATAGGATGTTTTTATTTTTAGTAATAGATGATATTGGTTTAACTTGTAGATGGTGACATGTCAGGTAGATATATTGTGCAAGAGAAAAAGCTAATGATTTTAACACACTTTAGCATTTTTGTTTTCATGGTTATTTTTTTTTCTTACTATTAGCAATTGAGAAAAGAATTTAGGATGTGCGTTGTGGTACAGTGGATATCGGCTCGGAACGAGAAACCGGGAGCCGAGTTCGAATTCCAGCTAAATCCATTGTATTCACTTACACACAAATACCCTTGGGAAAGGTATTAATCCGTCTCTTCCTTCCAGTTATGGGTTAAATAGCAGGACAGATTGGGTTCTATAGCCTTGGTCGGCAACCAGTCTACCGCAGAAAGCAATGGCAACTTACTGCGAGATAATCTTCTGCCCAGTCAGTCACGTCTCTTTCGAGACATGATCGCCCAAGCGTGTATCACGTATGGCACTTAACTGACTGATATGCCTGTATTGTTGATTCATGTTAAAAGGAAAAATATGGTTAGTTATGGGTATTTTGAAAAATAAAAATGGAGGAATTAACAGGTGGCATGTTGCAAATAATCAACAGAGAGCAGGCTAGATTCCAATGCAGATTTAACTTGGAACTTAGGAGTACAACAACCTAATAAGATCAACAAATACCTTCAACTCATTTCACCAAATCACCAGTTAAGTGGGCAAATGTATTTTGCATTTACAAAATTTCTTACAATCTATATAGCCACCCACTACAGAAAAATTTATATAAACTTTTTGAAAGGGATATTGCTTATCCCCTTAAAAAGAACTCTGAATTAAATAAATAAACACTTGTTTACTGAGAATATTGATAAACAAGTGATTCAACAATTCTTAGAGAAATACAAGAATAGAACAGAATTTTATCTAAAATAAACTGTCAAATTGTGAGCTCACAGATCTGTAGCTTTTATTTCAAGTCTCAATAGATGCATGATAATAGAGAATCAGATGGCAAGCAAGATATGCTCAAGTTGCAAAGATATTTTGATGTATGAACATTGCATTTTGCAGTACTGTGCACCCAGCATGTTGACTGATAAAAAGATATTCAATCTGACTCCCTGTGAAATTTGGTGATCGAAGTAATTTTTATAAGATAACTTATATTTTGATTAAAAAGAAAAATGTTTCTTTAAAGTAAGCCAGAAGATAGAAAGAAAAAAGTATTTAATCAGAGACTGTCAATTTCAAAAAGAGTACATAGCCAAGAAAACAAAGAACTAAGCATATTCAGTGAAAAGAGAAGAAAATACATTGTAAAGAAAAAAAGGAAAAAAAAAGGGTCCTCTATAAACAAGATCATAGAAAATAATATTTTATGAAGTTGCGAGAGTTGAGTGTGAGTAAAAACTGAAAGAGAGGATATAAAAGATTATACAAGAAAAAAAAAAAGAAAATAACAAAAGAAAATAACAAAAGAAATCATTTAGTTTTTTAAAAGAGAGAAAGAACGAACAAAAAAAAAACCAAAAAAAATTATTAATTAGATTCACTCGACATTTAACGATAACAGGTCAAGCATTCCACCTCTTCATCTATCCGTAGTTCAATTCATCTTTAATATCTAAATGCCTTAGACAAGATACATTTGTATCCTCACCACCTGCACCCTGAGGTCTTACAGCCATATCAAATTCAAATATCAATTCTCATATGACCACCAAAGTTAAGCAACATCAATCCTGTTCAGTACATTTTCTTTCAAATCATTTCCCCTCTGCAAGGTAATAAAGCCACTATAAGTCTAGGGGTTACTGATTGTAAAGAAATAGGAGAGAAAAAAATCAACGAAGAGAGAGAATGAAACATGATTTTAGACAGAAAGTAATTATTGACATTGTATTTAAATTTTCAAAGATCAAACTTCACTGTAAAATTAAGAAGTTAGAAAAGAGTTCTGCAAACAAGAAATGTAAGAGAAGAAACTCTTAATATATAACATACAGTTACATCTAGCCATTTTGAAAGTAAAATGAGGAGACCTTACTGCCAGTCATTAAATTCATAAAGTTTAGGTACCATAGATTAAAGTTTATCAAAACAATTAAGGCACAGGGAAACTGTTATGGTGGTTAGAAAATGGCTAGAGCTGAGATACCAAATCAGGACCAATAACATTGCAAATTCTTCTTTGCATTTTATCAAGTATCTGTGTGTGTGTATATATATATATATATATATATATATAGCAGAAGCACCAAACATTTAAAGCAAGTATGAATAATAGACTTATATGTAAAATTCTGTTGAGAAAAATTGTCTAGCACAACAAAGTGAGCCAACTTTACTAGTAGTAGGCCTAGCAATTGATTCAATATAATCTTTCAATCTCACATCAGCAGAAAATACCTCGATAGATTTCTACTTGGGAATACCAGGTGCAGTAAGCTTATATGTGCAGGTGAAGTAATGAACAACAACTTGGAACTGGAAATCTGAGAAGAGTTCCAATTTGGTTTAGTTGTATTCACTTACAAGCAAATGCTCTTTGAAAAGGTATGAAGCCACTCTTCTTGCCCCAGATATGGGTTAATTAATTACTTGTATCAGTAAATCATTGTCTCTAAAACATCATGTAATCTAAAAATATTTTTTGGCTTTAAATAACCTGAAAAAGATTAAGTTAGGAGAGAGAAAAAAAAGCCAATTCATCATCAGAATAATTTTCCTATTATCATTTTAAGTGATAACCATCTGAAAGAAAGATGTCACAATTGATGGATGACATCAAACATCAGGGAACCTATGACAGCAATACTCAAACACATCTTAAGATAGACTCAATGACATCTCATCAAAGAACTGGCTACTATTTCATTATTACAAGGGTGATTGAGTGCAAGTTTGTCATGTAACACAGTGAGTAACAGATCAGAATCTATTGTTCTAATTCAAGGGTTTCATTCTGATTTGGATGATTTTCAAGTGCAAAATAAGAAGCAATTGTGTTGTGCCATAGGATTTGCTTTCCATTGGATATCAAATATGCTGAACATGTCTTTCAAAGATATTTTATATAATCTTTTAATAGCCAACAAGGAAATCAATTTGACAGCAATTTGATATACTGCAAGGGTCATTAACTATACTCTATTTATTTAAAGAAAAATGTTCCAAAATAAAATAGATGCTCATTCATAAGACATATTCAGCAGTAGGAAATGGAAAATATAATTGTTCAATGTCATAGAATGGTATATATATATATATATATATATATATATATATATATATATATAACGCAAGGAAAAGAACTGACAACTGGATATGATCCAAAAAGGTCAATGCACCAGATTACAAGAAAAAGTCAAAGGACAAATGAAGTGATCTGAATTCCTAAAAGTTTTATATATCTGTAAATGTGTGATATATATATATATATATATATATATTGTTGGCCATTCATATTTGAGGATACCCGTCTACCAGGACAGCAAGCTAATCCCCATTGTAAATGGCTGCTCAAGCACACTTGTTTGTTCAACACCCACAGAGCCCACACCAGTGGCTTATACAGAAACTATGCTGAGCGGACCTTAATTACACTTTCTAGAAAAGAGTGCGTTATCTAGTGTGAACAATAGTCTAAACAAGGCTAGGATGCTCAAAACCTCGTCACGATGACTTTTCTTTGAGCTAGCACAATCATCGATGACTTCTGAAAGAAAGCTGTCTGCCCAATTTCACTCACAATGCTTGGATCAACTTGTAGTATGGTTTTCAGGCACTTTCCAAAAGTGCCGCATGCAGGGATCATCTTCTCTAGACCGATAATATCAACAAGTTACCTTACTGACAAGTCGACCGTGGAGATTCAAAGCCAGGCTTCATGATTAGAAAGTGAACATTTTAATCACTAGGCCAGATGCCCATATACACACACAATATATATATAACAAACTAATTGTGGGTAACTGAATGACAAAATAAATAAAAAAAACTGTTAGATGTTTCATCCTTCAAAAGGACTACTTCAGAAACAATCATGTTTTTATCTATGGAACAAAAACAAAATGAAATCGGATATAATTATTAGCTTCTATTTAAGAGCACTTAGACATATAAATACTGAAGGCTACAAATTCAAAGTGAAATACATTGAAAATACTTTTAAATTCCTCCAATATCCTAATTATTACCACACAGTAATGCTTTGATATTGGAGCATACTGGCATACAAATGTTTTGAGATATGAGCTGAATTTTTAGACATGAGTGACTTTCAGTTAAGCATCTGCTAGTTGGCACATTGAGTAGCAAGCTTTGAGAGTGTTTCTACTCGTACATTCACCTTGCTCTTGGAGGGATCTCTGTTGCGTTATCCTTTTTGCTGTCATTTTGCATATTACTTTTAGTGACACCATGGGTATGAAGAAAGTAAGTGTAAAGAGCAGTGGTAAAAAGCCAAAACAAGAACATGCCCCCCCCCCCAAAAAAAAATTTTAGTAACAAAAATTAATTTAAGTCAAAGTTTAAAAAAAAAAAAAAAAAAAAAAAATTTCAATAAAATTAAAAATATTAGTTACATTAATGGATAAAATGTCAGTCAGTTAAGTGCCATACGTGATACACGCTTGGGCGATGATGTCTCAAAAGAGACATGACTGACTGGGCAGAATATTATCCCGCAGTAGGTTGCCATTGCTTTCTGCGGTAGACTGGCTGCCAACCAAGGCTATAGAACCCAATCTATCCTGCTATTTAACCCATAACTGTACAAAAGAGACGGATTAATACCTTTCCCAAGGGTATTTGTGCGTAAGTGAATACAATGGATTCAGCTGGAATTTGAACTTGGCTCCCCGATTTCTCGTTCCGATCCGATATCCACTGTACCACAAATGTAAATGTTTTAAAAAATTTTAGGATATGTGTTGTGGTGCAGTGGATGTCAACTTGGAACAACAAATCGGGGAGCTGAGTTTGAATTCTAGATGAATTCAAGGCATTCACTTATGTACAAATACTCTTGGGAAAGGTATTAATCTGTCTCTTTTGTACAGTTATGGGTTAATAATAGTTAGGGTCTACAGGTTTGGCTGGCAAGCAATCTACCACAGAAAGCAATGGTAATCTACTGCGGGATAATTTTCTGCCCAGTCAATCATGTCTCTTGAGACATGATTGCCCAAAGAGTGTATCACGTATGGCACTTAACTGACTGATAAAGTTAATCTTTGATATAAAAAAAAAAATCTAGGCTAATGATTGCTAGTTTAGCTGTTGTCCCTCTTTCTCCCCACCTCCACTAGTCAGAACTTCATGGTTTAGTACAGTTTATTTCTTTACAATTTGTTTTTTCTCTTATTTTATTGTTTGTAAACCACACTTTTTTTATTCACAAAAAATAAGAGTGAGTTTTAAGAAAATTAGGGTGATTTTTATGGGCCTGCAACAGATTAGAAATATTTCCATTAATTTCAATAGAGAAAATTGATTTGAGATATGAGGTCAGTCTTGGAACAAATTAAACTTTGTATGTGTTTATTGCAAAGTTCAGATTCATAGAATTAGAAAAGTAAATAGTCTGCATAATGACTACAAACAAAAGTAATTTACCTAAATATAAAATGTTACAAATACATTAAAAAAACAAAAAAAACTAGAACTTGAAGCAGGAATTAACAGTATAGACATAGATGAAACAGCTAAGAATTTAAAAGAACATATGAATACAAAAGGGATCTTTTATAAAAACACTTTCAATGTATAGTTCATTGTAACATGTCATACCCGAATTTCAACTAAAAAAAATGTTTTAATACAGAAAGATTGATTTGCTGGTTGGTTATTTTACTGGCGTATCAAACAATAGGTCACTAATACCATTTTTCGGCATTAATATCTTGTATTTTGTTTAGGCATTTTTGTTTACATATTTGCTTAGTCTGGTAGGTTGCATTTTTATGGTTGCTGATAAGTTGCTGCTTTGTGTTGGTATATATTAAAGTTATGGTGTAGAGTCTTTAGAAATTCAATATATCATCTGATTTAGTATTTGAAGTTATTTATTTGATACTACTTAATTCAGATTGAGTTGGTATTTCTACATTTTATAAGTAAATGTTTTAATGAATATAGTTTCTGACATGTAGTGCTCATTGGCAGTTCTTTATTTTAAAGCAAGTATAAAAGATTAAGTAATTTATTAAAGCAAAACTGTATAAAAGTTCACTGATTTCTAAGTCTTCCATGGTAAAATTACATTCAGGATTATACAACATGTCACCTTTCTTAAAACTACTGATAGAATATGAATGATGTGGGGCACGAAGTGTGAGAAAGAAGCTGCTGGAGTAGAATTGTCGGCTGCATCTGGTTGATCTAACTGTAAATGGGTGGGACCTTGTTGCCAGTCTGGTTGCACAAGTAAATTCTTGTAGCGGGGGCACCAGTGACTTAAGTTCATTGTAGCAGAAGCCATGAAAATATTTATAGAATAGACCAAGGGAAGCCACATACTGCCAGTGAAAAGTGGCTAGAGTGGAGCCGCCAAGTCGAGACCTATCACATTACAGATTCTTCTTTGAAGCCTGTCGAGAACATTGAGATGAACAGCAGAGGCGCCTGACCATATATGACAGCAGTATTCTATGCATGGACAGATGGTTGATTTGTATATGTGCAAGATGGATTCAGGTGGTAAAAAACCTCCTGGCTCGACCCAATGACCCAACCTGCCTCGCAGCGGATTTAGCTATTGACTCAATGTAAAGTTTTATTAGAATCTATCAAATGATTTTTTAATTTCATTCAGCAATTATATATGACAAAAACAATATTTGTTAAAACTAACAGCATTCACAATAGCAGTGTCTCTTTATTTCAGGGCAAACTTGTAGAATAACTCAAACTCTAGAGCAAACTTTAAATGAAAACTGTACCACAATTTAAAGTGATTTTATGAAGAATTTATTTTTTTTTTTTAGAGACACTGACAATGACATGGTGTTCAGTAACATCAATATGATCCAACCATTCAAGTATTAAAACTTTCTTGACATTAATGATCAGTTATGCTGAATTTACCATACACATATTCTAAGAGCCAAATATGTAGTAAAAGCAACCAGGAAAGTCAATAAAAAAAATTAAAGAAAAAAAAAAAAAAGATTCGGTAATGTTTTATTCACTTGTTTCTAAACAGGTGACATAGGAAAGATCATGCATTTGAAATAGCATTGCAAAATGTAAGCTGGTAACACCTGTATGCTTTAGAATAAGTGTTACAAAAGAAGAGAGAATTAATTGAATTAAGATTTGTAATTGTTCAGATTTTGCAATCAAGAAACGCTTAGTTTGAACTTAGTATTCTAAGTACTTTCAAATGGCAACAAAATTATCAGAACAAATAGGTGGATAAAAATATTTTAATACTATTTGAAATACCTTAAATAAAGTGATTTTTATCTAAATGAATCATTGTGAACATAAAAACCAACTTAAACTGGTAAATTTTATTTTGTTAGAATTTTACTTAACAGGTATACAAGACAAATAGTCATATAGTAAAATGTTAATATGTTAGACTTCTTTTTAGATATTTAGAGTAACTGCTTAAGATTAAAGCATGGAACTTGTTTTTATCTCTCATTGACTGTAAATAGATTTGAATTTGTATAATTCTTAATTTAACAGAAGACAGATCTAACTTAAAATTTGAAGACCTGAAATTTCAATGAAAAACAAAATAGTTTATTTCTGATAAATTTCTCAGCTCTACAAGTAAATTCTTGATAATTTCTGATACAAGTCTAAAAAGGAGAAGACAAGAGTTAAGAAAATAAGAAAAAGCTATGACTGGACAAATAAAATGTCAGCTAACAAAAAGTGCAATCTAAAAACCACTTAGGCTGTTAGAAATGAAGACATCAGTAACAGTAGCAAGTTACAAAACAGGCTGTTTTACCTGAGTGAGTCAAAAACCCACCATATCAACTTGTCTTGAAGGCTGATAAGGGAGGTAAATCAAAATTGAAGTCATTAAAATGAGTAAAAATTCCCGTATGTATACCATATTTCCATTACAAGTAACAGATTTAAATTGTAAAATGAAATCTTTAGGTTGAGTGTCTTTAATAAAGTTGGCTCTAAATTTATGAATTTTAATCAAGTTTTAACTAATTTTGAGGAAATAATTCTAAGAAAAGTAAAAGTTACATTAATTATCCAATCTTAAACATTACTGAAGATTTTGAAAGCAGGTTAAATATCAAATACATGTGAGAAAGGGAATCCACATTTAATGTATTACTTTTGTAGCATTCCTGCTGATTAAAATGATTCGTCATTAGCTATAGAGAAGAAAACAATACTCTGGAATGTAAACATTTAATTACATCAATTCTAAGAGATTAAAATTATTTCTTTGCAGCCCATGCTAGAGCAGATCAGACATTACCAACTGTTACACTTACCACGATAGCAAAAATGTTTTTTAAAAGCATTTCCAGCATAAAAAAATCTGAAATAGTTTTATGAAGTTTACAGAAAGTTAAATCTTTTTTTAATTAATCACTTTAATTAAAGTTCTGTTTTTGAAAGTAGGAAATTATTAAAATGAGAATTCGGTATTGTAGATAGAATGAACTAAAAAGATGTTTGTATCACATTTATGAATTTTAATTACTTTATAAGGTAACAAATCAGTTGATTTAATAACCAATTCTACCATCCATCATCTACAAAGCATAAATAAATTAATCTAAATAGAAATTGCATACTTTTTTTGTTTCTTTTTTGTAAATATAGGTTCAAGTAATGACTGAAATGAAACAATCCCTTTTGAAGTCAAAATGAAATAGATAACACTACATAAAAAATTTTTCATAAGCCATAAACATCTAAATATTAAATGAAAAAAAAAAAAAAAAAAAAAACCCTTGCAAAAGTAAACTGTAGCAAAATAATTTGATTTCAGTCCTGTTCAATGTACCTAGTGTTAAACCATTGCTATTCCCTCTCCAACTCAAACTACTGTTTTTGACCAACAAAAAAAAAAAAAAAAAAATTAGTTTACATATGAAACAACTGTCACTGGAATTCCTAACCTTATAGTAACCTCCTGTTGCTTCATACTAGCTTAAGAATTCAATAGCTGAAAATAAAGACATACTAAGAAAATATTTTGCATTTTTTAACTTTATACACATTCAAATTATTGTTGGTAGTTTCATACATTGCACTGTAGTAAAAATACACCTAGACATCCTTATTCCTTCATACTTTCTGGATTGATCAATACTAGTAATATACTAATTAATATTTTACATTGAAATGATATATAGAGACATGAATAGGCAAAGGAAACTGATTACTTGTTAAATAAAGATTTATTCTCTTATTCAAAGCTCAAATTATCTTAAAAGATGATAGATTACAATACACTATAAAAGGAAATAATTTGCTGTTATTTAGAATTTCATTTTAATTGATGCCATCATAGCTTGTAGTATTTTTATCTTAAGCTTTTTATCATACGCAGATTTTAATGAATTATTTTCACTTGGGATCATTAATGAAGTTAAGAAAATATTATGACAGCATTTACAGTATTTTCAGAACAAATTTACTCTGAATTTCTGAAATAAGGAATTATTTACACTATTTAGAAGTAGACTATTGTCCTCCTCTTTGTTGTTCCTATCACATTTCAGTCATTGTACCATCCAGCCTTCATCAACATACACAAGGTGATGACAAAAAGATCAGGACAATAGTCTGCACGTAAATAATAAATTGGTTAATCATCGAGTTGTTAAAGTTTAGATTTTAAACCACATTTGAAGTTATCATCCACTTTGTCTCTTTGTGATGTAAACTGAAGCAAGAACTAAAAAACATGCCCGTTGAAAAAGATTTGCTATAAATAGCATAACTATTTCATTTGTGTGCAATTACAATATACTAATAATCTATAAATAAAAATTTGAGATGTTTGATAATTATTATTATTTTTTAATTTTTTTTTTTTTTAAAGAGAAACACCTTTAATCATTGTTTGTTAAAAATCTTTACTGTTAGACTGAACAATAAAACATTTTAAAATTAACCAGAATTAATATATTTATATACAAAAAACTTAAACACAAACACTTGAAAAAAAAAAATTTTTTTTCACATGTGTTTGTGTTAAAGTTTTTGGTATAAATATATTATTGCCAATTTAACAAGATTTCCCTTCTCCCTGTTTGGCAGATTATGAGAAGAAAAAACAAACAGGTCCGGATTTATGAAAAATTTGTACACTATTTTTTATTCAACATAATCTTTTATTTTACTTGAAATAGTAAGAAAAAGTAACTTGCTCAAATTTTTTAATGTTGAAGCTTAAAATCATCTTTTTCAGTGAATTAATATAGCTTATTACACACCCACAATTTTATAAACTATTCTGCCTCACAATAACAAATTATTAAAATAAAATAAAAAAAATTGACACATTTAAAGGCAAGCAGATTTTTAAGTGGCAAATAGAAAGTAAAAAAATAGAGCAACAATAGTCAAAATAAGGACAAGTTCAAAGAACTTTTAGTACCAATACAAGTTTGAATGCAACAATGGTACCTATTACATATAAACATGGTACCTACTAATGAATTTAATAGATTTATCTAATTCTGATGAGCCATTTGTGCATATAAAAAATAATTGTGTGTGTATATATTGATTTAAAAATCCAAAAATGAAAATAATTACAGGATATTAGAACATTTTTTATGAGACAGACTGATGTACTAATTCTATAGATTTTTTTTTATATCTATACAGGTGATAAAAAAATTCTTGAATAGTATATGTGCGCACATACAAACGCATCTAATACATAACCTAAGTATTTTTTTAAAAATTACATATACATGCATATGTGCACGTACACATATTGTAGAGATTTATATAATCTACACATCTTAATTCAACAATAAGTGAATTACAAGTTTCTGAAATCAGTATTATTCATTAAACACACGCTCAGGGGAAATAAATGACAAAAATTGCATGTTTCAAAGAGTAGAAGGTAAAAAAGAAAAGTTTAGAGGTGGAGGAAGCTTTCATCCATAGTATATATGCCTGTTTGCTTTGTCCACCCAGCCTTACAAAAAACCCTCTCCCTTCATGGGGGCCACCATTCATCAGCTGCCTTCAACAATCCTTGAATGTCACAATAAAACTGCCTGTGTTAGATAGGAAGCTACTATGACAACTGTAAGCATGTAACAACACCATGCTTCTTGAATACACTGTACTGAGATGGGGAGGAGAAAAGAAATTTATCAATTTTTTTTAAGTGGACAGTTCACATGTCAGTGATTGAAAGACATTTTCTTTTTTGGTAAAATAGAACCAGAGTGACCTCGCCCCACACTGCTTTGAGGCTAAAACAAGCCTTTCAATGATGTTGATCAATCTATATAAGCATTGCAATTGTCTCAACAGTCACTACTACCTTGGAGAGCACCTTTACAATGTCATCTTTACCATTAGAAATTGTTATATACTTTATTTTAGTAAATAAATTGTAAAGAATAATGCTAATATGCAGTCTCAGTAATTTTTTTTTTTTTTGTTTTTCTCTATTGTGCCATAACACACAATTATGTTAGAGTAAATTTTTTTTCTGAAACCAGAAATCTACAAAACTAGGTAAAATAATTAATACTAAAAGATACCTACATTGTTGTAGCTATTTATATTATCTTGAATTTTAAAAGCACTATGGAAGGAACACACTTTTCAGTCAGAAGCCATAGGAAATATTCCATATGAACTTGTGTATCATGTGGGAATAAATTTTTTTCAGTTATTTTACACTACCAGTATAATTTTATTTTCTTTGCATGTAAAATAAACATTAGGTAATAATAATAAAAAAAAAAAGAACGCTACACAAATACTGGATTATAAATAAAGCTAAACATTTGAACCAGAAATAGAAAGAATATAAAAAAGTCTACTGTTCAAACTAAACTTATTTAATTTTCTGAGAATTGAAAAGCATTTTAAGTTTCAGTGCTCTAAAAGCAATAAAAAAATTTAAATTTTCAAGAGGTGAGGTTTTCACCAATAATAACTTATGTTAAATTAAAACTGAAAACTTGTTTGTTTCCATTAAAGAATTCTAAGCCTCTTAACCAACATTTGCTGTTACATAAGTGGTCATCTTGCCTGGTGAGTTTTGCATCACCCACTCCTAACCCTTTTGTACACAAGGCCAGTTTTATTTATTTATTTATTTATTTTTTTCCCTTTTTATTGAAGACCAGTACTAAAAATAGAGAGAAAGAGATAGAGAGAAATTGGGTCAGTCTAAATGAAAGAGGGCAAAAACATCTTGTAACAACTTGTAAAAAAATTCAACATGATTAATTTTATGAATATTTAAATTTTCAACATTTTTTTTTAATTTGAATCTTTTCAATAACCAACCTTTAAAAAATAAGTTTATAAAAAAAAAGGTTTCCAATTATATACTTGTATTCAATTATATAAAAAAATTGAAATTACTCAAGTGATATAGATTCCATTAAGGCATATAGAGAAGTGGGAAGAAACAGTTCAATATGTTAGGCATTGCTACTGTGATTTTCACATTAAGTTGGGTTTTATGAGATGGAATTGCTAGCTAGCTCCATGCCAAATCAATTTTGAATTCAGAGTTGCCCTAGACTGGATAGTAACCAAGGCTGAAGTTACTAGTCTGCCCTGCTATTTAGTGAGTGTGTGTATATATATATATATATATATATATATATATATATATATGGTGGGAGGATATATCTTTCCTCAGGGTATTTGTACAAAAGTAAATCTAAAGAACTCAAATAGAATTTGAACTCACCTCAAAATTTAACTAAATGCTTCAGGTTGAAACCTAACAAAAATCAAGTGCTGATTATGAGAAAGTGAAAGCTAATGAATGATATATGACATATGTCTATTACAATGAGAAAATCAGTGGCAAGTCCTGAGGTCTGAGACAATAGCCAAGGATAGCAGTTAATTTCTGAATAATCCACCATCTGAAACTATATCATTTGTGAGTATTCCACAATAGAAAAGTGTGCATTGAATTTTTGCACATTTATAAATACCTATACATTCACACAAAAAAGTGGGGGTGGCATGAACAGCTCAACTTTCAAGAAAAATGCCAGCACAAGGGCCATAAATAGCTGAGATATTGAAGTTTGGTTTGTCCACTTACCATTAAAAATAATTGAAGTGGCATTAAAAATTATATCTATAAAAAAAAAAGCCAATATTTTTAAAACCAAGCTGTTGGCAAAATGGGATGTTACTAAAAAGATGGAAAAATCAGAGATAATATGGAAAAACAAATACATTTCATGTAATGACTAAAACTTTACCATGTAATTGTCAATAAAATGACTAAAATTTGATTAAAAAAAAAATGTAGAGATTTAAGGTTCACCAACATTCCTAGGTTAACTATCTAACATTACAAACTATTTTTTTTTTCTAAATCATAAAATGTGAATATATTAATAGTATTAGAAATTAATAAACTTCTATATTACAACTGCAAAGAGTAAAAATAAATTAAAATACTAAACTCAAATTAAAATCATTTGTAAAATAAAGATCTTTATGCTAATGCTAAGTTGTAAACATCAAATGATTTTGTTACTAATGTTCCAAATATGCAAAATAACAGTTGCAAAAGTCTACATGGCAATTATCTGCCTCTTAACCAATGCTGTTACAAATCAGCTTGAATACAAAAATTTAATTCTTATGTTAAGCTTGGATTCTAGAATAACTTAAAAGTAAAATAATGATATCAAGGATTCAATGCAAATTATTGAGTTAGAACAAATGTTAAGAGTATTTTTTAAATGAATTTCAAAGATAATATTTAGAGATTTATACAGATTTATTCAACCACATATGTGCCATATTGTTCCTCATCTTTGGAGCAGCTTCATGAACCTATCCTTTCAGAATTTAGCATCTTTCTCGGTAGTGAACTATGATTATTACAGGTCTCCAGAGAACTAGTTCGTCTCATTAAGAGAATTTCATAGATGGAAATAAGTGGTAATCCAAAAGTGCAAGAATGTGTATTGTGGGTACAGTAAGACAGTCTAGCCAAGTCGTACCAATTTCTGGTACTGACTAGGGCATGTGGGTCTGGCAATATCTTCCCAATTGGCAAATTTCAAATGCTTTTACTTGATTGTTGTCTTTAATCAGTCCTGTTGGAAATTGTCTAAATTCAATGTCTAATTTTGCTGAATGAACTTATACTGCACAATGTCCTTCCAAATACACAGCATCACCTTCTTCAGATAGATTGGCTGGTCAATGGTGGCTCATTTTAGACTTTTTTCACTCATTGAAACAAGCCATTTTTCATTACCCCTGACTGAGCTTTTCAAGAACTAGTTCTCTGGAGACCTGTAATAATCATAGTTCACTACCGAGAAAGATGCTAAATTCTGAGAGGATAGATTCATGAAGCTGCTTCAAAGATGAGGAACAATATGGCATTAATCGATAAGATTGCACTGAAAAAAAGTCAAAAAACAAATTTACAGGTTGTGGTAATGCCGTACTGGTGAGTAGTTCCAAAATGGAGGATTGATTTACAATAAGGTTGTATAAAAAACTGAGTCCCCACTAAAATTGTTTAAATATTGAAAATTTTCCAAATTTTTTTGTCAGTCGGAATGTTCAGGGTATAATCAATAAGATTGCACTAAAAAAAAAAAAATTTAAGGTGGTGGTAGTCTCCTTCATGTCCGTCCAATTAGAATGTCATTACTTGTATCTGGAAATGTACAAGGTACAAGTTGTAAAATTTTGTTAAAATCTTTATAGCTAGCACAACTATTATACTGAGATATAAAGTTAGATTAAGCACTAAATTTTATATATATATATATATATATATATATATATATATATATATATATGAACATTTTTGTTTTATTAAATTATACAAACATTTGTTCATAATATATATATATATATATATATATATATATATATATATATCCAAGTCAAATTTGATATATAAAACTGTAAAATGTTATAGGTTATCAGATTTTTCAACCAATCTCTCAGACATTTGAACTTAAAATTACTAGTTTCACATGTTTATATTTGATATACAAAATTTCTATGAATGATGCAAAGTGTGTCATTATTGTATTATAACTTAACAGTAATAGCAAATGATTCAGGTTAAATGAGACAAAAGATATTTGTCAAGCAGTGCTTGCTTGCTTTTTCCAATCCTCACTGCTGAGAGTCAGGGATTATAGACAGTTGTTACAGTTTTGAATTCAGAATTGTCTTTTTAGACTGGTTGCCAACCATGGCTAAAAATCCTATAGCTGGGGTGAGGGAGATAAAAAGAATTCATATGTTTCCCAAGGGTATTTGCATACAAGTGAATTTGAACTCAGCTCTGACTTCTCATTCCAAGTCACTATCCACTATACCAGCTGTACATCTGAAATCTTGATTCTCTTTGGCAAAAAGGTGATATCAATGGACCCAGAATAATATTATGACCATGCAGTGCTATAGCTAAGTTCAAAATCCAAAAGAGAAAATTGTATAAATTATAAGTGCTCCATAACCAATTCTTGCTATATATATATATATATATATATACACACACACAATAATATTCTTAATCAAAAGGAGAAAAAATTCAATTTTATTTTAAATCAATTCAACCCAAGCAAGATGATAATGCCTTTAAGAGGCAAAGAGCTATTGGTAGTGGAAAAAAAAAAATTTTTTTTAAAAGAATTGGAAACCCAATCCTAATCAGGAAACAAGAGAAAACCTCCTGTTCAAAAGAGTCAGGAGGAATGTGAAATGAACAATAAGTCAACCTATGTACTTGTATATATCTAAAACTACAATCCCAACACTTACAAATACATTACTTTAATAAAAATTTGCATATTGTGAACATTTTTCATTACTATTTGCTTTGTCTAAAACTTGTCTACAATTGAATTATCATTTAGAATAAGTTTTCAAATGAAGAAAAAAAAATATGCTAAGCTGCAAATTCATTAAATCACATCAAGACTGTTAAAAATGTTTAAATCAAAATCCAAGAAAGGCTAATTAAGACACTTAAAATATCAATATTTCCGAAATATTCAACCCTATGAACTCTAACATTTCTAATAGCAACATTAAAATTAGAAAATTAATAGCACACCTTCTTGCAAATAAATAATTTGCCTATGAGTATATACTCTACATCATACTATCTACCAAAATGAGATAATCATACACATTTTTTATTTTTTTAATCATTTCACTTCCAAGCAAGGCCAGTAAAACTTGGGGTGAAAGAGAATGAAAAAACTTTTGTGAGGACAAAGTTTAAAATCCAAAAGAGCAAATTGTATAAATTTTTTTTGCAACATGAGAATATATATATATATATATATATATATACACACACACATTGTAGTATGAATTTGGTCTGACGAGCAGCTGGAGCCACGAAATATATAATAACCAATGGATTTGTAAAAGTATCTAACTTTTGATTCTTGATTATAATACTCTGTTAAATTTAACAATAAATTTTAACACTGAGTTCTCTTTGAAGTTAGTCTCTATTGGAATTTACCTTACCAAATTTCAAGGATTCTACTTATCTATGAAAAGTAAATGGTATTCTTAATCAAAAGAAAAAAAATCTATTTCAATATTTTTTTTTAAATCCTTTCACCCTCAAGCAAATTGACAATGCCACTAAGATGCAAGGTGTTACTTTAAGGAGGACAAAGGATAATAAACCAGTATTTAGGAAGATAGAGGATAGTGACATACATTGCATTTAAACTTTTAAAAGATTGTAGGTGACAGTGAAGCAAGAATCCAGAAGATAGTTCCACAGGCCAGAAGTTGGAAAAAAAAAATATTAGAATAGAACATATGCTTACATTTAGCCAATTAAATGGTGAAACCTAGGTTTCAATACTATGCTTATTCATTGAGGTTGAGGTACCAATGAAAAAAGCTCCTTAGAACAATTGCCATGAAAATATTTGTAGAAAAGACAGAGAGAAGCCACACTACGGTGGTGGCAATATGACTGAAGTTGTGTTATCAGGACCAATTACATTAAAGACCCTTATTTTATCAAAAATCTCAAGATATATAGCAGGAGCCCCAGACTAGAAATGGCGACAATATTCAATGCAAGAAGAAAAGGTTGATCTATAAATGTGTAAGATGAATTCTGCTAAGAAAAATTTTCTGACATGACAGTAAACCAACTTTCCTAGCAGCAGACCTCGTAATTAATTCAGTATAATCACTCCACTTCATATCAGCAGAAAATGTGAAACCAAGAAAGCATGCATTGTTCTCCTGGAGTTTAGTATCAACCCTGCAGGGGGAAGGCAAAAATAGTTCTCTATGTTGATTAAAAGATAGCAATTTCATTTTGGAGATGTTAAAATTCTATATAGTTATTGTCATGCTTTATAAATTCTAAAACATATCGAAGCCAAGTGATCTGTGCACTTAATGTAAAATAGTAGATTGGTAAATACTCTGGTAAATTAGAGAGTTTGGTTCTCACTGGCTGTCCTACTATTATGGCCCAATCCCAGTCTAAGCTTTGTTTAATAAATATATCCAAAGTGAACTAATATTTTTTCAGTTAAATGTCTACTTTATTAAAGGAATTCAAGAGTAATTAAACTTAATAGTCAGTTAATGAATTAGCTGTTTCAATATTTTCTGTACTTCAGCAATTGGTCAACAAATGCTTGATGCTGACAGCTACAAAGATATGGAGCATTGTGAAACAGAGCTTACTATTCTCTTCCTTGTACTGCTGCTACTATTATTTCAAAGATTTTTTGTGATATTTATAAGTCTTTGAAAAGGTTTTTTATAAACACAACAGGATACGCAGGCAGCAAGAAACCAAGATAAAAATAGTTCTTTTAGCTTCCCCCACACAAACTTACTCCCACAATTTTTCTCTATTTTCTTGCTCTCAAATTTCTCTCTCCAAATGTTTCTTTCTTGGCAGTTCCTTTCTTCACTCCTTGGTATCTAATGACTTTGACTAATTCACATTTTTTCCTTCTAACCTTTTCCCTCAATTATTCACTTAAGTGTTTTCTTTTTAATCATACTTTCTTAGTGACATGCTTATCTCAATGTTGATCTGTGCATGTGTTTTTAAGATCAATGCATTTTTTTTAAAGGCATAATGATCAGACTGTTTACCACTTACTGCCAAGCATAATTTCATTGCGCTGACAGATTCTCACTTTGTACAAAGCCTTTGCAATAATAAATAATATATAACAAACAATGTTTTTTTTTATGTACTTTCATAAACACTCCAAAGCATGTACAATAAAACATACAAGATAAAGCCCTTGAATTTAGTGATATAAAAAAAAAATTAAAAGAATAATTGGAGAACTAAAAATAAGTGTAGTACATTTCTGGACAAATTACATTCTTCTATATGGATGAAAAATATTTTTAGCATATATGTTAACACCAATTTATTTTATAGATATAAAAAAAAGATGAAGTCAAACAATGATATAATTTTCTTTTTATCTTAAAATATTGGGCAAAGAGGATGACTTCTTATAAGTATCTACTATTAAATCAAATTAATTTTGCTGAAATTAATTTTAGCAATTCATCAAGTAGTCAAAACTTGAATTTTTCACAAAATTAAAAATAACTAAAATACATAGACATCCCAAAAGCAATAGGTTGACAAGAAGTAAAAATAATAGTATGTAGTACCACTGATGTCATGGAAATGCTCAGACCGATATCAGTTGTGCTATATTTGAGTTTGAATAAGACATGATGTGGGTGTGAGAGAGATTCTATCCTTGAAATTGTGGGGGTCATTTGACATTTTACATCTTTAGTGTCACATGTGTACCTGATCATGACCAGAGACATCTGGTTAGAATTATCCTTGGTAAGACAAGCAATAATGGCTCAAATAACATCAAATGCAGGAGAGTCAGATGCATATTCAAGTTAGTTTGGCATTCTTTAGCTTTGACATGATATATGAGCAGAAGCTCCACCATATTGCCCCAGTTAACATGACACTGGACAAAGAAGCTTGCCTGGTTTTGTGACATCATTAATTGAACCTTGGAACAGTGATTAGAACATGTTATGTATTGCCAGTTCTCCAAGATAAAAGGTGGTACATTCCAGGATTCCATGTTGCAAGCTGGTGGTGGTTCTATAATGGCATAGTTTCGTCACATGATATAGGTTAGATTCACTAGTTTACCTAAACCTGTCACTGACTGGTAACTGCTAGGCTGCACTGTTTTGTTACTATTTGCACTTATCGAATATATAGCTACAGCTGCCAAGAAGTTTTTCTTGTCAGAATACATCTTGCACATATAAAAATCTACCATATGTCCTTGCATTGAATACTGTTGTCATACTTGGTTGTGCACTCCTGCTATTCCTCTTTACATGCTTGACAAAATTTAAGAGGATCTACAATGAAACCGATCCTGATTTGGCAGCTCGAGTTCAGCCACTTTCTCAATGTCAGGATGTGGCTTCCCACTGTCTTTTCTACAAATATTTTCACAGCTTCTGCTTTGACAAGCTCATCTCCCTGGTAGCTCCTCTGCATGAATTTACTTATACTACTAGACTGGCAACTAGGTACCATTCTTTTACAGTGAAAAGGGTCAAATGTAACCACAACCTCTATTCCCTCAGTTTCTTTTCTTGCACTTTCAACCATTGGAACTCCCTTTCATACACTTGCTTCCCTGAAAACTACAATCTCCAAGAGTTTAAGTGCAATGTCAACTGTCATCTTTTATCCCCTTGATTCCCATTTTTCTCTTATCCTTTCTCCAAATCGCCACTATTTTGTTCCTCTTTTCATTCTTCTCTCTTGTAACCCATTGTGCACCATTGGCAGTATTGCCTTGCTTGGGGTTAATCTATTTAAAACAAAATTCATGGGCTCCACATACCTCAACAATGATGCCTTATTCCAGAAAGATAATGCACTGTCACTGGTGCTAAGGTCTATTTACATACAAAATCCTGCATCAGTTAGTTTTTAACAGCTAATCACAATGACATGATTCAACATCTCTTCAGATCTTTCAATAACTTGTATAATTGATGCAATGTTGAGATGCTGAACTCTGCCAAGCTAGATAGAACTGTAAACAATACTAGGCATTTATACCTTGATATTGGCATGTCATTCTATTCCTTAGTTTGAGATAGATTTTAAAAAATTTTATACAGATGCCAAAAAATAAGATTTATAAGAATTCTTGGGAAACAAACATACAAATTACTAAGCATTCAAATACTTGCATGAAGAAATAAAAAAAAGTAAATTTAATTACTTTACATAATTAGAAAACAATTGTGAAAAGACAATGTATAATAGATAAAGTAAGCTCTCCCCAAACCTCAATTTTTATCATTATAGACATCTCTACAAACAAAGAAAAAAAAAAATCAGAGATCCTAAATCCACTGTAATTTGAAACAATATAGCTTTAAAGAGTGTTAATTTTGCTTTCTAGCAAGAAAATATGACAAAAAAGGGCATACTTCTACAAAGACTCAAGAGAATTCATGAAAATGTCTGCTGAAAGGTAAAAACGAATTCTTGTAATGGCACTGGCTTCCAGAATATATCAGTAGGTAGCAAACGAGTCTACAAATCATGTTCATTGGGTTAATCAAACTAGCTGGTAAACACACAGCTTCAATGACTTTGTAAATATGGTTCTAAGAAAGAAAAAAAGAAAATGGAGGGGGGTAAAAATACAAAAGGTTCACACTGTAACTACAATCATATTATTTTGTCAATTATTTGTTTTATATAAACAATTGCAAACAATGATTCCACTTTAATGAGACTTCTATCATAAACAAGCAATTATTTAATTCACTCCAAAGATATAACCAGCAGACATTTTTTTTTTTTATGGAAAACTCTTCACATTTTCCTTAAGCAGCCAAAGATATTGATTTCTATTGTCTTTCATATATAGAAAATCAGACCATAAGGATTTCCTGTAAAGTAGGGGGTCACAAATAGATGTGTGAGTAGTGTAATTGTTATCAGCACAAAAAGTGGAATAGGTAAACCAAGTTCAGGTCACTGTGCTCACATCACACTCAAGCCATTGGGAAATAGTAATGGTAATATCGGTCCTTTTCCTATATGGAAACATCTGGCATTCATTAACTGAGCAGCCAGTACTATTTTCTGTTGAAATTTATAATTTTCTCTTAAAACATTTTAGAAAAACAGGATTCTCAAGTTCAGTAGCTTTTATCGCTCTTTAGGGGTTTCCTTCCTCAGCTTTTGTTTGTAATAGTGCTGAATATTAACATCATGAGTGTCATTATTTTCTCTTTCAGTTACATGTACTATCCATTTTAGTTGTTGCTACTGTTGGTAGTCCTCAAGTAATGTAGTTCTTGTTATTTGGTATAGTTCTTTATGATTCTGTCACACTAGTCCACAATGTTCGAAGAAGGATGATCTTTGCCAAGCCCCTCAGATTTACTTTAAGCCTTTTTTTCATCATTTATCTTAGGAAGCAGTTTTATACAGCTCACAGTTTAGATATTCATGAACAAATATGCATGAAATCCAGATGAAAGACTAATTCAAATGAGGCTATTTAAGAATATGACTAGTTTTCAGGTTGATGTTTTGGTTTTGTAGCAATTGGCAGTGAGCAAAACTACCTCTGACAATCTATTCTATGTTCAATTCTCCTATACTTAATTTGTCATATCTGATTCATACTGCGAGGTATCTGAAGCGTTTAGTACTTACTAATTCCACATACTATATTTTTAGGATCGATTCAGGATATGTGCCATCACTGCTTTCATTCAAATTCCAAATCATACTAGTTTCTGTTTTGTCTTGAGTCATTTTTTGGAATATTTGATAGAGGATGCTATAAAAAGGAATTAATTCTAGCTATGGATTAAACAGCAGGGTAGACTGGATTCTTTAGCTTTGGGTAGCATCTAATCAATAAGAAAACTGCTGAATTGAAAACATTGGCAAAGTTAATGGGAAACCAGTTGACTATCTTTTTCAAGTAATGACAATTCACAAATAAAGAAAATGGATTTGTAGAGAGTAATTATCACCTAAGTCCTAAAAGCTCATTAAAAGAAAAATGGGTCACATATGTATTTCCAAACTTTTGGTACAGAAATACAGGGTTGCATTAAACAAATGAAAATGTTATACAAGTGCATTGAGAGATATCAATATTTTCATATTAATAAGCCAAGTTACCATGATATATACAGCCATAGTATACCACCAAGAAAATAGACAAAAGTAAAAAGTACAATTTTTTCTTATTTAATTATTTCTCACTAAGTGTATCCCAAAGCCATTTTTTTAAAAATATTGTTTACCCAGGACAAGGTCTAAGTCCCACTCAAGGTAGAAGGATACTGGATGTGGATGTTGTAAGGAAGTAAAAAGGAAGCAAGAGTTGTATATTATTAGGACATATATAAAAGATAGTGGTTGACCCTGGACTTGAAGAGGTTAAGATTGTAGTGATAGGGGAACCATCTCCTTGGGGGTCCATTCCACATTGTAAAAATTCTGAGGAAGAAGCTGAAATGGAACTTACTCCTTACCAAGGGAATAAGGATGATTTGACAGTATGTGTCATGGCAGATTCTAGCTGCTAGGTCTGGTCTGGTGGAACTAAAGAATGTAGTTTGCCCAAATATCTGACATACAAACAATGGAGGCTAGCAACATTTTGTCTGAGGGGAAAGAGGCTGAAGTGTGGAAAACAATTCCTCATTAAATAAGTGGTACAAAGGGTCTTGAACTTGGTTTAGCCCAAGTAAAAAAAAAAAAAAAAAAAACCAAAAAAAGAAAAAAAAACAATTATACAACTGAGTGCTGAAAAGTTCTCAGCCTAACCCATTTTCCAAAAATCAGTACTCTGATATGATGTTTAGATATTGAAATACTGATTGTAAGAAGTGGATTAGGCAGAGAACTTTTCATCACTCTCCTTCATATCTTTTTGACATCATGCCTTATCTACTCATACTTAACGTCTCAAAAACAGTTCTTGGCCTGACCCACTTCTCCAAATCTGGCTAAATATTAGAAGTTGTTTTGGAGTCTCTTGTCAGGCTGAAATCTTCTCAGCACCCCCACCTCATATATTTTGAAAACATAAAAAATAACAGACAATATAAATTAACATTTAGCAAGATAGATTAGATAAACGTTAAAGACCACTTCAAAGACCGATTTAAAGTGTCTGTGATTACCAAATACATTTTCAGAATTTTAGTCTCGCAAAAGATTATAAGCTATTTTAATCGGAATGGCATTTAAAAAAAAAAAAAATGCTCTGTTTGCTACAATGTGCAACAATAATCAATCAAGTAATATTTTAATCAGGTCGGAGGTTATTTTCCACTCATGATTTTTTGGTGATGGTGGAGGGAGGAAATGTAAGTTACCAGTTTTTCTTGGAACTACAAGGATCAAACTTCTTGGTTAATGACAAAATTCTATTGCTACTCTGATAACTTAAGTACTGCATCTTTACAGAATGAACACACTGGCATTCCATAACATTGTCTTAAGAGGATGACATTTTTGCAAGAAAGGTCATAGACAAAAGTTAAGAGTTAGGTAAAAATAATATACAATCCCCTCCTGAAACAATCAAAAAAATTAATAGGTCTAATACTAAGGTGTGTCTTCAATACAGAATGATGCACAAGAGCTGCTTTCAATTTTCATCATATGAAGTAAAATAGATTATAAAAGTAAGACACTGCTTAACTTTGGTGACTAAGCAAGCCTTAGCAGCAGTTGCAAATATTGACCTCACACTTAATGTATACTTATTTTAAAAATGAAGATTTTTTACCTATTTCATACCCACATTAGTTCTTGATCTTAAAGCTCTTGTTATAATTAATCTTAATGTCTATTTACATTAAACCCACCATACTTGTAAAATCTATAATGTATATAAATCTACTTCTATATCATTTGAAGATATTGAAACCTATCTAGGGATCTAATAAAGTTTGATTTTTCATCTGCATTAATATACAAATGATTGCTAAAAATCTCAAACAGCTTAGTATGTACGTTTCTTAGCACCATACACACACAAAAATCGGATGACTATTTCAACAAGTGAATTTAACACCTGTCTCATCAGCGATTTTCCCATAATGTAATGTTTTGCTGTCGCTGATAAAATGGGTGTTAAATTCATTTGTTGAAAAATCAGAATTTTTTTTATATGCAATAAATATTTACTGTAAAATAAATTTAATTGCATTGAGATCTCAGGCTGGATCAGTTTTACTATTAATAGAATCTGTTGGGATTCAACTGGAAAGAAGTTTTTGGGATTTATAACACATACACAAGTATAGGGTAGGTATGGATAGAAAAATATTCTGTATCTAAAGAAACACTATTTTTAAAAAAGTGCACAATACAAAGAGCTAATAATATTTATTTAGAAATTATAACATTTATGTTATAATATCGCAAATATATATATATATATATATATATATATATATAAACCACATCTGGCCTGGTACTTCTATGTATATAGAAATTCTTGATAAAAAGCAGAATTTGTAATGGTACTGGTGTTGATCTGACATCCCAACTTTCCTACCACCATAATCTAAATTCCTTGTACCTTTTCTATAAATATTTTCATGCTAATTGTTCTGATGAGCTTTCTTCTTTGGTACCTAGATTTTATGAATTTAAGCACATGAGATTGGCAGCAAGGTCTCATTTTGCAGATTTTTTTGCACTTGTTTCTTGTGGAACTTTTCCAATTTGCTTTTCAGTCAGCTTTGATCTTTCAAAATGTAAATCATCTTAATTCCTGTTCTTTTATTGTTCTCTCTGCTTAATTTCTTTTTTTTAACATTCTTTCACACTCACTAACCCTCTTGTGTCTTAGTGTGTTTATTGCCTGGCTTAGATTGAACTGATTTGAAGAAAAAAAAAAAAAATTAAATTTATTAAATGCTAATAAGATTTTATTATAACAATTCTGCTAAGTATTACACTCTTCTCCACACCCTAAGTAGGATTTCTGGATGATAATAGATCAGGTATAATAATGGAATTTAAACATTTAAAATTCCTCAGTCTCTGCTGGACAGTAAAATGTTAAATTACTTCCTATTTTAATTAAAATTAAAAAAAATGTTTGAACTGTTTTGTTCGCTGGGAAACTGGGGCATCTTGATGCACATGGAGAACAAAGAGATTCTCAGTGAAGTATTCTGTATACAATGGTATCATATACTAAATTAAAAAAAATTCTATTAATAAAAAAAAAATAAAAAATGGGGTGGTTTTTAAAAAAAAAATTACTAAGATTTACATAATTGGGGAATTTCCATAATTTTTGGGTATATAAACTGTATACATCTACAGTGGAAGATAATGTAGCACCAGGACAACAGATGCTATTTTGATATATTTACTGCAACTTTTAACATGTCTCATTATTAAGGATACAATTGTCACTTCAATTTTCTAGCTGTTTTTACTTGTCAATCAATTTTGTTTTACAAGAAAGCTCTAGATCTTTAAATGCTCATAAGACAAATTTCTTTACAGGTGATTTGTAAATATAAAAAGAAAAGATACTGTATAAATAAGGTGTTGATGATAAACAAGAAAATCATCTTTAAAGGTAAGGTGAAAGTTTGATTTGGGTAGCAAAAGAAAATTTTGAAATGTTCGAGCTTCCCTCCTACAAATGAAAAATTAATTTTTATTTACTAACTAAATATATGCATGCATACATACACACACAGAGTTATGCTAAAAAGTTCTCAGCTTCACCCCCTTCTAAAGATCTGAGGTTAATTTTGTCGTTCAAACTGTAATGTGTGTGCATTTATATTGTAGAAGTGTCAGTTGGCAACAGAAAGTATGAAGTTTTCAAATGTTTCACTGGCTGCTCATGAAGTTCTTATTTCAGCAGGAGAAAACTCTAAAGGATATCCAGGAGTGCATGAGACAAACATTTGTGACAAATGCCTGTAATACTCAACTAAAGTAGAATACTGACTTCAAATGTATAGTTTCTGCGACTCAAAATGCAGCAAGGTCTGGGAAGCCTTCAATAATGTTAACTCTTAAAATTGTGGATCATGCTCATGACAAATCCTGGTAAGAAGAACTAAATATATCAAAGAAATGCTTGTACATCAAGAGCAGCTGATTATATAGAAGCTATCAGTCAGTGGATACCAAAATATTTAGATGACAGAAATAGAGTGAACACCTAAGATTATTTTGCAAGTTCCAGTGAGCTAGTGATTTGATTTTTTTTCTTTTTATCCCATACAATGCAGTAAAGCAATTAAGACACAAGGGGTTACTGAGCATGAAAAAAAAAAAAAACATTGAGGAGTGAGAACAATAGAAGAATAATAAAAAAAACAATAGTAACAATTGACCATGCACTTAAATTATTGTAGATCATGTTGGCTTGAAAGCAAAGAGTTTGTAAGAGAATCCCATGAGTGGGAAAAGAAACTTATAAAAATTACAGTTTAGCCAATTCAACTTTTTGGAACAACTTGTCATTATTGATAAAACATGGTTGCAATAATATGATCTGGAAACCTTGCAGTAGCAGCACTTCAGTTTTCTATGATCAAAGAAAGGAAATATTGCCACTTTATGGGGAGGATAAGGAAGGTATTTTGATTACTATATTGGTTTGTTTTATGGCATATCAACCACAATGAGTTATTTAATGCCAACAAGATTTTTTCAATAGATTAGTAAGAATAGAATATATATTCTTTGTAAGAAATAAGTTTATAGATCAGGTTTCATTGATATATTTTTGCAAAGTAGGTTTTGTTGAGTATCAGATGTATTGCTGGTATTTATTTTTTTTTTCAAAAATACATTGCTGGTAATATTTTTTTTTCCTTCAAAAATCTATTACTAGAATTTTTACTATAAAAGTCTATTTTTATACTCTCAGTGTTTTGACCCCAATTTGAGGATAAACTATTTGACCATAGCTGGAGCCCTAACAGGTACTACCACCCAGAGATTGGGTGGATCTGGGAACAACAGCAATTAAGAGGTGGTTCCATGCTCCTCACAACCTCCCAATCGGAGGCCTTGCTGTCAAATGCAGTTTATTAACATCTGACAGGACCAACTATATGCAGAAAAGCCGAATAATTACTGCGCTGATTAAAGGATGTGTTAAAGAAAAAACTGAAATATGCAACACAAAGGTTTTCTTTTATGCACCTGCACACAGATCTGACAAGACTGAGGTTTTGAAGAAATTGGAAGTTGTATAAACCATGTATCCTACTCACTAGATCTTGATTCATCTATTTCCTGTCTGTAAAATTTAAAAGAAGTTTCAAAGAGAGAAAATGTTTTTTCAATGATTCAAAAGTTCATAGCAATAACAAGAGTATTCTGATAAAAAAAAAAAATCATTTTTTTAGGAAGAGTTAGAGGACTTGAGAAAAGATATGCCAAGTGTGTGGTAGGGAATAATATGTTAACTAGCATGTATGTTTTGTGGCTTTACGTCATGTTGAACCCTATCAGAACTTCAATTCATTAACTCAAACAGAAGTGCACATATTGACTTCCATGAGGATTTGGCAGCAGCTGTTTCTGAGCCACTGACTATAAGGCCAATGCCAGTTTAACCCACCAAAGAAGCTCCAACTCAGCTAACATTAGTGATGGACCCACATGGCTGCTCAGGCCATAAGCAGCAACACCAAGGATCTTCTATCGACAGCAATGAAACCAGCAGTAGAGAGTCACTCTTGATAATTTGCGAAATATTTTTCCGATGAGTCTCTCTCACTCTACTACATATGCATGTTGATCTCCTTTACATGTATCTCAACTGCTACCTTGTGCTATACCCTGAACAAACTCTCAGTCTCCCACAACTGATATACAATAACTTGGAATAAGTAAATGATCAAACCTTGTAAATTATGGGAAATAAGAGCTTGCTTATCTCAACCTCATCTTATCTCCATCCCTTGTTTTTATAACTTCCACTTTTTCCTGTTAATGCTAAGGCTACTGTTACATCTTTTTGGTTGGGAGAGAGCTTCTCAGCACCTCTCATATACAAAAAATTGGATCATGTGAGCTTTAGTTATAAAATTCAAACTTTCTTCATGAAAGTTTGATTTTTGTCATTAATGTAAAAAGGTATAAAAGCAAGTAAAGCATGGATCTAGTTTTCAAACAATTAGATAACATACTATTTGGGTTTAGAAGAAAATGAACTGTATATATAATTTTTCTTTTGGAAAATTGAACTGAATCTACAAGCCTACAAAAGTTACTTTTACAGTTGGTTATGAATTATTTTCTATTTGCAGTTTCCATTAAATCAAATTTAATATTTACTTTGAAACATTTTTGGTGGACAGAGATTTAATATATTAAATTTTAGAAAATTAAAATTGATGGCTATCATAAAATAGTTTCTTTGTTATTAATATAAATCAATTTTTTCTCAGCAGATCATTTGAAGCTGACATTTTATAATTCTAGAGTGCTTGAGAGCAGACGACCATTAGCTAGATTAATTTTCAAACATAATTAAATATAACAAATGATGTTAGAGCATCATAGTCCAGTGAAAAATTTACAGGTATTTTGTTTTTACCCTATTGTTTACTCAATGAAAAGCCCAAGAGGCACTCAAAGTTGGGTTAATGAATGAAGTTGTTTTATGGATGTAAAACGAAGAGGTAAGAAGTGCAGATTATGAAGATGTGTATGATAGATGACAGTTGACCATAAATTTGAAGAGGTTAAGATTGCAGTGATCTGGAAGGCATTCTTTTTTGAAGTTTGCTCCACAGCTTATAAAAATAAAAAAAATAAAAAAATGAAGATGGCATGGCAGGTCTTAGCTGTAAAAATCTGAACTAGTGAAATCTAGTTCTATATGTTATACGCACATACAGAAGCAGTACTGAAAAGTTATAACCCTGATTAACCCAGCCTTCCCAAAACGTATAAACATAGATTTATAAAAATATATATTTTATAATAGTTTGCTTTTTTTTTTTTTTCATGTCGGTGATAGATGTAGGTATATTTTTTTAATACATCAAGAACAGCAAATGCCATGATATTGACTGCATATATGATTCAATTCTTCTGAGTCCTCTGCACTGTCCTCAGATTGACACCCAAACATTCTGAAACGTTTGTATTGGAGTTTCCAGTGCAAATGCCATGCAGTACAGCATGCAATTTCCAAATTTCTGAAGGATTGAATTGTGTCAGGGTACTCTTTTTCTTACAGACAGTGCATAACTATAAAGTGTAACTAGCAAAATAAAAACAACATGCATGAAAAAAAAAATATATAAAATGGCAACAATTTACCCATAGCGATAGATTTCGAGATAGACACTTGAAATGTTTTTACAAAAAAAAAAAAAAAAAAACTGATGTTAACCAAATTATGTTGTAAGATTATTTTCAATATATACTGAAATTTATATGCACAATATATAATTTGAGTTTCAGTTTATATCTTTCCTTATAAAAGATAATGGTAACTAGTTTTAGAGGTGTCAGGTTTTAGTATTAAAAAAATAAAGAGACCACATAAATTTGGTTAACACAATATTCTCTATACCTAAATAAATTATTTTATTAATTTGCATGGGATCTTGGCATTCCATAAACTTTTTCAGTTTTCTACCCACTGATTTTGCTAATTCTTTTACTCTTAACTTTAGAATTACTGACAGCATCTTTATTTGAATATTGTTTTTAACCATCAAATACTATCTTAATAGTCAATTTTTCTATTTACTTTTTAGATTAAAGTTTCTTGGTTATGACATGAAAAAATATCCAAGAACTTTTCTATGCATTTATCTTGATATCAATAGGAACCTATAATTTTAATGCCTAGAAGACAAGCCAAAAACATTACTGCACCTTTTCCTTTTGTGGTGGTTGATTATTTCGATGAAAGGAGTCTAGTCATCTAGTCTATTCAGCATTACTATTAAGAAATCATTTCCATGTACTTCACAGCTCAACTAACATTTTTCTTCAAGAAGGTGGAACTTTGGTTGGTTTCATGTCTTTGGCTAATATTCTGTGCGTTTACATTTATGACAAGATTTTTCAAGTAACTTCTTGTTTTTGATTCACTTTTCTTGTTTATTATCCTTTTAATTTTTCTCTTTTTGTTGCATTTTTAGAGCCAGTTTTTTCTTGTTCTTGCCAATGATTAAAATTTTATTTGGGATTTTTCTCTGTTAAACTTTCTTTTTGAATTTCCAGTGTTGTGTTCCTATCACTCAATTATATCTGGTTTCTCTTTTGATGTTACATGTTATGATCTATGGTAATTTATATATATCTCTTAAATTAATAAATATTAATAACTATGCTATAATACTTGTTTATTTTCAAGATGATGAAAGTCCTTTAATGACGTAATACAACCTCACGCCACAAATGGATTGTAAATATTGACAAAAACACAAATTATATATTTATCAGAAGTATCAGAAGTCTGAAAACTTTACAATATTTAGTTATCATTGTGAAAACACTGATATGTATAATAAAAATCTGAGGTCTCAAAGTTACTGCATTTTGCAAAATTGTTCATTTCCAGATACCCTATTCTACAAGGCAAAGTATTTATATACAGATTAAGAAACTAGTCTGTACAAAGATAAGCCAGTTGACAGATTTTGTTGCAAAGTACTATTTCTTCCTCAGTCATTAAATAATATATATTGTTTACTAATGTTTCACGTCTTTTGGCCATTCTTTGTTAAAGCTACTGTTATAAAGCATGCTTCTTTGATTCTTCGGTCAGAGATACATTAACATTTCTCAAGCAAGCTGAAGCATCAATTTGAAATACAAAAATGTTTAGTTCAAAAAGACTTGGGTTTAAAGGTGGTTGTCTTTTAAAAAAATTAAAGCTGGGGAATGAAGCACATATATTTACCTTACTAATTTATTAATCTATTTGTCCTACAAGTGTACAAATTATTGGTGCTTGATTGAAATCACCTCTTTTGCTTATAAAAAAATGAAAGCTGAGGAATTGCAGCATGGTCTGTTTCCAGCATTCACCCTGTGGTATCTGAGGAATACCTACATGATGACAAAGGTGGTTTCACAAACAGATGGTGACAAAAAAAAAAAAAAAAAAAAAAAAAAAAATCACTTTGGGAAATGTGTATTTAACTTTCTTAGGCCTGTTATATGGTTTATAAAATCTTTTTTTTGTTTTCCCAAAAAGTCAAGGGCTATCCTAAACCCAGATTATAGGCAATCCTTTCAGGAGACCTAACTGACTATATCCAGGGTTCTTTCACAGATTATATCAGAGTCACAATTTAAACAACCTAAGGTACGCAGATGATAGTGCTGATAGCAGACACAGAAAGAAAACTACAAGACCTCCTCCAGAAGGTTGCTGAAGAGAGTGACAAAAAAAGGACTACAAATAAACTGCAAGAAAAACAAATGCATGGTCATCAATAAAAAAGGCAAACCAATATGCCAAATGCAGGTCAGGGATACTAAAATCAAGCAGGTACAAAAATTAAATTTTTTTTTTTTTTAATCATATCACCCTGAGCAAGGCGGTAATGCCACTGATGTGCAGGGGGCTACGCAAGAGTGAAAAGATTGGGAAAGAGAAAGCCGGAAACCACATCCTAAACAGGGAACAAGGGATGAACCTCTACACCTGTTAAATAGACAAGGGTGGAGTGTGAACTGGGCAATAGTTTAGTCTATCTACTTCAATTGAAAAAAAAAAAAAAAAGAAAAGAAAAAAAGAGTGAAAAGGTTGGAAGAGAGAAAGCTGGAAACCACATCCTAAACAGGGAACAAGGGATGAGCCTCTACACCTGTTCAATAGACAAGGGTAGAGTGTGAACCGGGCGATATACCTGGGAAGTGTTCTAACAGAAGACGGAAAGTGCAACAGAGAGATCCGAAGGTGAATTGGCATGGCGAAGGAAGCATTCCAGAAGTTGAGCAAAGTATTAAGAAACAGGACAATTTCGCTAGAACCAAAGAAGAGAGTACTGGATTGCTATGTGATGTCGGTTATTCAATATGGCAGTGAATGCTGGACAATATCATCAAAGATGAAGGAAAAACTTGAAGCAACTGAAATCTGGTTCTACAGAAGGATGCTATGAATATCATGGATCAAGCATGTGAGCAATGATGAGGTGTTGGAAATGATGGAAATGAAAAGGAAATTAATACTGAGCATCAGGAAGAGACAGCTGAAGTTCCTGGAGCATGCAATGAGGAAAGAAGGCTTAGAGAACCTGATACTAACAGGCCAGATAGAGAGAAAAAGAGACAGGGGAAAGCAGCGGATAACATATTTGAAGGACCTAATCAGATGGATGATGGAACAAGGGTTGCATGGTGTAACAGGAGAAGGTGTGCTAAGAGCCACCAGGGATAGGGAGACATGGAAAGCCATGATCGCCTACGTCCTGAAAGGACAGGGCACATAGAAGAAGGAGAAGAATAGTGGAGATGATCACATCAGATTCAAGCAATGAGGTCTTTTCTCAACAAGTAATGAATGTTTTGGAATGTCTAAGTTTTGTTTAACAGCATATCAACCTCTGTGGGTTATTTAATGCCAAAAAGGTGGGGTTTTAAGGTATTTTTTTAATGTTTGGTTCTTGTGAGAAGGTTGATTTAGTCAGATTTTAATGAAAATTTTTGTTTTTCTTCTTTTTTTATTTTAGAAAATTGAAAATGTCTTCTAGTTTTTTTTATTAAAAAATGTTTTACTGAGAATAATTTTTTTTTTCTTCAAAAATGTGTTATGGTTATAATTTTTTCCTTCAAAAATGTTGGTAATATTTTTCCTTCAAAAATGTATATTTTTCTATAAAAGTCTATTTTTAAGTATATATTTCAATAAAAGTGTATTTTTATAATTTCATAGTGTTTTGACCCCAGTTTGGGGGTTAACTATTTGCCCATAGCTGGGACCCTAAAAGGTGTTACCACTCCGGGTCAGAGTGGACCTGGGGACAACAGCAGTTAAGAGGTGGTTCCATGCTCCTCACAACCTCCTAATCAGAGGCCTTGCTGTCAGATGCATTTTACTGTTATGCCCAGGACCTGTTTTGGAATGTGTTGACAGTTAACAGCATGAGATTTGTGTAATCACTAGGCAGTTGGGTACCCTGGAAGAAATGACTGAGAAAACCTACTACTATTCTATAGTTCACTTGCTTTGAGATCATATCAGCAAGCTGGTAACTTACATGGTGCCCGTTTTGGATAGCCAATATTCAAACATGATATTTATTGCAATGCATGCCATATTTAAAAAATGTTACAGCAAGAGTGTCTTTCACAACAAATCATATCATCTTCAGATAAACATTGGATGTGATAAAGAAAGATGGACGACTTCTGTAAAAAGTGAAGGAAAGTCACCAATCTAGATTGGGGTTTCTGTGAATAAAGTTAAATACCTTCCACAACCCAACCATTATTATATTGTCAGTTAAGTGTGATATGTGATACTCACTTGGGTGATCATGTCTCGAAGAGAGATGACTGCTGGGACAGAAGATTTTCCTGCAGTAGGTTGCCATTACTTTCTGCAGTAGATTGGTTAACAACCAAGGCTATAGAACACAATCTGTCCTGTTATTTAACCCATAGCTAGAGAGAGAAGTGATGGATTCATACTTTTCCCAAGGGTATTCGCACATTTGTGAATGCAACAAACTCAACTGGAATTCGAACTCAGCTCTGATTTGTTGTTCCAAGCTAATATCCACTGCACCACAACACACATCCATTACTACTTTATAAAACTTTAAATGATTGAGACATTGAGCACATTTTTGTTGTCATTTCTTCTCTTTTGACTCAATGTTTTCTTCTTTCTAGTACATGAAACAAAGAGACATTCACAGAGCAAATAGGAAAAAATTAACCCTGGCTAGATACTCTCTCTAAATAACACAAAACTGACAAGAGATATATTTCATGAAAAAACTGATTAACTTATATTTCAGTTCTGTGTGAGTGTACACAGCCTTTGAGATATCACTCACCCAATCGACTCAGTCGATTAAAAACTTAATTGGGCGATTAAAGTTTATTGCTTTACTTGCCCGCGGTTGATTAAAAATCTTGCAATGAAAGATGTCCCTTCAAGTATAAAAAAAAACCAACCCAACTTTTACAACCCAAAAGTATATCATTGAAGATTCACAAGTTACTTAGAATGACCTACGACGACATTATTGAACTCTTTTTGCCTTTATCATCCCGGTCAGTGCAAACATTCGTTTAATTAACACTTCCAGAGATGTCTGTCACCCAGATTGCTTACGAAAAGTAAAAACAAACATTTGAAAGAAAAAAAAATATGCATACTTCTTTCAATTACGCACCGAAAAACAAATAGTACAAGTAATGTTTTTTATAGAAAATCGTTGAGAAAATCAGATTTGTTATTTTTTATCATCTATGAGATGGAGGTTGTAGACAAACAGAAGAAAGAAACTACGAATTTAGGTTGCAAAAAAAAAAAAAAAAAACAAAAAAAAAACAGCATATCATGATGTTAAAAGGGCTTGAACTTAATACAAAGTTTTATCAAAATTTTTATGCTATTATTAAGAGGAAAGATCAAATTTTGTTTTTATTTTTTTTTTTTTAATTTTTAAATCCTTTCTAACATGTTCAAAACCTTAATTAAAATTTCTGTTTTTGTTTTCCATCAGTGATTCACACTATATTTATGTAAGGTGGCTATTAAGAAAATGGAGTTGGGCGAGTAAATTTTCCCCTTGCTCTCAACTGCCGGTCGAGTGATTTCTTTTTCAAATCTCAAAAGCTGAGTATACATATAGACCCTCTCTATCCAGTTATAAAAGGGTAGTCTAGATTTTCTTACCTCGAGTGACAATCAATCTAGAAGGAAAACTGAATTTAAACAAGAGACATTGTGCACATCAAACTGTGCAGATTTTTTGTTATCAGATCTGAAAAGTGTGCCTGGTTCAAAAAAACCTTCATTATAATCAAATTATCTGTGTGAGTAGTTTAATGCAGGAGTGGAGAACCTGCAGCCTTCTGCAACTTTTGAGCTAAAATGTGGAATTAAATAATTTAGAAAAGTTGGAGCTGGACCTGAAGCCAGTAAAAATAATAGCTCAATAAATTACAAACTCATAATAAATTTTTGTCTTTTTCAGCAATAATTAAATCTATCATTCTGAACTTGTGTTATTGGTGACCAAAAATACATAATCAGTGTGGTTTGAGTTGGCTAAAGTTTTGTTGCTGGTGTTAACTTGGAATCATCAAGATCTTTAGAGCAAAATTATATCATCACACTATTAATCTGCTTGTAACAACAGTGTTCATTAGTTAGTGATGAGTGTTACACCTTGGCTAACTCTTCTTTATCTTTCTCTAAGATATGAGAGAGCAAATAAAAGAAAAAAACTTCCCTAGCTTGGCTAGCAAAATTGACAATTCAAGAAAAGAAATTTGCAACTAGGTGTGAAGTAAACATTCCACCAACAGCTTCGTCTTGGGGAAACTAGAGAAACAAAGAATGAAATTCTCAAGACTATGTTAGAAATAAATATTCAACCACTGAGAAGCATCTCTTTTGGGAATGTTTTGAGAAAAAGACAAGAAATTCATGAGCTGGCGTGAGAAAATAAGCTGGCATATATAGACGGGAAGCGCTGACAACTTAGCAGTTGGCCTTTCAGAACATTGTGTTGTAGAAATAAATTTGTCATCAATTTACAAAGAAAAACTTCTACACAAGAACTAACCAAGGACTTCTGTTAAAAAAAAAAAAAAAAAAAATGAATTTGTTCCCTCCAACCAGCGAAAAAACACTCTTTGGTACATGCCATCTTGCTGCCAGCCTATTTACTACTTCTCAATCTAAAATAAATATTTTCAACTCTTTTCATCTCTCACTACTTCAATTAACAAAGAATTTTATATTTTTGAAATTCTTTAGAATTTTCACTGAAACATTAAACTTATAATTAACAAAGGATAATTGTGTTCTACTAAAATGTGTTGCTAAATTTATATTATTGATAATAAATTATATTATAATCAATAAGAGATTAACAAAAGCAGTTTCAATCATTGAAATTTAGATAAATAACTGTCTATTATGGCCAATGAATAGCAATGAGCAAGGCCCAATTTCAGCAAGCTATATAATTCATTACTGTGAGAGTAGCTAGAGCTGGGAGCCAAAGCCAGACATTTAGATGTCAGCTCCAAAATTCTTTTGAGCAGTGTTGCCAGGTTCCACAGAACCAAATTTCCCTAGACAAGCCATCAAAATTACCTTTTCAAAATAAAATTTCACTTATTTGAGGCTATAATACAATTTTAATAATAATAATGATGATGCCCACATATTTTAATTGCTCATCGTATCTTTACTAATTTTCATTATATATACCAATCTCTGATTCAGATTGGTTATCTTTTCAGAATAAAATCATTTCTCTATTAAATTTTAACCTATTATATCCAAAAAATTAAAAAACTTTGAAAGAAGAAAATCCTTCAATAATCGAGTTGGATTTGATCAAGATATCCAAAATAAACAAAGTTGACTGAAGCCATGGTCACAGTACAGTTCCAAAGTCAAACATTCCATTCTACATAATTGATAACAGTCATTATGAGCATGTTGTGTAATGGTTAATGGTCAAAAGCAAATACTTTTGACAACATTGAAAATTTGACTTGCAGTTGTAAAGACAAAAAATAAAAAAGGGACACACACACACACACTGTCCAGTGGGTAGCAAAAGCTGTTGGTAGTGCCAGTACTGCCTTAGCCACTGAAAATGTGCTACCTTCTCTGGTTGGCAGCCAATCTTTCACATGTTGCATGTAGAAAATTACAATATTTTTTGGTGTTGGACAGTATTAAAATGTCTCGCTTGCTTTATGATACTGCAATTTCAACAGTTATAAAATACAATGTGCATCAAAATTATACTGTTCATAAAAACAATATACTAAGTTGGAGGGTGAAGGATTGCATGGCAGAAACTAAAGGATGGAAAGAAAAAAGCAGAAACAATTATTCCATTCTCTATTAAATTCAGGAAATTCTGCTACAGAAGCAAACTATAAAGTTGCATATTTGCTCGGAAAAAAAAAAAACAAAAAAAAACCATTCAGCGATACAAAGTTCAAAGGGATGCGTTATAGAAGTTGTAAAATATTTAGGTCGAGATAAAGTCACTCTAAAAATGTTCCTCTTTCAAGAAGAACTAATACAGATTGACAGCATGAATTGGCCAGTAATGTTAAAAAAAAAAAAAAAAGACAATGTATATTTCTGCTAAGTTTTGGATGAATCGATAGATTCCACTAATTTGGCACAAGTATAGTATTTAATTTGTACAATAACCAACTATTTTCAATTATTTGCTTTAAGCACACTTAAAGTAATGACACAAGGAACAGATATTTTAATAACTTGAAATGTCAAAAGATTGGGCTCAATCTTATTAAATTGGTGTGTGTATTGATGGCGCTCCAGCTATGATAACTAAAGATGAAGGATTTATTGCACATCTAAAAAGAGAAACAACAGTTCCAAATGCCCTGATTTCTTTTTATTATTCTTCACCAGCAACATCGCTATGCAAAAACTGCTATTTTAAATAACACTTTACAAAAGAATTGTGAACTATAAACAAGCAAATGCCATGAGGAATTATTAGTTTCAAAACATGTTAATGATAGATGACAAGGTAATTAGTGTAGATTTACCCTATCACTCAAAACTGGTTATCACAAGGGTATGTATTGGTCAACAAAAGTTTGTCTTTATGAGAACAAATAATTGACTTTTTCAAAGAAAACAAATTTTGTGTATTATGAGATAAAAAATTTCAGAGATGTTGCATTTGTGTGTGATGTAATGATAAAGCAAAATATTTTGTTACAAGGCAAAAATAAATCAATGTGGTAAAAATTATTTCATTTAGAAAGTTATTTTTCAAGTCCTTTCTTGCTCAGTCAAAACTTTCAGAAGAACACTTTTCCTACTTGTTGAAAGTATTGATTGAAAGTGAAGAGAATATCTATGAATCTTTTCAGGAATACCAGTCTGTTTTAGACACAATAGAAGAATATAGCTGAAGATTCAGTGATTTTGAACGGCATAACATCACCCAGAAACTTACTTTTTAGCCCCACTTAGTTAGCATATAAGAGGCTTCTAAGGAGTTACAAATGGAACTTACTGAGTTGTCTAAAGATAATATCATGGAAACTGACAGCAAGAAAAATCCCATTGAAAGTCCAATTAAAACTAAAAACACCATGTTAGATCAAAATGCTATTTCAAAAGAAGCAATGTCAAGAAAGTCATTAATTTGTCTAAAAAAGTGAATAAAGTATTTGTTTGAACATGTCTTATTTTTCAGTTTTAGGTGTGTTTTTATTAGATTATATATTTATTAAATTCTATTTTATGCATTATCTACCTAAGATATAAAATGTGTAACAGTAAAAAGTTAAAGAAAGAATAAAAAAAAATAAATAAAAAAAATAGAAAAAAATAAATAAATAAAGTCACTTGGTGAATGCAGCCTCTTTGAGGGATGATGAATTTCATTGTGGTCTTCATGCACATAAAGGTTCCCCACCCCTGGTTTAATGTTCTCTCTTATGTTGAGATCAATGTGACATTCCAAGCCATATTAGGCTTGCTCCAATTAATCAACTGGTAATTGTTCATGTCAGCATGTCTTAATTGGTCATCCTTCTTTATGACATCTTCACATCTTCGAGGTGGTATAATGGTTTGCAAGCTTGTCTCGCTAGAATCATTACAACTGAGTAGTGAGTTCAATCCTCACTGGGTGTCCCTTACTTTCGGCCATGAGGATTACTTAGAATCTGTATACATTGCACCATGAAATATAATGATCAAGAATGAAAAGAAAAAATACACTATGAAAGGAATAGGAGATTAAATA
Source organism: Ascarosepion bandense (assembly GCA_037127315.1). Lineage (NCBI taxonomy): Eukaryota > Metazoa > Mollusca > Cephalopoda > Sepiida > Sepiidae > Ascarosepion > Ascarosepion bandense. Next base: position 5,239,859 of record JBBBDQ010000119.1, on the reverse strand, counting down.
ACTAGTGCATGGGATATCTACATCACATTTGATATTTTTTTAATAATGAAAGAGAGCATGACATAAAACCCTCATTCAATAAGAATAAGTGATGAGAAAATTGATATCAGTACCGCATTTTGCATTGTTTGTATCCAATATCAGCTTTCACCTTCTTTACAATCTCTTAGGTCTCTGTAAAGACAACAATACTTTAAAATAGTTTTCATGAAATTTGACTTAGATTTAATGAAAAATAGGTCACTTTCTAACTTACGTATTTTAAGGTTTTAACTAAATTTAGTCTTGAAATTTATTATAGATTCAATTTAAATCAGAGTGGTTTCATCTAAAGACTTCATATGAAGATATGTTATCCTGGAATTTAAAAATTACAGGTGAAAATAAAAAAATATATATATTTGTGGTATGCTTTGAAAACCAGATAAACAAACAAAGCAGTTTCCTCTGTTCTACTCTCTACGTTCCCGTTATGTGGAGGTGATAAAATAAAATTGGCTGACATAATGATCTCAGATCTTACCCGGGCAATGCCGGTTAACCCAATTTACAGGCTCGCATTCCATAGCAATCTATGTAGGCACAGAAATGTATATATCTACATATATATACATGAGAAAGAGAGATTTATTTCTTCAGCATGTAATTCCAGACTGTTCTCTAGACTAAGTCAGTAAAGTCCCCACCGAACAATACAGCCTTATCGTGAAATGAGATATGTACTCAAACTCGGTGATGTGACGTGCACACTAAAACTGCTACTACCAAAGGGTGCTGAAAAGTTCACGGCCCGATCAAGAAGTTTAAAATAAATATTTAATTGGTCAGATTTATTTTTGAGAAGTGGATTGTGTTGACAACTTTTCAATACCTCCCCTTGTATACCAAAGAAAGTGGCGTTGATTTTTTTTTTTTTACGAGAGAATGTCAATAACCTACCGTGCAATAAATGCTCGATCTTTTTAATTTTGGTTTGTGTTTTTTACAGAGTAGTTTCTTTTTAAAGCTATAAAGATCTGTACTTCATATCAAATGCATTTTTCATTTAATGTTTGTTTGTAAAATCAACGATCGACTGAATTCTCATAAGAAAGCAAAAAAACGGATAGGCACCTTTTTTAAATACATGGAAAGGACCAAAAAGTCACTAAAGTGGCTTAGTTTTTAAAGGAAAATTGTTTTTTGTTATGAAAATGATATAAAAAAAACAAACTTTTATAACATCTTAAACAATGTATCCAATTCCAAAGAAACTTCAGATTACGTGACTCAGCAGTTCTATTTTGCACCCACCCAAAAAAGGTTCAAAAATGCATTTAAAAGAGTTTAAGTTCCCAATAAAACAAATAAAAATCCTAATCAAGATTAAATTTATTAACATGTTAATTTTATTTAAAGTACTCACCTTAAAGTGGAAATATCTAAGTAAAGTCACTAAAGTCTAAGTAAGTAAATGACACTCACTTGGTCGATACTAAGTAAAAACAAATTGTTATTGATAAATTTAAATGTAAGGCCCTCTGAATTCACGAAAAGTGAGGGGGTCTAAAAAAGGACAACCTAATTTTTATTTTACAATTCTTAATTCTAAAATTTTTGTTTAATAAATTAAAAAAATTACAATGATTTTTTAAAATTATGTCATGATTTAACGGTATTTCAAGCAAATAAATTTCAGCGTAAGCTGACAATGCCTTCGCCTGCTGTGCTAAATTGTTAATTAATAAAGTTAATTTAATTTTAATAGAATACCAACAAAAAGCTTGCAGGAAAATATTTAAAATAAAATAGAGAAGGATTTCGAATTACAGTAGTGGTTATTGAAATAAGTAGTAATGCAAAAAAAGTAAATAAATAAATAAAACACCTGCTTCAAACGGTATCGTTTCGCTTGTAATGACGAGTGGCAATACCGCAATATATAGCGATATTGGAAACAAACAATGCCCATTTTATCATCATTCAGTCAGTGGAACATAAAAAAAACCATGTACGATAGCTGTGTAAATGGCTACAATTTTTGTATGTGTCTACTTCTAAAATAAACAAACAAAAATTCAAAAATAAAATTAAAATGTCGGAGTTTACAAATAAAGACACTTCTAAATATCTAACTAAACATAAATAAAATATTTAACATTTTTACTTTTTAGTGACCGAGTTTTAGTTTTGGAATCTACAATTCCTCCAAGCAACGAATAGCAAAGACTAAAGAAAAAGCATTTAGATTTTTTTTAAAAATTATAAAGATATTAAAATCTGATTCTTGCTTGAGAGACCGTTGATTGGCTTTTTTAAGTGATGTCAGTTGTTCATAAACAAACATTAACAAAGGCATTCACAAAAAATATTGTTTTATGATTATCTCTAACCACATTTTCCTTACTATAATACAATCTTTTTAAGCTAGGAAATAAAAACATTTTATTTTTAATTAAAATTAAATACCATATCCACATGCACGCGCTGAGAAGGATATGATGAAATCACAATTGATTGGGATCTAAGTGAAAATTTTCTCTAGCTAGAGAATTGAATTAACCACGGAACATTTGTTTAATTTCAAATTTTGAGTGATAAGTTAAATAAAATCGACAAAAATCACTTCACATCATGACGACAAAAAAGTACAAAACAATATAGAAAAAATATGCTTTTTGTGCTTTACATGATGATGCCTTTTTTATTGACTTTTAGTTTAAATTTATATATTTTTTTTTCATATAATTTCTTTCAAATAAAAAAAATTAAGACTGCAGATAAGTTAGAAAGAATTAATTCAAATGTTTATCGATAATTTTACTTATATTTTTCAATATGCATTGCTTCTTTTGCTAGAGAATTAAAAAAAAGTCTTAGAAACCCAGTGAAAAACACAGAGATTATATATCACACACCTATTTATCAGTTAAAGCATCAGCACATAAAACTAAATGACGGTGACGGCGGCGGTAGTAGTAATTTAGTTTGGTCACTAAATGAGGGCTGAGTTTACATAAATAAAAGGATTACTGATCGTTCCCCCATTTTTTGTCCAACAACTGTCACACATTATGCCCCTTGAGGAAGAGACATGGTGGTGGCTGAGATATGATATATATGTCATATGCATGTATACAGGATAGGCTCAGGTGACAACAACATCGCCGCAGCTGTTCAGGGCTGTCGCAAGAGATCGGGATTTGAAACCTTCGGCAAGTTCTTCCATTCAAAATAAAAACAATTATTTGAAGTCAAATATATTAAAGAACTTAATGATCATATTTTTGTAGCTATGGATAAGAAGAGAAAAAAAATGGCCTCAACTTACGTGGGCATTTAAGAATCAAGAAGGAATTTTAAAAAGGTTAAAAAATATTTTTAGCAGTTTAACTGGGCTAGGAATCCCCACCTTTAAGAAAAAAATGGTAGGCAATGTTATTTTCAGTAACACTAACTCGACTAAATGAGGTTATTTTCCAAGTTTTACTTTTACATTCAAAGGAAATTTCAGTGAATTGGACAGGACAAAAAAATAAAAAAACAGTAAAAAGAAGATTTTTTTTTACTACACTTTCAAAACAATGCTAACAGGTCTCTAAAATTTGTTGCTGATTTTGAAAATTCAATTTGTAAAAATAAAATAGTTTATTTTAATGAGAAACTAATCATTTTCGATAAAATGTGTAACAGGGCAAAGGTGGTAAGGCGATGATTTATTATTTTGTCCCACAGAGCTTTAAGTTAGTTTTTGTGATGATAGTAAGGAGTTAAGAAAATAATTATAAAGAAATCAATTGGATTATATATATGTGTGTGTGTGTGTGTGCACATTTAAACGTGAGATATTGCATTCAAAATAATTTTAAAAAACTTTTCCAAGTGGTATTTGTTAATTTGTAGGTTTAAAGTTTAAAAATTGTAAAGCGCTATTATCCAACCAAAATAATTGAAATGCCAATAGTTTTTAAACTCTGAAACATTTTAGAATTTGGAGATGAAGATTAGATAGGATTAAGCAAACTTAAGATAAAGTTTTAAATATAATATGATTTTTTTTTTGTTAACCACTGATTTTTTTTTCAGTGAGCTGCACATGGCATGAACCCTAGCATCCTACCTGAATTCTCAACGCTATATTTTTGTCAATAAATATTAATATTTTTAAATGTGATATTTACGCACCTTTTTTTAATCTGATTTTGAAAGATTTACTTGCATCTTAAATGAGAATAAATAACTATGCATTCATTGCAAATTCTCTTAAATTTCAAATTAATGTATTTCGCAAGTAATCAATGATTCTGTCCGTAAATATCAGTTAATTAAATGAAAATAAATTTGACAATTCTTTATTAGCTAACATTTGATTTAATATTTGTCAAACAGAACCAAGAATTATTCTGTAAGCACAAAATCTTACAAGAGTTTTAAATGCAATTTTTAACACAAATTGCACTTATTGTGTACTTAAGGCAATGTGATTGTGATGTGTCTTTCAACTCAATCTCAGTTTGACGGTTTTCTCATTAAAATCAGGAAACACTAGAGATTTTTGACTCTTGATTTTTAATTTTCCATTTCACACAATATGTAAAAAAAAAAAAAAAAAAAAAAAAAATCTAAAGCACGTGCGGCTTGTGTTGTTTTCTGATTATCATTATCAATAAATAACTCATTTTTTTTTTACCACCCACCAAATAAAATAGAAAATCACTTTAAAACTTTTGTATCCATAAAATACGAAAATAAGCTAAATTTTCCTTTGGCGTTTTGAAAAGTTAATTTTACACAAATTAGGAATTATTATTAGGTTCTTAAGAAACATCCTTAGCTTTCAATAATAGGATTAACAAATGGCCTATATATTACAGATTCCCCTATGCAGTAGAGTACAATACATTGTTAGTGAAGAAAAGTTTGATGCAATTAAAATAAGTTTTTTATGTAAACCTTCAACTTTTTCCTTTTTTAAAGGAGATATTGTTTGATCCTGTAATCTAAAAATAAATTAACTGAATGCTTGCAAGAATTACTTTTTTGATATTTCATTTTAAAATTGCCCTTAAGATCTTCCTGATCTTCAGGAAATCTTAAATCACAATTCTTGTTGCTAAAGTTTAGCAGCTAAACTCTTCAAATTATCTAATTCTAGCTAGTAACATTAACCAAAAAAAGTGTTTTTGTTCACCTTATTTTTGACTGAGTGATGTTATTTTGCGGAAGAGAAAATGAAAGTAAACATATTTCTTTAAACTAGCAGTTTAGCTTCTGATCAAAGATGCTAAAATAAAAATAAAAGCACACGGGCCTAAACCAGAGGAAAAAAAAATACTGATTCCTAAACATAAACAATAAAAAAATTACCTCAATAAGACTCATCATCACCATTAGACCAGTGTTCTCACATCTGAAAAGGGAAAAACCTGGGCAAAATCGGGAAACCTGGTTAGTAAAATTGGTAGTATTACTACTACAACTACAACATTCTGTGATTATTGGTTGTAAATGATTGGGACTGAGGAAGTTGACTTGCTATCAGATGACCCTTTGTTTTGTTGCTATCTTCAGCTACTAGCATTTTTGTCACATATGGTAGGCACCTTTTCAAAATTCTTGATACTTTCAGATTTTTCATGTTGTCAAAAGCATGAAGCTATTCATCAACTAATTCTCCATAATAGAAAAAAAGACATGGAAATCGTAAAAGATTGTAAAAATGAAAACTTAAACCGTGACACCTTTGGCAACATGGTCACATGACCTATATCTTCCACATGTATAATGAGTTTTATTTTTATTTTGCTTAAAAAAAAAAAAAAAAAAAAAAAAAAAATCATTTCGACACAAAGAATTTCTAACTATTTTTAGATGTTTATTAATCTTACTCATTTCTTCATACTTTTGAAACAGGAGGCAACTCAAATGATCGCCGAATTTCGTTCATGGAAAATGAATTTTAACGAGGTAAATAGTGTTTTAGTGTTTAATGATAATTTTTTTGAGAACTATGTGGTTGATAGGCATCCAGTTCTCGAATCTTAAAAAATTCAGAGTTACCGAAAATAGCAACATGGGGGGGGGGGGGGGGGAAGAAACAAAAAAAAAAAAACTTAAAAATGCAATTAGCAAATTATTACAGTAAAATAAACTAATTAATAAAAGTGATAGGAAATTATGGACAAAAAGAAAAAAAAAATGAAACTTCAAGAAGTGACCATAAAAGGAAGTTTGTATCATACATTAAATAAATAAACAAAACATCTCGCAAGTTTCGCTAGACAGACAATTTGAATGATGTTTTTGAGTGTACCCAAAATTTATCATTCTTTTTATTATTAAAATAAAAAAAACAAAAAAAAAACGATAGTTTGTAGCCACTTGTAAATATTTAAAGTATAGTTACGGTCTATCCAAAAAAAAAGAACACATACTAATTTTTATAACGCTAAAATTCCCTGACAATGAAACAAATAGAGAGAGAGAGAGAGAGAGATTGTAAGTAAAAAAAAAAAAAAAAAAAAAAAAAAAAAACACACGCGGAGTTCATTTTCTCACGAACTAATAATCCTGTTCTAAGTTGAAAATGATAACGAATACTAAAGAGAAGAAAAAGGAACCCTAGCAGTTGAGACCCGCCAGACCGAATGTTGGCCCAACCCTGATTAACGGGTCGACAGTCCGACAAATCAAAACTGCTGTGGCTCGACCCGCAAAAATGAAGGATTTTTTTTTGACCGAATTCTTTTTGCTGACTTTGAGCACGTCACTCACAGAAAATATATACACGTATTTTAAATATTTTCTTTCATTTATTTATTTTTAATACAAAAACTGCTTTACTAGTAGTAACGGTTTTTTCGTGTTGATTGTGCATGTGCGATTTTTAGCGTAATAAAAGAGAACATAACTAATTTTGTAAATTAAATACTATATGTTTTGTTGGTCATATGAGTCTTGTAAGACCCGATATCGTACTGAAGCTGGCAAAAATATAGTGAAGTGAAATGAACACTATATCGTGACATCTTCCCTTTGTCGTCCACTGTAGGTAGATCACATATACTGACTTCACTTAACGACAAGAATTGTTATCAAGAGGTTTTTAAGTAATCTTGCTTGTGCATTTAATAGCGTGAATAAGCGTGGTCAGTGATCGTCTCAAGATACAGGGATGTATCATTTTAACTGTTTTACAAAACTAATCACGACAAAAACATGACAGAAAAAGGTTTCTAACGACATTTTTTTTACAATTCAATCCATCCGTAGTTGCCATCACGTGACAGCAGACATCTTTGCAAAGTGGTGTCGGTAAGAAGTTAAAGAAAAAGAACATAAGAGAAACTGTGTGCGTGTATACATGATATATAATTTTATATATATGTATATATAATCACACATTTGTAAACTAATTTTATAGGGGTGGTAAGTAAAAAAAAAATGAGAAGAGTTAATGAAAAACTTAAGCACTTGCTAATAAACAAGTGATTGTAAAATAAAAATGTTTTTAATGATAAGAATAAATTCCAAAATAATTTTAAAAAAATCTTCCATTTTTAACAATAATAACATGAGATTACGAAGAAATAATTATATTTCAATTTTATCTTTCATAGCTCTAAAATAATTAAAAAAAAAACAAGATGTAAATTAAGTAACGTATAAAATTTAAAATATTGACAAACCATTTTTTCCGTTTATAAAATGAATACAGATAAGGCAATACGAGATAAATACCCTTTGTGTAGAGAATACACTACGCAAATTCTTTTACACAACTATGAAAATCTAAGTTGAAAAATACTAGCAACAAAGGCAGAGAACTCAATGGTGAAACTGCTTTTTGGAGGTAGAGGGGAAATGGCCTCAAATTATTTATTACTCAATAGCTTTTTCCACTCTCAAAGATACGGTTTTCTTTTCAGTACTTAAAATGAAAGTTAATTTAGCGATAGGTTTTAAAAACAAACAAACAAAAACTTTTTTATTATCTAAATTCATGAAAAGGATCTATCAAAATATAAACCAAATACAAAAGAAAACTGTTAAAAAAAGAAAAAAAAAACATACATATCAATAAAAAAAAAATACGTACACCTTAATTTACCGTAGTAAATCGTTCTTTTCAACAATCAGTGAACAAAACGAATCAACAGCTACAAAAATGTGTATATAATACTAAGGATATCCTTTTTATTTTTAAAAAAATAAAAAATTCTACCAACAACAAAAAAAAAAAAAAGAAAAAAAAGGAAATCTACCTTTCACCCCACAAAAACAGTGATCTTTTTTTTTTTAGAATTCGTTCACACCGATTTTATCTAAATCAAATTTAAATGTCATAATTACTCGAGGTATGTTTCCCCATTGTGACAAAACAAAATTTTATGATAAATCAACACAGTCCATGAAGTAGTAACCTATTATTTTGACATTAGATTTCCTTAAACTGCAAAAATTAAAAAAGGTATACATTCCACAAATTACCAGTTTTACAACGGAGTACAATAGCGATCAGTTAAAAATTTAAAAACCTAAATATTTTTTTCAGGTAGAATCTCAGTAGTAGTAGTAGTTGTAATCAATGTACTAAAATGTGTTATTTTCTAGCTCTCTATTGTATTGTCTATCAAAAGGACTATCAATCCCAAAACGATAAATGTGGACTTTTAAAAAAATGCTTTTAAGTGTGGGCAGTATGCATTGTACTTATACAAATTAACAAAAAGTACGTACAGGTTGTTCTTTTTTTGTAAGCATAAATTTCTTGAAAAGTAAAAAGATCGAAGAAAAAGTGGAAATGAAAATCGATTATACACACACTCTCTCTCTCTATATATATATTTCTAATATATATATATATATTATATATACATGCGTGTCTTACACACACGATAAATACGTGTGAGAGAACAGCACAAACTACAAAAACTCTCACAGTAACACAGATACGCACTTTAACTTACACATGTAGTAAGAATTGAATTATATACCCACACATGTATTGCCCACAAAATCTACGTCATCAAGTGCATATAATATAAACGAAATACTTTTTTTGCAAATCGTATCTACTTATAAAAACTAAATAAACGTCAAATTACAATATTTTTACTACCAATAACTTCTACGACCAATCGGCTCATTTCACTATATATACTTACGTTTTTGTACATAGATATATATTTTTTTTTAGGGATATAAACATGTTCATGTAGGAATCAAGATCGTTCTAGAAGAATATTTAGATCAAGCAAAAAAAAACAACTAACCTGAACAATATTGTTGGGAAAAGTCCTTCTTGGTTGGACCTGATGTAGTACTCGGTCCTAAATATCCACTGCATCTGAAAGCCATGTTGTTCGACTTAGTTAAAGAAAACTTTTTACTTCATTTCTTCGATTTTGAACCTGTATACACATATGTAATGTAGATATGTTATTAACTTAGATGTGTGCGTGTATATGTGGACAATGATGTACTTGAACGGTTGTAAATGGGTACGCGTATGTTCTTTTTAATACCTATATGTAGGTTTATTGATGTATCTCCTTTAAATAACATCCACTGGTTTCTTAAAATCCTTTTTAAAGAAAAGCCAGGAAAAACGACACAGGAGACTTGTCACTTGGTTCAAAATACAATTTTTTAAAAAAATTACTTCTCCCTTCCTACAATGGAAGAAATAATTATAGAAGGATATTTTTCTAAGGAGAAAGATGGAGATATATCGTTTTGATTTTTTTTTTTTTTGCTTTCCTTTTTTTTTTTAGTTTTGCTTTTGATGTTGTTTCGCACTCCTTTCCAGGGTTTTCAAAAAAAAAAAAAAAAAAAAGAAAAAGTAAAGTAAAGAAAAAGTAACTTCAGCTAGACATTTAAGTTTAAAATATATCCGAGCTCCCTGAAATTCATGCTAAAACTACTACTGACTTTTAATGCAAAGGGTAGAAGGGGTAGAAATGACTACCTCTGAGTTTGCTTTAGCTTTTCATACTTTCCCCCTCTCCGTTTTTCTATTAATCTTTCTCTTTCGAATTTTGAAAAATCTTCCTCCTACTCTCTCGCTTTGCTTTACAGTTCTTCTTGGTAAGAGCGGGATAATGAGTGATGGTTAGAGTATATAAAACCGTTGAAGGAAGAGGAAGGTTGCATCGCAAGTGGCGGTTAGAGTTTGATTAAAAAAAAATCGAAAGAAAAACAACAACAACGAAGAATGGAGGTGCATAGACGTTGAGAACACCATTTTTAAAAATTCAACTTCACTCTTAAATTTATCGAAATAAACAAATCTGAGATTATCAAGAAAAAATCAGAAACAGGAAATATGAAAAATTGAAGTAAAACAATATTGTCATTGTCAACGTCGAAGAGCTTTGAGACAAGGGCGAATAAGCGATATTATCTTAGTAATAATAATCATCAGAGTTGTCAGCTCTTAGACATTTGTTTTATTCACCTGCCGCTAGGCGAAAGAGTGTCTTCACATATTTAATAGACTCTCTCATTTTCTGTAATTTACCTTATTCCAATAACAAGAACAGGTTGCTTTCATAAAATCTTTTTCTTTTCCAAGTAAGGAAGAGTGACATTGTTTCCTATTGAATTCAGTACAAATTGATAAAATGTGTCAGATAAATTTTGAGATCTCTTAAGTGAAATGAAAACTTACACAACAAAGAAGTGATTTAAAAAAGAATATCTGTATGTATAGTAGATAACTAAGTGTAGCTAAGGTGAGGCACAAGGCCGAAAATATGGAGCTCCCATTGAGGATCAAACTCACTACTCAGTCATAATTTATTTAGTGTGATAAGCTTGCTAACTATTGCAACACATCAAAGTGCCCAATATATATGTAAGTATATACAAATGGATGTGCTGGCATATGGTATCTAAAATTATTTATAAATGGAACTTTGTCTGTCTGTCTGTGTGTGTGTGTGTGTGTGTGTGTCCGTTACCTATAGACTCCGAAACGGCTGAACTGATTTTCTTGAAAATTTACACAGTTGTACTATAAGCGTCTGCGAGTGTTCTTAGCTAGGTTTTGTGTTGAGGTACCCCCAATAAATATCAATAATCAAAAAAATCGGGTTATAGAAGGAATGGTTCGATTTTAATCAAATTTGATACACTCATAGAGAAAGACATAAGAAATTATATTCAGAAGTTTCAAGGTTGCAGTTCTTACAATAGTGCAGAAAATCGATAATATATATATAAAAGGCAAGATATTTGTGTGTGTATGTCTGTTTATCTGCCTGTATGTCTGTATTTTTTTCAGCCCTTTTATTTTAGTTTTTGCTTCGGGTTTGACTCTAAGTAGGTATAATTGTATTTCTTAGTCTCAGCCATGATACCATTTACTCAGAGGACTTATTTAGCCTTCAAAATTCTGTTTACGACGAAAAAAACTTTTTGATATCGATAACAGGAAATCAAAATTTGACTTACATCCATTCATTTTTTTTTCAGTCTATGGTTTCGCTTTAACTGGAAACAACTATTGCTTTTTAGTCTTTTGTGCCAACGTTCAAAGAGTCTGAACTCCAGGACCATGGATTAGTTTTAAAGCTTTCATTACACCCGAGCAACACCGAGCTATACTGCTAGTATATTAATACAAACATTCAACGCATTAAATAAAGAGTCATATGTGTAAAAAGTAATTATATATACATCACTAAATGAAAGCTAAACTTGGAAACATTGCATTTGGGTAAACATTATATACACATAAACAATGTGCACATTTGTTAACAATATTAATAACTTCATTTTAAAATATACTCAGATTTTAAAAATACAGGTTGAAGTTCAGTGTTTTATTTCCAATGACACAGGCTATTAGTGTATCATCACCATATAGACCCTGAATTTTCCCCAGTTATGATGAACAACTGTACTCCTTGCTTTAGATGTTTATTGAGATGAAAGTACACTGTAGACCTAAAGTAGAATTTGTGTATATGATCTATTAAAAACATGCAGGATAAACAGCTCCTTTGTATTGCAACAGGAATTTGTAAGGATAAGAAATTAATTAAAATCAACTCTCTTCTTCACTTTTCCAAAAATTCACAATGATGTGTGAAATCCTGGTTTTCCCAAATAGAAAAAGGATTGACCATGTGCTTGAAAAAGTGAACCCAGATTTCGCAAGTAGGTGTTAAAATGATTTTTGACCAATGGGAGCGACTTACAAGACTTGAGAACTTAGTGATCCAGTGCTAAATTTAAAAAGACTATATAAATGACCTGGTGTCAGTCAAGAGACACAGATGGGAGCTGAGAGAACTAAAATGTAGCCAACTTCAAATCCACCCAGAGATTCGCACCTTGTTCTCTTTCTCTTTCTCTTTATCTATTTCAACAATTACTACTAGAACATTTTGTAGAACTCTTGATACACTTAACTTTCTCAATGAACATTAATTTCTATGAATTCTTGTTATTCCTCCTTTAATAAATTTCTTTTTTAAATGCAAGATGTACATTTTATTATTCCACTCTTCTACACTAATCTACACATTCCAATTGAAAACCAACCTTCTGATGATGAAAAACCTTCTGATGATAATTCTGCATAAATCCTGTAAGCTGTAGGAAGTTCACTTAAGTAAGACACAAGGCCAAATCAAAGAAACATCAACCAGCTCCTTACAGCTACAAATTACTTGGCTCTACCTGTCTTGCTGTATCTTTAAAAGTGATTAGATCAAAAGTGGAATATTACTGCTATATCTGGGCTAGAGCTACTTAACCCTCATTTTGTAACTTTGACAGACTTCAAAAGTGTTTATGTAGTCTTGTGAATGATGAATATTTTTCCAGATTACACCCTGTCTAGTGATAGAGTAGTGAGAGGCTAGCAATGTTATGTCCCTGACCTGATTGAGTACTAATTATTTGTTGGGTATGAAGCATAGGGAGATGGTTAATGTTTCTTTGATTCGGCCTTGTGTCAGACTTAACTGAACTCCCTACAGCTTACAAGTTTTATGCAGAATTATCAGGAGGTTGGTTGTTGGCAGGTTGGAATGTGTGAATAAGCGTGGAATAATGTAAGAATAAAATATACATTTTGCATGTTAAAATAGTAATTTATTAAAGGAAATGAACAACAAGAATTTGTAGAAATTAATGTGCAATTAGAAAATTTAGGGTTGCTTTCATATTTATTTCTTTATAAATTGGTAACTGTAAACTGTAGAAAATGTTCGTAGTAGTAATGGAGGTATTAAAATGTCTGCAGAAGTTTAGAGTTCATGGTTGTGTATTAGCGGAATGTAAAGGCTTTGTTCCTTCCTCCTTTTAATAAGTTGTGACAGGTTGAGAGAAAGAGAAGTCAAACAAATAAAAGAGTGGTACTTAACACATACATTTGGTTGTTGTGTTGTTCTCTTTAGCGGTGTGGTGTGAAAATGAAGAAAAGGACATTGAAAGAAGAGGGTGAATGAAACTGGGATGTGCATCCGGGTTTTCTTTCATTACATTACCACGAGGTTGTCAGCTAACCGCTCACATGTTGACTGACTTTTGACATGTTAGCATCATGGTTTAAATAGTTAAACTTATCATGATGCCAGCTCCAGGGAAGCTTTTCACATCTTGGCATGAAAATACTTCATTGCTGTTTTTAATCCAATCAGGATTCAGAATTTGCTTTTTGCACTTTCTTGTGAAATTTTCTTAGTTGGGTTTTTCCACAATGGTTTTAGTTCTTAATTTCTTATCACCAGCTAATGTGTAAGCTATGGAAGAAAAAGAATATTTTCCCTGTTTTATTTCCCTCATTATGGGCATTATTATATCCATGATATAAAACACTTATATACACAGACAGGTAGAATAACTGAAAGAAAAAATGGCAAACATACTTTGTTCTCAGAGACAGTTTTATATTGCTAAATCATACACAAAATTATATACACATATTTACATTTATCCTATGCAGAGAAATTATAACACATGTCTACAAAAGCGGTGCAAAAAGGAAATGAAAATATAGGGTTTTTTTAAAATAATTTTTGATGGGAATTGGAACTAACAGAGATTCTTTTGTGTTTCTAGAGAAGCCATATTAAACATTTCAGATTCAATTGTTATGTCACTGGTGAAGACGTATTCATCTGAAACAGGAAACAGAGAACCAAGTGTTTTTCCCAACCTGAAGACTGTGAGCAGGAGGTAGTTTCTATACCTGGTAAAAATTATAACATATGTTTACAAAAGCAACTTCTTTTTCAGAACTATTACTTTGTAGAACAGACTCCTGGGAGGACTCTTCACTGATTATTACGATCTTAATCTTTTCAAGTATAAAAGTCAACTATTACCTATCCTATATATCATCATAATATCTATGCAGTTCTTACTTTTTCTTTTTTCATCCATACAAAATCCTTTCATCAACCCTCTGCATTAAGTATCTCTTGAGCCTTTTATTGGGCGAACAATAGGACACAGTTCTACTTGAAAATAAACATGACATTGTGGTGAACACAAAACAATAGAATAAAAATTTCAGAAAATGTAGACCTTCATGCCTGAAAAAAAAATGAATTGTCAAAAAGATGGTTTTTCCATTGACACTGCTATTATTTTAACTACTTTCACTCCTTGACAATGATTATTCTTTCATAAAGTGATGATTAGAACTGTTATAAAACCTAAATATATAAAAGTGAATTCATACATTTTTGTTGTTCTTGAGAATTGACAACAAAATTGTGGGGCTTGATACACTGACACCCACACACACACACACACACACACACACACACACACATGGTCACTCAGCATTCACGTGATAACTTAGTTCCCGCGTAAACGATGCCAATAAAAGCGGGGAACGTCACGTGGTACGCTAGTTAGGATTTTGTCCCGGACAAGAGCAGACATGTTTCTCTAACTCACAAAAACACACGCGCACTAATTGCGTATAGCAATTAGGGGCGCAATTTTTTATTTCTCACCAGGGAAAGAACTTCTCTTTCCTTAATTTTATGCATGCTCTCAACCCTATGTAACCTTTGTTAATATATTGTTTTTCTCGTTACTTTCGCCTTTTTGTTCTTTCTTATTGTCTGTTTTATTTCATGACCCCATGTTACGTCGAGTCGACTCGTAAACTTACATTAGTAACGGACGTCTCGTCCACTACAAATGGTGACTGCCGACGTGATGTCGATTCGACGTAATTCAGTCCAGCATCGTTGGAAATGGGACTCAGCATTTCTTCTTCGTCTATCAACAAGAACTACTATTCAATGTCGTTAGCTCCCAACTTTTTCCACAGGACTCTACATAATATGGCGACCACACATAGAACACTGCACAGTTTAACAATGGCACACTAGACAGCACAACTGTCATTTCTCCCGGACTGTTTAGAAAAAGAGTGGCACAACGTCGATTTAAAGACGTTTTTATCATTCAACGCAACGTCAACTTACTGACGCCTTTCCACACTCAACCAGAACTACTAAGAGATCGAAAAAAAAAATTCGAATTACCTATACTGGATAACGGGGACATCCAAAAACAATTCGACATTAAACCCAGATATCTCTTTAGTTCTCTCAAACACGCGTCGACACTCGGTATCAACACAAGCTTCAATCGACCACTTTGCAAATCAAAGTTTATTCCCAACTGTTAATTCTTCTAACGCCAACATTAATCCACACACACGGCAAAACACGGGAACTCTTACAAACGCAAGCAACTCAACGTGGAGCATTGGAATAAATTAGAAGATTTTTAACAGCCATATCAAACACCGAGAATATTTTTCCAGGGTTACATCGTCGCAAATCCTGCTACATTTCAGACTCTTTTTCTCTTCAGCCTACGAGAGACAACCAAAAAAATTCACTTTCACAAAATTCACTCGTAATTAACGACGCTATACAAATTTCAACTCAAAAGTGAGAACGACTTTTCTCTACATGTACACTGCTCAACGTAAAATTTTTCTCGCTCTTCCATTTCACCATGTGCTTTTCGAGGATCCAATATGGCGGACCATCAGTCTAAACAGTCATACGTTCCAGCAACCTTCCCCCACACCTATGAGCCACGTCCGTGCCACCCACCTTTTTTTTCAGCAACCAGCCTTTTCTGTCATTTTTGGCATGACTACTACTACTACTACCAGCATCATCATCAATGTAATCAAACCAATATATTCACGGACATATTGAAAAAAAGTATTTTTAATATTTGTTTCAATCTAAGGGGGGTATTTGTGGGGCTTGATACATTGACACCCACACACACACACACACACACACACACACACACACACATGGTCACTCAGCGTTCACGTGATAACTTAGTTCCCGCGTAAACGATGCCAATAAAAGCGGGGAATGTCACGTGGTACGCTAGTTAGGATTTTATCCCGGACAAGAGCAGACATGTTTCTCTAACTCACAAAAACATATGTGCACTAATTGCGTGTAGCAATTAGGGGCGCAATTTTTTATTTCTCACCAGGGAAAGAACTTCTCTTTCCTTAATTTTATGCATGCTCTCAACCCTATGTAACCTTTGTTAATATATTGTTTTTCTCGTTACTTTCGCCTACTCGTCTTTCTTATTGCCTGTTTTATTTCATGACCCCATGTTACGTCGAGTCGACTCGTAAACTTAAATTAGTAATGGACGCTTCGTCTACTACAAAATAATGAACACTATTTGTTATATTTTTATTAGAATATTTGGTAAAACATCAGCTAATTGCTGACTCAAACTTTATAAACTGGTAAATAGTAAGGATTTTCTTGATATTTGGTTCATATATTTTAATAATTTTGTAAATGTTTATAAATTTATGAATAAAAATTGTTTTCATATTTATTTCTTTATAAATTGGTAAATGATAAATATTGCATTGCATTAGTTTTAATATAATTGTATTAGCTTTTAGAATGATGTAAATATGATTATTCTTGTAAATAAACAATTTAATGACTAAATATTGATTAATACTTTTCTATAAATTTTCTAGAACAAAAAATATATGAATTCCCTTTCATCATATGTTTGAGTTTTATTACAATTGTAATAATTGCTTTTTAAAACACTAAGCATTGCTGAGGAGTGAGAGTAGTTAAAATAACAACGGTGTTAAAACAATTGTTCTTTTGACATTAGGTTTTTTTTATGGGCACAAAAGTCCAAGTTTGCCAAAATTTCAATGTCAAAAGAAAAAGTAACTACATATTCAAAAATAGTGACATAAAATACAATCTTTCCTTCTCCAACTTACAACTTGTAAGTAACTGTCATGATAGAGCAAAGAGAGTTGTCAAGGAAAAACTGTCAAGAATCGTACTCCAGGAAAGTCAGTTAAGTGTCATACGTGACACACACTTTGGGTGATCATGTCTCAAAAGAGACATGACTGACTGGGCAGAAGATTATTCCGCAGTAGGTTGCCATTGCTTTTTGCAGTAGACTGGTTGTCGACCAAGGCCAAAGAAACCAATCTGTCTTATTATTTAATCTATAACTTGAGGGAAAAGATGGATTAATACCTTTCCCAAGGGTATTTGTGTATAAGTGAATGCAAGGAATTCAACTGGAATTCGAACTTGGCACCCCAGGAAAGTAAAGAACTAAAAATGCAGATTATGACAAACTCAACAAATCATTGAGAATTAATGTGTGTGTGCCCACAATAAAAAGTAATGACAACCCAGACCTCTTTTCCTCTGTTCACTTTTAGCTGGTTAGATAGTCAGCAAATAGTATCAATGCCCCAGACCAGGCATTTCTTTACCATGAGTGAGATGCATTTTGATGAAAAGGGACTAAGGTTTTGTATTTATTTTTAAGGAGATGAATAAAATTAATTTCATTGTTACTTTGCAGACAGAGAATTGAAATGAATATATCTTCATTCCATCTGTTTTTTCATTATTGCCAACCTCCTACTTCAGATTCTAACAGTAGCAATAAAGCACTACTGTGAGAGCTCAGGATTCATGGCAGTGCTTATCTGTGTAAATAGAATTAACCTTTCTAAACCACCAAGTACAGTGAAGACATCACAAATCTAAGATATTTGGCACCAAAGAAAAACCTCCATACTATACTTCCCACATCTACAGCTATATCGTGTTGAATACACCGGTTCCTGTCCGATCACCGAAGTTAAGTAACACTGAGCCTGGTCAGTACTTAAATGGGTGACCATTTGGGAATACCAGGTGCTGTAAACATAAGGACCAAGAATGGTCCACCAGTCCTCCAGGTTTAGGGGTTGGGTGCAGGGCTAACAACCCTGCCTCGTAAAAAACAGTTTGTTACAGAAACAGCAACAAAAAGTTGCTGCCCTATGCACCATTGGGTGTGATGGATAAATGATGATGATGATGATACCATAGAAAAAACACTAAACTTTATATGTTATCCTTTAGTGTGATCTCTTCTTATGTTCAGTCAAATATTCATTAAATCTGGCAAAGGACATGTATTTTTTGGACTTATATCCTGTCAGCACTTCTACATTTTTTAAAAACAATTCGAAAAAGAAAGTTCACTTTCCAGAACCAGTGAATTGTAAAACTGATTCAGCATATAAAAAAATGCCTCAAAAATTGACAAAAACATCCATAACAAATCCATACCAAGGTGCTTAGGATTAGAGTGAAGTATCAGCAGCAGTTTCAGCCAGCCTTCAGCTCCAGTTCAACAATGACTTCTACTCCAGCTCTAGCCATCTATTCTCCTACTTCAGCCAACCATCCAACAACGATATGCAATAAACTGTCCTTTTCAGGACCACACTTTTCAACAGTTACAAAACTGTTCATTTCAGGACAATACTCTTCAACACTACAGAACATGCAGGTATACATTTTGCTTAGTACATCATAACCTTATTTTTACCAATATATTTTCTATAAAAAAAAATTCAAAAACTTGGCAATATATTTTTTTACTCAAATTTTTGTTTTATTTCTTGTTGTCTTATGTCATTAAATATCTTTTTGTGTCACATCCCAACATGAACTTTCTGAAAACACAAAACAGTCAAAATTTTAAAGAATAATATATCCTAGAAGAAATAACAGAATCTCTCAAGGTTTAAAGAAGTAAAACTACAGATATTGTTTATTAGGAAAATCATGCTTCTTGAATAACTACAGATATCGTTATTCAAGAAGCATGATTTTCCTTTCACTAAATATGTTTAAATTCTGTATCATTTTTCTTTTTCCATTGCTCATTACATTGATTTTCTAAATGAAATAAAAACTTTGATCTTTTGTGACAAATCCTTTATGACAGTTTCCATTTTGTGAATAAAAGTTTTATACTATTTTTTAGTCAAGCACAATCAATAAAGAAGGTGCTATTTTAAGTCAGTATCAAAGTCATTAAAAAAAATCACAAATTTTCTTTCTAATGACTTTTAACATGCTGGAAATTAAAAACCTATCATAGAAATAATTTTCAGCTCAACACATGATATTCAAAATTGGCTTAATATTAATAACAAGAAAAATAAATAATTTTCCAGCTAGTTAAAAGCTTTAAGAAATTAAAGCAATACATCTAACTGATCTGCTTTTATGGAGGCCAATCTTTTAAAAATGACAGAATAGTCCAGTTCAGAAGTCAGCAGTCATATTGGTCTTTTCATATGAGCTAAGAAACCCCCCCCCCTTACCACAACAGCAAAGAAAAACAGCATACTATCCCATATTAAAGGAAACTGACTTAAACAATAGAAAACAGTGAGAAAGAACTTTTTAAATTCAACTTTCATTCATACAATATTACTCTTTAATACTTTCAAATCAACTAAAAACTATTTTGAAAGTAACTGATTTTCATGAATTCAATCCTACGAGTCAAATTTGTACAAAAATATATTTTCTTACCTACACACAAAAGATAGAAACACTCCAAAATGAATCTTAACACTATATTTATGGAACAGTTTAAATTCTAAAAACCAAACAATGTGTAGGTATTTTTTAAATGTTCACTCAACACAAACCCAAGGTTAACTCAAGATAAAGTGTTTACTGAATAGCAATGCTATATTGATATAAAAAAAGGAAGTAAGGCTTGTATATTATAATGACACTAGACTCAAAGAAGTTGAACCTGTAGCAATCAGAGTTTATTCTCAGCAGACTTTTTCCTGTTTTTGCAGTCCAACTCCAAATATCCAAAACTTTTAACTCGGTAAGACCTATTTTTAAACTTATGCCAAGCACTGAAAAGTTAATAGCCTTTTTTCACCAAAACCTGTCAGCTTGTAAAAACTTGGTAAACAAGATCATAAGTTTAAGTTTTAAGGTTTATTCTTTATTTCTGAGTCACATTGCATACTAAGGCATATTAATTTTTCAAATTCATTTAAGTATATCTTATCCTCTATATAAAAAAGCAACAAATGTGACTATAAAAATACATTTTATTTCCTTCATCTTTCTCCAACTCTCAATATGGAAACAACAGTTGTGATATAACAAAAAATTATCCAAGCACAAAAATTTTAAAAAAAGAGCAAAGAACACACCTCAGAAAAGAAAGAAACACAAAAAGTGGATTAAAACAAAATTAATGAATCAAGAGACAGTATTAAGAGTTATTAACTGTGTGTGTCCATAAAAAAGCGAGGTGCACTTAAAATAAAAGGATATTACACAATCTTCTTTTCTTTTTTATCTAGTTAGATGTTAGCAACAAGTATCAACTACTTCAGAGCAGGCCAGAGTTTTACTGCATGAGAATGGTAAAATATATACAGATATGGACAAGTGGTATTTACATGGCATATTCAGAAATGGTGATTTTCTAAACATAGCTTAGATGTGGCAGAAGGCCGAAAGTAAGGGACATCCAGTGAAGATCGAACTCACTACTCAATTGTAATGATTCTAGCAAGACAAGCTTGCTAATTATTACACCACTTTGAGGTACCCTGATCTAGTTATTATGCATATTTTGAGAACTGGTTGCACATTCTTGATGTAACTAGACAATCAATCTGAGAACACTTTTTAGTATATACATGAATAGATAGGGTACCCCATACTTTTGGCCTTGTGCCACATCTAAGCGGGGCTTAGAAAATCAATATACATGAATAGATATTTCCCTACAGACAAATCAGTAATTAAATTTCACTGAATTAACATCAGTTTTGTTTTTCCTACATCAAATATTATTTGAAGTTTGGATAGACAACTGAAGAAAATATTTAAATTATGAAAAATTTTCAAATTTTGTGGTTGAATCCCAGACTTGAGAATAGTTCTGCCTACCCACTTTTATTCACAAGACTTGGGTTAATCCATGGTATGGTTTTCAGACACTTTCCAAATGTTTTGTATGCTGGTTTCATAACATCAGAAAGTCAGCTATCTGATCAATTGATCATGGTGAGATTTATGGTCAGAAAGCAAACTCCTTGGAACACAAGAAAACAGCTTATGGCAATCCTGAAAGAAGACTTTGTAGCCTGTTTTGAAAAGTTACAGGAATTCTGTGGTAACTGTGCAGTCCTACAGAGTGTATTACCAAAGAGTAATGCACTGTCGACCAAGTGATGTTGCTTATTGATAATATTGAATCTAAATTTAAACTTATTTATAAATGGAACTTTGTGTGTGTGTGTGTGTGTGTGTGTGTGTGTGTGTGTGCGTGTCTGTTACCTATAGACTCCACGGCTGAACTGATTTTCTTGAAAATTTACACAGTTGTACTATAAGCGTCTGCGAGTGTTCTTAGCTAGGTTTTGTGTTGAGGTACCCCCAATAAATATCAATAATCGAAAAAATCGGGTTATAGAAGGAGTGGTCTGATTTTAATCAAATTTGATGAACTCATAGACAAAGACATAAGAAATGATATTCAGAAGTTTCAAGGTTGCAGTTCTTACAATAGTGCAGAAAATAGATAATATATAATATAAAAGGCAAGATATTTGTGTGTGTGTGTCTGTTTATCTGCCTGTATGTCTGTATTTTTTCAGCTCTTTTATTTTAGTTTTTGCTTCGGGTTTGGCTCTAAGTAAGTATAATTGTAGTTCTTAGTCTCAGCCATGATACCATTTACTCAGAGGACTTATTTAGCCTTCAAAATTCAGTTTACGACGAAAAAAACTTATTTGATATCGATAGCAGGAAATCAAAATTTGACTTACATCCATTCATTTTTTTTTCAGTCTATGGTTTCACTTTAACTGGAAACAACTATTGCTTTTTAGTCTTGCATGCCAACATCCAAAGAGTCTGAGCTCCAGGACCATGGATTAGTTTCAAAGCTTTCATTACACCTGAGCAATGCCAGGCTATACTGCTAGTGGATATATAATTTTGTCTTATTAAAATGATATACTACTACTATTTGTTTTATTTAGTTTCCTTCTAGACAAACTCAGTGATCTGAATTAACATCAGAAGAATACAACAAAAGTGATACACGTTACAACAAATCTTGGTCAATATAATTATTTTTCTTTTTGATGAATCTGTATAAAAACAGTCTGACTTTTGTTTTTGCAAGTTTTCCAATAACATAACTGTCGTATTGTATGCAAATGAAGAGACTAGTATATATATAAAGAGTACTTGGAGAAGTAGAAAAGAAAAAGAAAGATAAAAACATATCGTCACAGAGAACATGCAGAGCTGTGCTACAATCTCTGCTATTCACAATGATTTGTGAAACATAACAATGGCGTCGCTGATAGGATTCATGATTTTACTGGATGACCCAGAACACGTAGAAACATGGATGAGAATTTTTTTGCAAGAATAAAGAAATTTAAAAAACTTAAAGATCAATGGAGGATAAAACGATTTAACCAATTTATTTCTTGCTACAGTGGGATGCGAAGCTGTGAAGAAAATTTCGATGATGATTTCGATCTGAGCGAGTTAGATGAAATTATGTTTGAGCAAAGTCATATACCTGAAAACATCTTGGAAAAACCTAGACCAAGGCAAATTTCACAATTCAGCGTGAAAATTAATATTCCAGATTCTGTTTGGATTGGAAATAGCAAATTGATCTATGACCCCGGTCAATTTTTCTTAACACCTAGAAAATGGGTATGCGGTTTCGATCCAGTCGCATGACTAGATTCCACTACTTAACCACATCTCTTGACCGGACAGGGTAGTCAGTCAAATGGGAGCAGCATAGAGATGACACGCTAAAATGTAACAAAAAGAAATTTCAAGACGCCGACTCTGTCATGCCTCGTTGGCATACATTCATTCTTCCTCCTTCCAATTTTCTTTTCTTCGTCTTCACTCACACGCCATCAAAGAAACAACAACAAGATACTTCAATTGACTCCTAAAACCAAAGTTTGATAAGTACAATTTCCTTTATTGCTTCACCTTCCTTTTCACTCTTTAACTGATCATAAAAAGGAATGGAACACAGACTTTATTAGTAACCTTTTAATATTTTTAAATACACACATTCTGCCACTTACTACTATTTTCCTGGAACATTTAACCACTTACATTTTGTCTTTGAACATTTAACTCATACAAATTAATTAACTAAATTAACTACATGCATTTTCTATTAGAGTATTTTACTTCATATAAATTTGTTATTCTGTTTAGTTAATAAAAATTTTAGTTTAACATACAAAATCCAATATTTTATTCTTCCACATCCCAACATCCAACCTTCAACCTTCTGATAATTGAAATTATGGGGACTTCAACCAATTTGAGAAACATAGTTGTAAAAAGGTCATAAAAAGAACATAAAAAAAGAAAAAAAGAAAGATTGATAATAGCGGAAAGAATCAAGTTTTTGGAAACAAATAAGCGTCACAGGAATCCATTATGCAATACTTACATAGATTGAAAGAACGAGTAAAGTATTGGGAATTTGAAAAATTGTGAGTACATGAAATGACTACAGAAGGTGAATAAATTCTTCCTGGATTAATTGAAGGTTTGCAAGACCAAAACCACAAGTGCTAAATACAAAGTAGTAGAATGAGTTTTTGGAACCTAGCGTTGGGATTTTGCAACAGAGTTGATTAGAGAATTTAATCAACTAAAAGAAGAATTTGAGACATATAGGACGAGCACTTCCAAGTCCATAATTAAATGTAATTTCTGTGGAAAAAGTCATATGAGAGAAAAGTAGAAATCCAGCTCTGGGAAAAATATGCTCAAATTGCAAAAAAGAGATCATTTTCAGAATGTATGAAAATGCGAAAAGTAAATAGGACAAATAAAAACTGTTCAAACACCCACTGAAGAAGAAGGTGCTGAGGTATTTACAATAAATACACAAAAAAGGTAGAGAAAAAATAAGGATAAATGGCCAAGTATTTGACATGCAAGTTGATACAGGCAGTGAAATTACGCTGATACCAAAAAAAATTCCCGATAAAATTAAGACGACCAAAATTAAGAAAAAGCAACATACAATTAAAGCAATTTGATGGAACGACCATAAAAACAATGGGTACATTTCAACACAATTTCGAAATCGACAAGCGTTTCGAAATAATTTCCATTATAGTTCTCGCATGTAAAAAATCACGGATTATTAGGGATTGATATTATAGTGGGTCGCTTATCTATTCTTTTCTGTTAGTAGTGGAGAGTCCGTTCTAGTGAAGGGTAGTTGTATACTGTTGCAGGTTAACGGAATTTGGCCTTGTTGTAGATAGCCCACTATAAATCATAAAGAAATGTTATAAACCAAGAAAAGCAAATTGAGTTGAAAGATAACATTTTATATATAACACATATCAATTAATGTTTTTACAATTGAAGTAATACATGAAGTAGAGGTCCAACGGAGGTTAAAATGTTCATGGCAATAAAATGCTGAAAGAGAATTAATGCTTAGGAATTTGGGAGCGTGTAAGTAAGGAATGTTTTTGATGTATTCGCTCCTTAGATCAGTAAGTAGTTTTCGAGGCAGGGAAGAAGGAAAGAGGTAAGGGAGGCGAGCGTAGTAGCCACTTGACTTAGGTCAAGGGGATATTAATTAATCTCTTCTCCTCGAGTCGGTCTGTCTGGCGATGCTTTCTGTATCCGCTTTTTATATCTTCTTTTTGAATCGCAGCAGCTCATTTGGGATTTCACACTTGTATTTGGTTCTGGGCTTCCCATTGACTTACAAATAAAATTCGCGTAGGCTCGCGAACTGGAAATTTAATATTTAATTAATTTTTAGTTTTCAACCGGAACATCTGCGCAGAGCCGGCGGCGCAGCGACGACTTTTGGTCATTTTCTTTTTGGTTGTGAAAGCGCAAACATCTGGTCCATCGCTTTTGCTCGGTATCACTACAATATATTAAAAGTAGATACAGCGAGACTCATCAATGCCATGGAAATAGAAGGAAATGCAGTATGATTGTTGAAAGGTTATAAAGCAAGCATTCGACTAAAGGAAGCCTATCACCGAACGTATAAAGTAGGGAAAAGTTCCAGTTCATATTCTACCTTTGGTAATAACCAAATTAAACAAAATAATACAGCAAGGCATACTAGAAAGAGTAACTCAAAGTGGTAGTAATTGGGCGTCACCGATAGTAACAATAAAGAAAGCTGATGGAGATTTAAGGTTATGTGGTGATTATAAGATAGGAGTAAATCATCAGATATGTTCAGACTAATTTCCGTTGCCAAATAAAGAAACTGCAACGAGTAATGGAGTACTTTGCAAAAGTTGATCTCAAGTCAGTATACAATGAAATAGGAATTGACGAGAAATTCAAGGAAGTAACCATGATAAACACCCCTAAGATGGGCACGTTTACCGTTTGGGATAAAAACCTTCAGTCATATTTTTCAAAAAGCAATTGAAAGAGTCTTATAGAGAAAAATAAAAAAAATATGGTAATATACTAGGACGATATAGATATAAGCGCTAGAACTAAAGAAGAGTTTAAAAAAAAGACAGACTTGACTATAAACAAAGAGAAATGTAATTTTGACTGCAAGAAGATATCAGATTTAGGATATCAAATATTAAATAAAAAAGCATATCACCTGATGATAGACTAACAAAGAAAATAATAGAAATATCTGCTCTAACAAATAAGAAAGAATTAGAATCTTTTTGGGGGCTTTTTTATAGTAAATATATAACAAGATACAGCCACAGAATAGAAATATTTGCAAAATTATGCAAAAAAACAAAACAAAAAACAAACAAACAAAAACAAAACAATGAATTTGAATGATACAGAAGCCAACTATTGCTTTTGAAACACTAAAGAATATTCTGAGAAGCAAACCAATAATATAAGTTTTGATCCCCCAAAAGAAATAATGTTAACCACGGACGCAAGTGAGAAGGCGATTACTGCTGTTCTATCACAAGAACACCTAATCATGTACATATCAGAAAGGTTAACTTCAGCAAAAACTAACTACTCGAATATTGAAAAAGAAGCGCTAGTAATAGTATGGAGCATAGAAAGGGCACAAAACTGACAGAAAAAAACTTAATAAAATCGGACCACAAACCATTAGAATTCCTATTTAATTTGAGAAAAGAATTGCCAGAAGTCACATCGTCAAGGATTTTAAGATGGGCAATAAAAATCATGACATTCAATTTTGACATAGTGTACGTAAAAGAGAACGCTATTCACCATACAGACGCTTTATGAAGATTGCAGTTCAAGAATGAAACAGAATAAAGACAAGAAAATACTAAAGATAAAATAATACACTGGGTGGAAACAGACGATCTTCATCTAAATAGACTTAATATAGAAACAAAGCAAGACCCAGTATTAAGTAGAATAGTAGAGAGAATAAAATGCAATATATGGAGTAATTGTTTGATGGCAGAGCGACCCTTTAAGGAAACAAAGCACAAACTAACCATAGAAAATTGTATCATATGCAATGGAGATGTAGTAGTAGCTCCACAAATACTGAGAAGGGACATACTAAAAGGAGTACATGATGACGTTCATTGTGGCATAACAGCAACACAAAGAAGTCTAAAGTTACAAGCGTGGTGGTTAGGGTATTCAAAAGATGTAGAAGAATACGCTAAGCGATATCCAAAATGTGCGGAAAAGAAGAATTTCAAGCAAGTAAAAATTCACTCATGGTCCAAGGAAGCAGAACCATGGATTAGGGTCCATATGGATTATGCACATATTAGATAGGGTATTATTCACGCACATTTCAGATCGGGGATTATTCTTAGTATTAGCAAACTCATATTCATGATATTTAAACGACAGAAAAGCCATCCCAATAAAACAAATACTAAGAACCATATTCTCAAGGAATGGAGCACCCAAGAAAATAGTCACTGACAATGCACCCGAGTTTTGCGATGAGATTTTATGTGCGTGGTTAAAATAAATTGGGTGCATCCCATACAAGACACCACCTTATCACCCACAGTCTAATGGCATTGCGGAAAGAATAGTACAAACACTGAAAATGTGATTGAAAGCATTTTCACTACTTACGGAAAACACAGAAGCGTATTTACCAAAAATGCCTCTGGGTGACAAATCTATTCCACATGCAGGAAGGAAACTGAACCCGTCGGCATCAATGGGAAGACAAATCAGAGCCCCCATAACTATGTCCTTAGCAACGAGAGAAAAATTGTGATATAGAAAGAAGAAAGAGAGGAATCCAGAAGTAGCATATATCCTTATGCAAAAAAAGGACACCACACGGCTATATTGGAACAGAAAGGACAAATATACTGGCACATACAGATCAATTCAGGAGCATAAAGCAGCTGGAAGATGTGGAGATGGAAGATCAGGAACAAGGGCAATATATTCTGGCACATACAGATCCGTTCAGAAGCAGAGACGACCTGGATGACGTGGAAAGCGAAGGTCAAGAATAAGAATCGGCAGAAAGTTATAAAAGTGGAACAGAACAGGAAATGAAAAAAGGTGAGAATGAGATGGACGAAGATGAGGAGGAAAATTAAAAGAGAAAACAACAGCGACAAGAGGAAAGACAGTACAAAACAAAAATAATTAGAAGTAGTAAGAGAAAAAACAAGGGTGTACGACCTCTCCGATTCAGGGAGGTGTAGTATTGTATGCGAATGAAGTGTCCATATATAGAGAGATTACATATAGAAGTAGAACAGATAAAAACATATGGTAACAGAGGATACTCAGAGCTGTGCTAAGACTACTGTTACTCAGATTGAGATGCAAAGCATAAAAATAAAAAGATGATACAAATAAAAAGTACTCCATTTTTGCTAACTCGTGGCTTGCAATTTAAAGAATATCATTAAAAAGGTTCTGGTTCTAAAAGTAAAGCAATTTCAAGTCGAATTTAAAAATTATTAGTTACAAGCTGCACTTTTGAATTTTCTGATAGATCATTGATCCTAAGTAAATGATTGAATAAGCTTCTTGCGAATTTCACAGCTATAAAATGCGCATGAAAATTTCCCCATTGCATTATTAAAATTAAATATTTTAGCTTAAGCAAAATATTGCCTTAATAATCACAATTATGAATACAGTTCATTATTTAAAGAAGTGGGCGGATACAAATAAAGAAAAGATTAAAAATTGACAAGGTTTTATTTCACTAAGTGCATGAAGACATTGTCATTTCCTCTTTCTTTCTTTCTTTCTTTATTTCTTTCTTTCTTTCTTTCTTTATTTCTTTCTTTCTTTCTTTCTTTCAAACCGTCTTTGATATCCCTTTTGCTTCTGTTTTCATTGCAATTAAAATAGAATGGTCTATCATTTAGCAGAGGTAATGGCAAAGCATAATGCAAATACTTACTTATTAACTCACAAGTGAATTATAATATGATATTGTGGGATTTGTTTTTTACCCACATATAAATAAACTAGATTTATCCATTTTTGGTGTGTGTGTGTGTGTGTGTGTGTGTGTGTGTGTGTGTTCACTTGTTCCAAGAGGTGAAAAGCGAATCATTTCAACAAAAAATAATAAAATATCTAATTGCTTTAAAAGTTGAAAAATAACGAGAAATTACGATACATTTATTTTGTTAAAAAATCTTTATTTCTTTTATATAGAAATGTTTTTTTTACAAAATAGCTACATTTCTATTTTATGCAAAAATATTAACCTTTTCAGTTCTTCTTTTTCTCTTCCATCCTGAACATTTCTGCACCTTATTAGGTGAGGGCAAACACAATTTTTTTTAAATTCTAAGAATGTATACCACCAGATTTCTATTGATTAGGGATTAGAAAGAGTCTAAACATATTCTGAGGGATTTCATCAGCTTTTTAAAAGTTCCCTATGTTGAGTTACTGTTCTAGTTGCCGTCAGTGTAAACAAAAACCGGGAAAGGACTGGTGTACCGTAAAAACACGAATCTTGTTTCCAATATCTCTGGTTACTTATTCACAGGTTTCCATGGTACGGTTTAGGGGGATGGTACATGAAATTTATGACATATTTACTGCTACTTCAGTCTTTTCTCAGGACAGACTAATGGACCAGATCTTCTCTTTGGACAGTGAGAACATCAATTCTCTCCTACCATCATTCTGCCTGCGACACACGGCTAGTAACTTGCCAATGGATGGCTCCAAAACTGACTATTTTATTATGTGGCTTGACTATATAAGCACATGACCATAACTTCCTAACTTCCGACCAAATAGCACTTGATCCTGAAGGTTTTTATTTATTCCACATCCTTTCGGCTACTGAGTAGCCGCTTTGAAGTCCTCATTCCTAGATTTCATTTTTTGTTTAAAACTTGGCTCAGATAAAACTATTCATGGTTCACTTTAAATCGTAGGTGTTCTATGCCGATTGTGTCACAAAGTTCAAGAATAGCTGGCTGTAAATTTCAAATGTAGTTAAAGGTTGATTTTCAATTTTTCCAAGTCCTCTTTCCTCATCATGTAGTCGAGAAATTTCAACTGCCCCTTTCTGATGTTAAGTATAAGTGTCCTTTTTGTTTCTATTTTCTCTAAAACCTTGTCATTGCTCGCATGTTCAGTCCATGGTATTCTCAGCATCCTTTTGTAGACCAAATTTAATTAGGCAATATATAAAGAACCAGAAGTTTTGGAAAGAGATAAACATGAATACGCAAACCCTTCTCTTAGAAAAGGCTTAATTCGAAACTCATGCCGGTACGTGAGATCTAACAATTTATGATAGGCGAACAATCGATTCGTGCAGGTTATTTCTTTATGAACAGCAGAATTAGTCTGGGGTTTACGGGAAGATCTGATTAAGACGCTCAAAATACTTTGTATAAGTTCATGGATTGCAGTTACAGGGCCGGCTTTAAGCGCATATTGTTTTTAACTAGGCCAAAGGAGTAATTTTGCCAAAGGAGTAATTTCCTCTCAGTCAGTTTAGTGCCATACATGATATACGCTTGGGCGATCATGATTCATGACAGACTAAGCAGAATTTTCCCGCAGTAGGTTGCCGTTTCTTTCTTTTTCCGTAGTAGGTTGCCAACCAAGTCTGTACTACTATTCAGTCAAGAGCTTGGAGAAGAAATTGATTCATACGTTTCGTGATCACCGAAGTTAAGCAACGTTGAGCCTGGTCAATAATTAGATGGGTGACCGCTTGGGAATACCAGGTGCTGTAAGCGTATAGTGACGGATGTGCGTTGTGGTGCAGTGGATATCGGCTCGGAAAGAGAAATCCGTGAGCCGAGTTCGAATTCCAGTTGAATACCCTGCATTCACTTAAGCACTGGTACCCTTGGGAAAGGTATTAATCCGTCCATTCCCTCCAGTTATGGGTTAAATAACACGGGTAGGACTTGGGGACCCTGCTCTTAAAAAACAAATCCCAATGAATCGTGAAAAGAAAAACGTTGTCAAAATAAAATAACCTTACCCAAAATCACTGGTTATGACCTTAAAATGATCCCATAAGGATTGATAGGTCGTTAAGCCTCAAAAACAAACAAACATACGTTTCGTAAGTGAATATAACGGACACGGCTCGAATTTGAACTCTCCGATACTCATTCCGAGCTGATATCCATTACACCACAAAATTCTAAATCTACTCTACTTGATAGATTTACAATATCACAACATTGTTTGTTTGTTTTTGAGGCTTAACGACCTATCAATCCTTATGGGATCATTTTAAGGTCATAATCAGTGATTTTTGGGTAAGGTTATTTTTATTTTTACAACGTTTTTCTTTTCACGATTCATTGGGATTTGTTTTTAAGAGCAGGGTCCCCAAGTCCTACCCTTGTTATTTAACCCATAACTGGAGGGAATGGACGGATTAATACCTTTCCCAAGGGTACCAGTGCTTAAGTGAATGCAGGGTATTCAACTGGAATTCGAACTCGGCTCACCGATTTCTCTTTCCGAGCCGATATCCACTGCACCACAACACACATCCATCACAACATCAATCTAGTAACATGTTACAGGTTTTTATAGATAACAGCAACAATTTTAATTTTCCCCTGAATTCATTGTCGGCATACTGTTTAGTTACGACATTTTTAAAGTTATTGTACTACTGTTGAATTAAATAATATGAATTATTTCTGTTAATTTTCCCTAAAATATTAATTCACCCAAAATAAAAAGACTTTATATTTACTAAAATTCATACAAATTCTTCCAGGGCAAAAGCCTTCCACTGCACTCTGGTTGGGTTGACTTTTGCGATCGCCCTAAGTGTGGGCAACTCGGATACGCTATTTCTAAGTGTGGGTTCATTGTTCACGCTCATCCCAATAAACAAACCAAAAACTTTTTTTCTTTAAAAAAAATGTAAGAAAAAATTTCTTTTAAGAACCTCAAATATCATCAGCAATTATGAAACCTTGAATGAATTCCTTATTTTTGGTAATTTTTCATTCTCAGGGTTTGATGTAAAATTTATAATTTCTTCGGGTGAATAATTATTTGCGATAAGTAACTTTACGTTATTTGGGGTGAGTTAACAAAAAGACCCAATAATATGCTATTAAAAAACAATTTATAGGCCAAATGCATACATACAGTGCGTTCCTTAGGCACTTCGGCATGGTATAATAGCAAGCTCGTCTTTCTAGAACAATTGCGACTGAATTCAATCTTCAATGGATGCCCCATACTTTCGGCTTTGTGCCACATCTAAGCTATGCTTAGAAAATCATCTTGGGCACCCTAAGGTGGTGTAATGGTTAGCAAGCCAAGCTTGTCTCGCTAGAACCATTACAATTGAGTAGTGAGTTCGATCCTCACTGGATGTCCCATGCTTTCAGCCTTGTGCCACATCTATGCTGCGCTTAGAAAATCACCATACAGTGCGTTCAAACTATATATACAAATCGCAATTCTTAAATTATCCTCTTGTTGATTGCATTGTCACGAATTTTTAATTAAAAAAATGCAGCACTGGCATTGGTGCAATGCCAAGTGTTTCAGCACAAGAACAACTAGTAACCATTTTGATGATGTTGAAAAGCGTTATTTACTGTTGTAGGAGCACAAAATGTACATAAAAGCTTACGAAAGCACATCCTGAAGTCCTTAAGTACATACACCAAATCCGTTGTTCGTTATTACCTGAAGGCGATTCACCTCTCTAAACGTGTTTCTTGGTTCAAAATGTATTTAGAATTAAAGTTTCAATATGTCTATTCACAGATGAGTGCAAGGTGACATTGGTAGGTCACGACGACAGTGAGGACAGGTTTGTGTCTGAAGGACGACCCTAAGCCCCTGACTGAGATGTCAATAAGAAGGCGGAGTACTCATGTTTTGAGTAAGAACTATTGGCAGAGAATTGGTTGGTCTTGAGGAGTTACCAATGGTGTTAAAATGAACTACCCAATTTACGTTGAATTCCTCAGGATCATACTTCAACCATGGTTGTAGAAGAAAAATAAAAACACTGGCCTTCAAAGAGAAAGTGGTAATTATGAACAACAATGCTCCAGCTCATAATTATTTTGTTACCGTTGAATATTTAGCTAAATTAAGGTTTAAAAAGAATAGCAGACTTATGGATTTGCCTGCGTGTTTGGTGGATCGTAACCCAATTGAATATTATCAGAACATTGTCAAGAGACGCTTTTATGGCGAGGGTGGATTCAAACAATTTTCATCGAAGAATGAAATTTGGGAATCAATATCAACTCTTTGTGAAGACGTTTTACGGACAGAAGTCATCACAAAAAATGGAAACTATATCAGTAAATAATATTTTTCCATTGTCTTATTTGACTAAGCTTGCAATACTTAGCTTCGTATTTAGCTGAATAAATAATTGTTGAGTTTAGTCATTGTTGTTCTTATATTATCTGATGCGTTTGACATGTTAACATTCAAATTAGAACGACTTAAATAATCCCCTTTTGTATATCCTTGAATTAATGGATTTCTATATTTTAATACGATCATAGATTTTGTAATATTCCGTAAAAACGTACGAATTACATTTGACCCACATTTGTTTTTTTTTTTTTTTTTTTAATCATATCACCCCAAGCAAGGCGGTAACGCCACTGATGCGCAGGGGGCTACGTAAGGGTAAAAAGAATGGAAAAGAGAAAGTCGGAAACCACATCCTAAACAGGAAACAAGGGATGAGCCTCTTCACCTGTTCAATAGATGTGGGTGGAGTGTGAACCGGGCGATAGTTTAGTCTATCTACTCCAATTGAAAAAAAAAAAATAAAAAAAATAAAAAATAAAAAAAAAGGAAAAGAGTGAAAAAGATTGGAAAAGAGAAAACCGGAAACTGCATCCTAAACAGGAAACAAGGGATGAGCCTCTTCACCTGTTCAATAGATGTGGGTGGAGTGTGAACCGGGCGATAGTTTAGTCTATCTACTCCAATTGAAAAAAAAATAAAAAATAAAAAATAAAAAATAAAAAATAAAAAAAAAGGAAAAGAGTGAAAAAGATTGGAAAAGAGAAAACCGGAAACTGCATCCTAAACAGGAAACAAGGGATGAGCCTCTTCACCTGTTCAATAGATGTGTTGATTCTGGAACCATTACTTTCATAATTATTATTATTTATTGATTTAATTATAATTATGGAAGGTACTGTATACATGTAACATGTAATCCAGTGGTAGATCTACTATAAAACGAATGAAGCTTAAGATTTAGAGTTCTTAATAACAAAAATATTTTGAAGTAATGTTTTTAATGAAGAAATCTTTCAACAAAATCAATGGATTTTTAAAAAAGTATTTCTTATTAAAATAAGCCTTTTAAAAATAAATTCACCCAAGGTAAAGTGATAATGTCACTGGAACGCAAGGGTAAGTGGGAGTGAAATAATGTCGCACCAGTATTGCTACTATTGACACTGCCAGCTCTCTGCCTTCGGGTAGAGGGGGCTCTCTGGTTCCGAGCAGAGAGCACTGACCCAGTCGTGGTTCCGCCGACGGGTAGAAGCACGACTGGGGAAAAATAGACAGGCATTTTTTGGCCGGGTCATATAGCCCGGAAATCCCAGTCATAAACTGACCATGTGTCACATTCTGCCCTTACTGGGAGGGACAGCTAAATAATGTCGCACCAGTATTACTACTATTGACACTGCCAGCTCTCTGCCTTCGGGTAGAGGGGGCTCTCTGGTTCCGAGCAGAGAGCACTGACCCAGTCGTGGTTCCGCCAACGGGTAGAAGCACGACTGGGGAAAAATAGACAGGCATTTTTTGGCCGGGCAATATATCCCGGAAATCCCAGTCATAAATTGACCATGTGTCACATGCTGCCTTTACTGGGAGGGACAGCTAAATAATGTAGCACTAGTATTCTGGGGAAAGATAGACAGCCATTTTTTGGTCGGGCCATATAGCCCGAAAATCCCAGTTATAAACTGACCATGTGTCACATGCTGCTCTTACTGGGAGGGACAGCTAAATAATGTAGCACCAGTATTGCTACTATTGACACTGCCAGCTCTCTGATTCCGAGTAGAGAGCAATAACCCAGTCGTGGTTCCGCCGAAGGGTAGAAGGACGACTGTGCAAAAATAGACAGCCATTTTTTGGCCGGGCCATATAGCCCGGAAATCCCAGTTATAATTGACCATGTGTCACATGTTACCATTACTGGGAGGGAGAGCTAAATAATGTTGCACCAGTATTGCTACTATTGACACTGTCAGCTCTCAACCTTCGGGTAGAGAGCGCTCTCTGCTTCCGAGCAGAGAGCAATAACTCAGTCGTGGTTCCGCCGAAGGGTAGAAGCACGACTGGGCAAAAATAGACAGACATTTTTTGGCCGGGCAATATAGCCCGGAAATCTCAGTCATAACTGACCATGTGTCACATGTTGCCCTTACTGGGAGGGAGAGCTAAATAATGTAGCACCAGTATTGCTACTATTGATACTGTCAACTCTCTGCCTTCGGGTAGAGGAGCGCTCTCTGCTTCCGAGCAGAGAGCACTAACCCAGTCGTGATTCCGCAGACTGGGGAAATATAGACAGATATTTTTGGCCTGGCTATATTGCCGGGAAGATCCACATTAAAAAGGCCTTGTGTCACATCCCGCCTTAAGTGGGAAGGTGGGTAAATACCGTAGCACTACTATCACTGTCAGCTATTTGTCTTCGGGCCGAGAGCACTAACCCAGTCGTGGTTCCGCCGAAGTGTAGAATCACGACTGGGGGATAACAGACATATATTTTTGGTCGGGCTATATGGCCCGGAAGACCCACATATAATTGACCTTGTGTCACATGTTGCCTGAAGTGGGAGGGCCAACTAAATATTGTAGCACCGGTAATGCGCAGCCGCGTAAGTTATGTTAGGATGGTGAGAAAGTGACTGAAGCCGATATGTCAGATTAGGATCAATTACATCATTACACACCCTTCTTTGTTTTTTGTCGAGAATCTCGAGATATATAACAGGAGCACACAATCGGATATGCAGCAATATTTAATGTACGGGAGAAATGTAGATTTAAATGTCAGATTGATTCTGCTGATAAAAATTTCTGGCATGACACAGTAAACCAATTTTCCTAATAGCAGACCCGAAAATTGGCTCAATACAATATAAATCTTCGTGTCAGTGGAGAACATATGATCCGGAAGGCGCAATGAGTTGCTCCTCTGGAAGTTCGTATCAGCCATGCTGATAGATGACAAAAATGCTGATTAAAAGATAGTAGATTTGTTGTGGAGGCGTTAAAATTTACAAGGCGTTATTTGCGTCATTTAACAACTGATTGAGGGTTATTTTCAAGAGCAGTTGTCAGTTTTGTCGAACCTATCAGACTTACTATTAAGACAAAAGTATATAGTTGTGTCATCAGCATAAGTATCTAGTTGGAAGCTAATGACATCGATATTGATAAACACTAGACTTTGACATATTGACAAAGATAATCTTTACTATAAAAGATTTAAAACGTATAACCTAATCATTACCAATAATTTGGAACCACAAAAATCCCTCCTGGCAAAATAATATTCTTCATGAATTCGCGTGTTTTTTTTAGGGAGTGGGAGGAGATCGCATCTCCAATAATAGTAATCGCAAAAAACATTAAATTCGTACACTGTTCAGACAGTCACCCTATGGTCTGGTAGATTAACTTGTCACTTATCGAAACTTGGTGCAATTCGTGAAAATCATAAACAACCAAAATACAACTAATAACATGAAAATTACTAGATAATACCGAATAACTACGCAGTGCACATTATGAAGAAAGATTCAAAATACTCCAAGGTATTTGTACTCTAATGTTCACCCAATGCCAACTCAACGTAGACGTTTGCCAAATGAGATTGTTTTATTAACGTAAGAAGATGAACTAAAAAGTGCTGATTATGAAGATTATATAGGGTAAATAAAAGTTGATAAGGGACTTGAAGAGGTTAAGATTGAAGTGATGGGGAAAGCATTCACGCGGGAGTATTTCAAATTGTAGCAGCTCTTGAGAAAAAGCTGTCTGAATGGGACTTTCTTCTTATCAATGAAATACGAAGGAAATGCAGATGATTCACCTCTGGGTACATTTCATAGTGGGTTTTGCTATAAAGGTCTGAACTCGTGGGACTAAAGAATGTCTCTTATCAGAACATTTTTCATGGATATTTCGTCTGTGAAAAAGGAATTTATCACCCACAAGGCCGCGTAAACACTTTAAAACCTAGTAAAGGCTCGAAAGAGAAAACTAGTCTGATCTGTCTCTTGCGAAAATAAAGCATGGCAGGTAGAGCCAGATACTTTCTCGAAAGTAATAGGGATCCGACCATTTTCCACGATCTTTAACGATGGATCGTGGATCGTATATATGATTTCCATTTGAGATCCAGAGTGTACTTAATTATCAATAGACGTTCAAAGTAAGGAGACTCTTTGAGAGTGCAACTGGAGAAAATTCAGGATCAGCTCGATGATGTTGAAAGATTATCCGGTTGGTTTCCTCTATTGGTCTGTTAGGGCTAGTTAAGAAGAGAGATCAACCGTTATGTTCTGGTCGTCTAGATTTTTAACTGGATGTGCGTTGTGGTTCAGTGGATATCGGCTCGGAACGAGAAATCGGGGAGCCGAGTTCGAATTCCAGTTGAATTCATTGCATTCACTTATGCGCAAATACCATTGGGAAAGCTATTAATCCGTCTCTTCCTTCCAGTTATGGGTTAAATAACAGGACAGTTTGGGTTCTATAGCCTTGCCTGGCAACCAGTCTACCGCGGAAAGCAATGGCAACCTACTGCGGGATAATCTTCTGCCCAGTCAGTCATGTCACGAAAGCGTGTTTCACGTATGGCAATTAACCGAATGACTTATTAACTGTGGTATGAGCTGCATATATAGTCACTGATAATGTGAGAATGTTCTTAGGCAGATCATTAATATAAAGCAGAAAAAGGTTAGGGCTGAAGAGTGAGCCTTTGGGAAGGCCTGCACTAATCTTGTCTTCAGAAGCCTAGTTATTGACAACGACATTCAAGGACTTATCTGAAAGGAAGTATTGATAATTGTGGGTATTCTTTCAGATACTACATAGCTGGAGAGTTTGTGTGGCAACCACCTATGCCACATCTTGTCAAAAGATATCTAAGGTAATCGCTCTCGTAATTAGCCTTCGACAGAGTCTGGCATGCTGGCCTTCTGTGCAAGCTGCGCGGCTATGGTATCACTGGACAGTTGTTCGACCTAATCCAATCATTTCTTTAAAATCTCACAATTAAGGTAGTATTGAACAAACATGCTTCCCAATACTATCACACGAACGCGGGTGTTCCTCAAGGCTCTATTCTAGGTCCTACACTTTTCCTTATCTACATTAACGATCTCTGCGATGTAATAAGATCCCAAGTAGTCATATATGCTGACGACACTACGGTTTATTCTCGTCTCGATCAAAAATTTGCCGGTGCTGACATAGCAAACCTCGCTGCCGAGCTTGAAAATGACATCCAATCCGTGGTGGACTGGGGTAAGAAATGGTTCGTGAATTTCAATGCTTCCAAAACGAAGCTGCTATCTATTAACCACCACAACCACAAACAATCGCTCCTACCCACCATTAGCATGGATTAGGCTAGTCTCCCCAAAAGTAAAACACTGCGCCTCCTCGGGTTAACTCTTGCAACACACCTCAAGTGGAATGACTATATCGAATCCATAGGTAAATCCGCTGCTAAGAAAGTCGGTTCTCTGTGTAGGGCCAGGAAGTTTTTCCTGTCTGAAACAATCCTGCACATATACAAATCTACCATCCGTCCGTGCATTGAATACTACTGCCATATCTAGTCGGGTGCTCCTGCTATCCACCTAGGGGTCCATGACAAAATTTAAGGGAGAATCTGCAATATGATCGATCCTGACCTGGCAGCGCGGATAAAGTCACTTTCTCACCGGCGCTGTGTGGCTTCCACGTGTCTCTTCTACAAGTACCTTCATGGCTTCTGCTCCGATGAGCTTACCTCACTGGTACCCCCACTATATACGAAATTACTCGAGCCACAAGATTAGCAACTAGGTCCCACTCTTTTACTGTGAAACCAATAAATTGTAAATGCAAATTCTACTCTACCAGCTTCTTTTCTCGCACTTCCCGCCTGTGGAATTCAATTCCGTTTACTTGCTTCCCCGACAGCTACAATCAATAAAGTCAAATGTCATCTTCAATCTCACTAGCTTGCATCCTCTCTCTCATGCTCTCATCTCATTTCTGCAGTATTCTCATCCTTCTCTTACCCGCTTTCTGACACTCCCTGTATTCTGTCACCACTTCTCATAACTTTTTTCCTATGTGACCCCCTGCAAAACAGTGGCAGTAAAATGTCTTGCTTGGGGTGATACCATTATAAAAAAAAGGAACTAATTCATGATTCTGTCAGTAATAATTATTAGGACATTAGCAGTGGACCTACGACAAGATTC
Organism: Ascarosepion bandense; assembly: GCA_037127315.1. Classification (NCBI taxonomy): domain Eukaryota; kingdom Metazoa; phylum Mollusca; class Cephalopoda; order Sepiida; family Sepiidae; genus Ascarosepion; species Ascarosepion bandense. The sequence continues at coordinate 5,200,555 of JBBBDQ010000119.1, read as the reverse complement.
ATGTTGCTTGTTGCTCTGTTTGTTTCTATTGATGTGACAATCTTCTTGTTGATGATAGACTCAAAGAATTTACTGATGACACTAAGGAAACTGATGGGTTGACATTGAGACGGGAGAGGAGTGTTTCCGCGCATTTTTGAAGCCACAACAGGTACCTTTCATCGACTCGTGAAACAATACTTTTTCAGGTAATCGATAAACAAATTAACGAACACTGAAGATGGCACACAGCCAAAGTTCTTAAGAAAAAACATATGGATTTTATCCGGATCAGTTGCTTTCGTAGAATAAAGTGTAACAGGAGGGCTTGGAAAAAGATTTATTCTCCCATTAACTTTTCTCCCGTTATGGAGATGGTCATATCCGTGATATAATAACACCGAAGCGCACAGACCAGATGGAACAGAATAGCTGAAAGAAAAACGAACGACAAAAGCTTGTTCTCAGATAAACTTTCATATACTATGAGATACAAAAAATTATACATATATGCAATTGTTCCACGTGAAAATATACATATAACATATATCTACCGCAAAGCAAAGTATAAGGATGAACAAAAGGAAAGGTCTTACATATAGTCTGAAGATACTTCTCATCTGGAAAAGACATTTTATGACTCCAGATTTAAACGAGTCAGATTCATCTATGCCCCAAAGGGATACAGCACCATGTGCTTGTAAGCTGCTTGGGAAGGCAGATTTAGCCTCCGCCTGGGCCAAAGGGCTTAGGCTAGAAGAAAAATCACCTTCTTGTTTGGTTGCTGTCTACGAACTTAAAAATGACTCGTACTTGAATCACTATATAGATTGATGTCACGAAGCGGCTGTCATGTGACCCACGTGACTTACCTTCATCGAAGGGAGATAAGTATCCCAACAAAGGCTTTTGATGAATCTGAAAATTTTTCGAGCCGTTATAAAGATGTCACAAAGTTTGTTGTAGCTAACAAACTATTGTCTACGTTCTTCTTTTATGTGCTGCATCCTTTCAATGATGGCTCTTCACAACATTCTGTCGCTTCCAAATTTTCGACCTCCTACCTCATTATGTGTCCTAAAGATTTCAGTTGTCTTCTCCTGGATGTATGTATAAGTGTTCTTTTACTTCATATTTTTGTTAATCAATTCACCCCAAACAAGGCGATAATGCCACTAAGATCCAGGGAACTACAGAAAATGAAAGGAAATGAGAGGATTTTAGAAGGAATCGGAAATTCAGTCATAAACAGAAGACCGTGAACGAGTGGGAACAGGAAGTAAAGTAAAAGTTATATGAAAAGTAAATAGCAAATAAAACTTTAGCCTAGGCGGAGGCATTAGAAATATAGATTTGAAATAGACTTTAGAAGAATCCGGAAATCCAGTCTTAAGCAGGAAATAATGGATAAATCTCTACTTCTGTACAAAAGACTATGGAGTAGTGTGAATTGAACGATAGACGAATCTATCTAATTCTACTGAAGGAAAGTAAAATAAAAAGTATATAAAATAAATAAATAGTGAATAAAATTTCCGAGTACAGGCGGAGACATTAGAAATACAGAGTTAAAGTAGAATTTATCCGGAAATCTAATCTTAAACAGGAAACAATGGATAAATCTCTACGTCTGCTCAAAAAATTCGGTAGGAGTGCGACCCACCCTTAAAATTTCCTCGTTGTTCACATGTTATATCCAGAGAATTATTAGCATTCGGTGGTAGAATCATATCTTTGTTGCTTCAAATATCTTATTCATGTCTGATGAAATTATCCAGCATTAATTCCCATATAGGAGATTAGATAATAAGAGTTTAGTGGCCTTTTGTTTCTTTAATTTCAAGAACATATACTGGCAGCAAATTGCCTGCATACAGACAGGATTCATCATTGTCGGTTACAATCTCAACAAGATACGCAGATGACATAGTGCTGATAGCAGACTCGGAAGGGAAAATGCAAAATCTCCTACAGAAGGTAGCAAAGGAAAGCGAAAAGAAAGGACTAAACATAAACTTAAATAAAACTGAATGCATAGTTATCATCAAAAAGAGGAGCCCAAAATGTCAACTACGGGTCGGAGATACTAAAATCAAACAGGTGCTGAAATTTAAATACCTGGGAAATGTTCTGACAGAAGATGAAAAATGCGACACTAAAATCCGAAGACACATTGGTATTGGCAAGGACGCGTTTCAAAAGCTAAGCAAATTATTGAGAGACAAGAAGCTTTCGTTGGAAACAAAGAAAATAGTACGGGACCTAAATGTGATATGTTTTCTCCTATATGGCAGCGAATGCTGGAAGGTTTTCTCAAAGATGAAGGAGAGACTCAAATCAAAAGAAAAGTGATTGTACAGTAGATTGCTGACGATACCATGGACCGAACATGTGAGCAACGACGAGGTTTTAGGGAGGATGCAAACGAAAAAGAATCTTATATCTAGCATCAGGAAGAGACAGCTGAGGTTTCTGGGCCAGTAATGAGAAAAGAGAGCATGGAGAATCTAATACTCACAGAACGGGTAGAAAGAAAGAGAGACGGCTTGAGCAAGTGGATGGGGTTTGGGCGAGACACTAAGAGGAAAAGTGTTAAAAGCGACAAGGAATAGGGGTAAGTAGAAGTCCATGATCGCCTACGTCCTGAAGGGACACGGCACATAAAGAAGAAGAAGATCCCGAAGGACACATTTCATTATTTCAATGCACCTTTAGATTTCCGTCTAATTTTCTGTCATCTACCCAGATTGTTAAATTTTTGTACTAGCTAGATTTTTATATACCCAATTTATAGCTCACATTTTTGTCTGTTACTAGCGGTCATAAACTGTCTTCTCAGTTAATAGTCCTTCTCGCTTTCCTTTATTACACTGTCTAAGAGTTTTTCAGTTTTCTTTTTGAATCTGTCATTATATCTACATACTTTTTGTGGAGATATTGTTCGTTGTCATTCTTCTTCTTCTCCTATGTGCCGTGTCCGTTCAGGAAGTAAACGATCATGGCCCTCCACATCTTCATATCCATTGTCGCTCTTATTACCTCTTGTTATTTCACTTAATCACCGCTCCTTTATCTATCTACTCAAGTCCATCAGGTATGTCGTGCTCTGCTTTCCCTTGTCCCTCTTCCCCTCTATCCGTTCCGTGAGCATCAAGTTCTCCAAGCCTTCCTTCATCATTAGATGTCCCAATAACTTCAGCTGTCTTTTCCTGATGTTAATTATCAGTTTCATTTTTGTGTCCGTCCTCTCCAAAACTTCGTCATTGCTCGCGCGTTCCGTCCATGGTATCCTCAGCATCCTTCTGTAAAACCACATTTCGGTTGCTTCAAGTCTTTGATGAAATTGTCCATAATTCACTGCCATATTGAAGGACAGAGATCAATTTAATGCTTCCAAAACAAAGCTGCTATCCTTTAACCATCATAGACAATCTTTCCTACTTGTCATCAGCATGGATCACGCTAGTTTCTCTGAGAGCAATACACTGCGCCTCCTTGGCCTCACTCTCTCACCTGACCTTAAGTGGAACGACTACATTGAATTAATAGCTTAACCTACTGCTAAGAAGGTCGGTTCTTTGTATCGGGCCGGGAAGTTATTCTTTTCTGAATCCATCATGCACATTTACAAATCTACCATCCGCCCGTGCATTGAATACTGCTGTCATATCCAGTCGGGTGCTCCTACTGTTCACCTTGGGGTTCTCGGCAAGATTCAAAGAAGAATCTGCTATGTAGTCGATCCTGACCTGGCGGCTCGAGTCCAGCCTCTCTCTCTCTCTCTCTCTCTCTCTCACCGACGAGATGTGGCTTCCCTCTGTCTCTTTTACAAATACTTTCACGGATTCTGCTCCGACGAGCTTAGCTTAGCTTCTTGGTGCCCCCTCACCACGTGAATTTACTCTAGCTAATGGACTTTTAACTGTGAAAATAATCAATTGTAACCACAACTTCTACCCCCTCAGCTTCTTTTCTCACACTTCCCGCCCGTGGAACTCCCTTCTGAATTCTTGTTTCCCTGATAGCTACAATCTCCAAGGGTTTAAAGCAACGTCAACTATCATCTCCTTGATTCCCATCCTTCTTCTCACTTTACACTTTGCTCTCACGCATCTCGCTTTACACTAATGTACCCATCCTTCTCTTACCCATTCTCCAACATTTACTGTGACCTGTTCTCCTCTCTCTTCACTCTTGCAACCCCCTGAACACCAATAGCAGTTCTGCGTTGCTTGTGGTGAGACTACATATATATATATATAGTCATCCGCAGACAAATCTGTTTTGCTGTATCACAGCTCATCAGCACGGTTAGACATCCGATTGCTTTTTACCCAGGATTGAAACCCGACCGAATTGGCGTCAGTCGGCAATTCTACCACTGAGCTATGGATGCTCGGTAGAAGGAGGCAGACTTTTAGCGTGTATATTATCATTATACATGCCCAATAGCTGAGAGTGTTCTAATTCATTGCTGAATCAACGATATATATATATATATATATATATATATATATATATATATCAACAAAAATAAAAAACATAACAATCCAGTACTCTTTTCTTTGTTTTTAGCGAAATTTTCCTGTCTCTTAATATTCTGCTCTTCTTCTGGAATGCATCATTGACCATGTCAATACTTTTTGGGATCTCCGTATCGCACTTTGTGTCCTTTGTTAGAACACTTCCCAGGTATTTAAATTCCTGTACCTGTTTGATTTTGATATCACTAACTTGTAGTTGGCATTTTGGGCTCCATTTTTTACTGCTGGCCCTGCATTCAGTTTTCTTGTAGTTGATATATAGTCTTTTATTTCTGCTTTCTTGAACTACTTCCTGTAGGAGGTCTTGTAGTTTCTTTCTTTTATCTGCTAACATCACTGTATCATCTGTGTATCTTATATTGTTCAGATTGCGGCTACCAATGACGAATCCTGGCAGGAATTCTTTGTCATTACCTCGATAATTTAATCTGCCATTCACTTCTTTTTTTGTCTCTCTTTCCTTGAGATGATATCGTTTGTCGAAGTTACAAATTATTCTTTTAAGTCGTCCCATTTTGAATTCCTAACCTCTTCTAAGTTATTTGCTCTTAGATTTATCTGCATACATCTGTTTTAAAATTGAGTCGTCCTGGCGTAATTTTAATTTTCGTACTTTTAAACTGAATTTGCAGATGAGTGGGAGGTGAAAACTCTCACACTCAACACTTGAATAAATTTTAGACTGTAGAAATGAACTTCCAAAACTTTTAGTTACTACAAGTCTATCTAGTAATTTGTGTTCACTCCTGAGATATTCCATGTCCACAAACAATGTAGGTATTCTTGAAACCAGATGTTGGTTATCTCTTGGTGATTTGCTATGTACCATTGGACCTATTTTTTTCTGCATTCATCACATAATCAAAATCCATACTTATCGATTTTTTTTATTTTTTTCACTTTTGCATTTTGGTTCGCCATAATGACGATAATTTCTTACAGTTGCCTCGTCCGGGTTCTTCTTTGCCCAAAAGCAGAGAGTCGGACATGATATAGTTCGAGCGGAACTCTGGTTCTGGTCTCTCTTTATTTAAGGCGTCTTGCCCAGTTCATTTGTGTTACCGGAGGTGTCTTATTTACTCCGCAACATAACCTTTTTTTTGAGATTTCTTATTTTCTTAAATATTTTAGTTTGTTTGTATATATTCACCCATTTCTTTTTCTCACAAATTCGCCACATACTGAACTTTGCATTTCTTTCATTTTGAGACAAACATTAGTTTTTTCCTTACGTTTCATTTTTCTAGTACTCATACTTGTACGTTCAACGAATTCTTGTGGTGTTGATACATCAAAGTTATCATACAGTTCTTGCATAGTTTCTTCGTTTCTAGCGACCCTTTCTTCAGTAAGTCTTTTCTTTAACTAATTCCAATGTTTTTTGTGTTCCTATTTTTCTTTTTTGCCTATAATTCATTTTTCCAATTCGTGAAGTTATTACGCAGTCTTCCCACATTTCTTTTACATTTTAATATATCCCGAAAAACATTCTTTCGCCAATTTAAAAAAAAAAGTCTTTATGTTATCTGTTCTTATTCTTTTTTGACCTGCTAACAGCTTGTCGAACAACGATTTAATTTTTCTTGCGAACATCAATTCAGCCTGTGAAATGTCTGTGGGTGTATTGGAATTCGACGTTATACGGTCTCAAGAATTTTTGTAATGCTTCATCACTCACTTTTCATTACTTGCTTTTTTCAAAGCTCTTTTTAATGTATGCACACACCGTTTAGATTGTTCGTTTGACCTTTACTTTTATTTCTTGCAAGGTAACTTGTAATTCGCGTACTACATTGCATAATATATTTTTTAATTTCTTTTCCACTTTTTAATGCTACCATCACAGTGTCCTCAAACGGTTCAGTATTTTTTTTATAAATCTTAATAAACCATCCTAATGTTCTGGACGGTTGGTATTCTATCCTAAAATCGTAATTTAATAAGATAGTACCCAGGCTTTATAATCTATTTGCTGTATGCGTAAAATTTCTTTCGAATCAAAAGCTGTTTTTTTTTATCATTTCACCCTAAGCAAGGCATTCCACTGCCACTGTTGCGCATGGGGCTACATAGGGGAAGGTAAAGAGGAGGAGTGGTTAGATGTAGGAAATGTCAGAAGGAAGGTGATAGATGGGTAAGGATACCGAGGATGAGGGTTGGGCAGATGGGAAGAGTGTTTGAAAGAATGGGAGCGAGTTAGTGTGTTAGGAGGTGTCTATTGACCTTACATTTAAACTCCTGGAGATTGTAGCCGTCGGGGAAGCAATCATGTGGAAGGGAATTCTATAGTCGGGAAGTGCGAGAAAAGAAATTGATAAAAATCTGTGTTTTGTCTGTAAACGAAAACTCTTTCTGTGTATAAATTTGTGAATTTTTTCACTGCAAATATTATTGCTAACGCCTCTTTGTCTGTCTGGCTGGTTTTTTTTAGTGAACGCAAAGCATGTGCGACGGCTTTCATGTTACCGTCATTATCTTTCTGTAGAATTACAGCTCAAATTCAGCATATTAGTGATGTGGATTTTATAACAATTTGCTAGTCGCAGAAATTCTTGTAGCTGAGTAACGTTTGTTGGAGAAAGCATATTTTTATTTGCACATGTCCTCGATCGATCTGGTTGATGACCTTTTTTGCCAATGATTTGTCCTAAGTACTTGATTTAAGGCAAAAACAATTCGCATTTTTCCTCTCTTCTTTTGAACCTGTACTCTCAAATTTTTTGAAAAATTCAATTTATACGCTCAATTTCTTAGATATACTTTTAATTAATATACCCAGATGAGCGAATGCAAAATCCACAATCTGCGCATAGCTTGTTGAAATATGGCTATGCCACTTTTGTCCCAAAAGGAAGTCGGTTGAACTTACACAATCCATTGTGCGTATTTATCGTTGTCAACTCTGGGCATTCTGTGATATTGTTGCTGCATGTTTCGCTGCATGCCACTCTTATGTTTACCCATGTCTGGGGAGCCCTCTTTGCACTAATCTTGTGTTCCCACGTCATGTTTCAATATATGCAGGGATATCGGTGAAGAATTGTCGAAGATCAGCAGGTTTAACTCCGCTTTGTTCTGGCTGAGCTTGAAACTTAATTAACTTCAGCAACTCTCATTAACAAGTGTAAAAATAACTTTTATTTTTGGTACTATGAATACATCAACAAAATCGCATCGCTGCATTTTTCTCCGTAGATTTGTTCATTTCTTCGAAAATAAACAGAAAAGGTAATCCAACAAAAAAATATACGTATACAGCTATGGTTTTTGTCACTTCATCGGGAGTAAAAGAAATTGTAAAGTTTTCCGTTTTTTTCTGAATAATTTCAATTAACTTTTGTTATTATTTCTGGAGTTCCACGACTTATGTTGTTGTTGCTGTTGTTGTATTGTTACCCCTTTGGCTTATAATTCTTCCATAATGAAGAATATCTTTTTTATTTTATTTTACGCATACCTTAGAAAAAAAATGACGCCAAAATGGTTGTAATATTCCGTCGTTACTGTTAATTATGCGTGCGGGAGCGAAAAGTTATTTTTTCCTACTACGTCCAGGTTTCGATTCTTCGTCGCCACTGTTATAACTCGCTATCAACTGTTATAATATGTCTCGACTAATTCCAACAATACACTGAAGAACACTCTATCAGAAATCTGTTTAAATTTTGGGTATTTACTCGAGCCCTCTCCACTGAAGCCGGAATGTGACACAAGGTCGGTTTTTTACGTGGGTCATTCCATGTAGACTCCTCATAAGTGGGACCGGATCTACTTTTCTCCAGACAAGGCTATGCCGAAGGGCAGGGTCTCGTCTGGATTCCTCTTCACCCAAAGGCAGAGAGGATGAGCTCTGTCAGAGTTCTTGGAATAATTTGTCCTCCCACGAGGCGGAATGCAGTAGAAGGATTTTTTAAAGTGGGATCCCCGAGCCCTTAAGCCCGGCTAAAAATATCACGTAGACCCTGCACAAGACAGATGAGGCGATGTTGAAGGACAGATCCACATCTGGGTTCCTCTCCACCCGAAGATAGAGAGGTTGAGCTCTGTCGGAACTCTGTCTCTGAATTCTTTTTGAATTGTTTATTCAAGGCGTCTTGTCTAGTTCATTTGTGTTACCGGAAGTGTCGTACAACACTTTCGCACTATCTTGTATGTTACAAAACTTGTCTATTTCTTCTGTGATTTCTGGGATTGGAGTATTTACTGCAAGGGATGGCTATATTAAATGGTTTCCTTTCAGTTTCACTAGAAGTCTTTTGAAAGTTATGAGTATCTCATAAGTCATTTCTTCTTGTCTTCGTCTAATATTAGTCCTGCACCTCCTTCGTTTCCCTCTCCACCTGCACATATGATTCCACGTCTATCGCTCTGAAGTCCACATTATTTATTCATCTAGTTTTGCACACTTCCATAATCTTCATGTTTAGTTTTTCTACTTTAAGTTTGATATTTTCTAATCCCCACATTGATATAGTGTCGTAACACTCTATATCTAGATTGCTCTGGATGATGGTAAAGTGACACCTGTTGCAATGTTATTGAACGACGATTCTGTTACAGAGGAGCTGACCTATTTTAAGCCATTTTCCTAGATTTTTTTTCAATTACTGGTATGATTTTTTTTGTTGTGACCAAGTGAACGTTTTAAGAAATAACAAAACATGTATTATAGAAATATTGTATATTTAACAGTAAATAAAACAAAAGAGTATTACACGACTAGTGCGTGTGTTGGTTGTATAGCGTTCAATCAATTCGACTGTTCCCCCAATGCCTCCTCTCGTCCTAATCTTATAGTAGGCGGAAGAGTCTGACATAGACTTTTTAGAGGGGGGGACACCACAACACCCCCATTTTCAGCGTGACTCTGTATGGAGTCTTTTTTGTTTTTTTATAATTACCACACAATACATTTTATTCAATCAAAAAAACAAAAACAAAAAAAAAACAGAAAGTCAGAAACAACCACTTTGAAAAAGCTATATACAGGAATTACATTCACAATTTTTTTTAGTTTTCCGAAAAACATTTTGCGTGTTAACAACAGTACCTTTTATTAAGGTCTCTGTTCATTATTCCAAAATAATGAAAAATTGGATAAGTTTAATGGTAAATGGTAATAGTTTCCAATAATTCAATGCGTATTGTGCTTTTCTGGTAATTCAAAGTTCATAAGTGAGGAGATTCATTCTTTTCTTTTTTCCGTAGACATAGTATGAAATGAAAGATGTTTAATATCTTTTCTTTTTCGAGTTAATTTCTAAAGGTTCCGTAAACTTCATTTTTTGGGGGTCTTCAGAGCTCTGGCACTGATTGCGGTATTGGAACCTCAAACGTGTCAAAGACGACATCCATATTGTCATCTTCTATGGGATCCCTATCTACTACGCTTTCATACCGTTTTCTAATTTGGTTTACATGACGTTTGTGTATAAACTTCGGTCCCTGAACCATGTAAATCATGTTACCAATCTGTCTGTCTATTGTTCCTATCTCCCAGTGAGCTTTATTATTCCCAAATACACGAAAAAACTTTTCACCAAACTTAAAGCGCTTTTTAAGCACTTATCCCTATTTCCCGCTTTCGTTTCTGTCGTGGACCCGGTTAAGAAATCCAGCAAGAAATAATATAACAACAACCAAAATAGGAAATAACAATATATATATATATATATATATATATATATATATATTAAACACAGCAAAATACAAATACGTAAAACTCTGTTAGTAGAACGAATAAATACGGGTTAGGAAGTAATACTTCTAACTGGGACTCGCAATAATCGTACGGTAGCAGTCTTGGCTATCTCTGCCTATCGCTATGTATTATGCTGATCTCCTGCAGATCTCTCACTCTCTGAGCTCTTACTTCGCCACCTCTTGTGAGGGGAAGTATATGTAGTTGTAGGAAGAGTTCAATCCGTTGTAACGGGTGATGCGACCATGACAGTTTCACTCGGAAATAATTTGTCAAAAGCTGATTTTATTTTCCTGGCAAACATGACTTCCGCTGGGGTCTTGGCAGATGGAGCATTGCTATTAGGGGTTACACGATAGATATGCAAAAACTGCTGTATAGCCGTATCGGTGAGAGTACCTCTTACCTTCGTCAGTGCTCTCTTGAAAGTGTCCACAAATCGCTCTGCCTGTCCATTACTTCTTGGGTGATATGGCACCGTGGTAATATGTTCGATCAGGCATGCCTGACAGAAATCCTTAAATTAACAGGATGTGAACTGTGTGGTATTGTCTGTTTCGATACAGACAGTAACCCCGAAACGGGAAAATAGCTCGTTCAAAAACTCGATTGTTACCTCTGCGGTCGGCTTCTTATATTTCAGTATTTCTGGCCACTTGAAATAACTGTCGACTACAATAAGGTATAAAAACCATTAAGTGGACTAGCAAAATCAATGTGTATCCGTGACTACGGACGGTCGGTTTTAGGCCAGAGATTTAATTTTATCAGGAATACTTTAGCAGCCAAAGCACACCCTTTGCACGATCTTACAGTGTTTTCTATATCTTTGTCCATGTTGGTCCAGTAAACGTAACTCCTCATCAAACTTTTCAATCTTGAAGTTCTCGGATGGCTAACATGGCATTTCTTTAATGTTCTTTTCTGTAGTGTAGATGGGATTACTACTCTGTCTCCTCACATTAGAATGTCGTTACAGAGTGAGTAAACTTCTGAGATATTCTGCTATTTACTATTTAGTTTGTCCTTTACTTCCTTTATGAATACATCATCGGACGTTTTGTCTATTATCTTGTCAGTTGCTATAGGAAGTTCCCTGACAGTATTGCACAAGGTACTTTTTTTTATTTCGACCTCTGTTCTTATGGCAGCAATGACTGTGTCTTCCATGGGTTCAGTATACTTAGGTATCAATCTAGACAACCCGTCAGCATGACAGATTTTCGTGGATGAGAGAAACCCCATTTTGTAGTTATAATTGAGGAGAATGATTCCCCATTTTCGCAGTCTATTAGCAGTATGTGTTGGCAGATCCTTTTTTGATCTAAAAATAGTAAGGAGGGGACGATAGTCTATCTGCCACAAAAATACCCTCCATGAATAAATCTATGAAATTTAGTAATCGAAAATTGATTCCTAAGGCTTCTTTTTCTATTTGCGAGTAACCCCTTTCGGCTGGCAATAGCGTTCTAGAAGTATGGGTAATTGGCTTCACCGATCCCTCCTTTAATTTGTTTAAAATGCACGCCGCGATGCCGTAGGAGCTAACATCGCTGGCTACAATGATGTCAAGGTTTGGATCGTAATGAGTCAGGAACAGATCTGATGTAAGGACTTCTTTTATTTTCTCAAATGCTTCCTGGCATTTGGCTGTCTATTCCTACTCTTTATTTTTTTTCAATAATTCATTAAGTGGAGCTCTCAAACTGCATTCTTGAGATAAAAACTTTGTAATAATTGGCAAGACCTAAAAAATATTGGAGAGCCGACACATTTTCTGGTGCTGGTATATTCTTTATTACTGTCACCGTATCCGGTCGGAAGTCTTTCGTCTTTGTCAGTTATTTGTCTCAAGTTCTTATGTGCGTTGTGGTGCAGTAGTTATCGGCTTGGAACAAGAAATCGGGGAGCCGAGTTCAAATTCCAGTTGAATTCCTTGCATTCACTTACACACAAATACCCTTGGGAAAGGTATTAATCCATATCTCCCCTACAGTTATGGGTTAAATATCAGAATAGATTGGGCTATATAGTCTTGGCTGGCAACCAGTCTACCGCAGAAAGTAATGGCAACCTACTGCGGGATAACCTTCTGCCCAGTCAGTCATGTCTCTTTCGAGAAATGATCACCAAAGCGTGTATCACGTATGGCACTTAACTGACTGACTTAATCCTCTCTAAGAAAAACTCACACTTCCCGTCTTTTAACTTGAATCCGTAATCCTGGATTCTCAGACGTGCGATTTTTGTTCGTCTATGCTCTCGCTTTTCATTAGAACATCATCAAGATAGACCACCGTAAAATCCAGACGATTTAACATCGTGTTTATGACCTGTTGAAAAAAGGAAGGGGAGACCTTAACCCCGAACGGAAATCTCAAAAATTTGTATAAATCCTTGTGTGTATTTATGCAAAGGAGCTTTGAGCATTCTTCGTCCACGGGTATTTGCAGATACGCGTCGCTTAGGTCAATCTTAGAGAAATATTTTCCTCCACTGAGCTTAGCGAATATCTTCTCTGTATTTGGAAGGGAATAATGGTGATCCTTTAGGGCGCTGTTCAGCACATACACGAATTTCTTTACTGTTTTTTTTTATATAAATTGTGTGAGATGCCCTATATTCACTATATTCAACCGTTTCCAGAATTTCTATTTCTTCAAGTCAATTCAATTCCTCGTCAATTTGATTTAACGAGGCAAATGGAACTTTACGTTTTTTCTTAAAACTGGGTTTACGCCTGGCTTTAATTCAAATTTAGGAGATATTTTTGTGCATTTTTTTAAAGTTCACCATTCATATTTTCTGCTTCGTCAGTCAAATTTTTGACTTTTTGACATAATGAGTTAATAGGCATACCCTAAATTTGAAACAGTTTTAACCAATCAGTCCCGAATAAATTATCCGTATTTTTCATAATATACGTCTTTAGTTTTAAAAGTTTACCTTTGAATGACATGTTCGTAATGAGTTCACCCATAAACTTAATAGGGTCGCCAGTTACACTTTTAACTATTCAGTACGTTCTTAACAAAGTCAGCTTACCCAGTTTTTTCCATGTTTGATAATTAGTTATGGATAAGTCTGAACCCGAATCAAGCTGTAGCCTTATATTTTTGCTAAATATTTGTATTTCAACATATTTCCTGATATTACGACTTTCTAATTCATCAGACTTGGTAATTTTTACAGAACTTTTTTTGTTTTGTTCTTAATCCTGCAGTAGGAAGTTTTGTGCCCAAACTTATCGCAATTAAAACATTTTTTATCTTTAAAAGGACAATATCTATACCAGCGTAATTGACCACATCCGAAACATGGTCTTGACGGCCGGCAAAGTAACTTTATTATTTTTTAGTTGACCCTTTTTAATTTTTCTCTGCTGTACTTTTTTTTAATGTGAGCCACGCCACTCTGTTCGATGTTTTTCGAATCCTCTCTGACGCTCATGAAACGTTGGCAATCTTCGGCAACTTGCTGTAAAGTAACGTCGGGCTCGTTTTCAAGCTTGTTGAGTACCCTCCGACATATTTCAGCGTCTTTCAGTACAAAGTTAATTCTTTTTCCTATTGGTTAAAATTAGATTTCACACTAGATTGTGAGTTTGTAAACAGTGAAAAGAAAAGAGTTACTTTTAATTTCGTATTCACCACAAATGCGACACTGGGATCTGAAGACGTAGTGGGATGTCGAAAGATACATTCCAAAATCTAAGCAGTTATAAGAGATGAAAAAAATTCGTTAGAAACAAAGAAAAGAGTACTGAACTGTTACGTGATATCTGCCTTCCTATATGACAGTGAATGCTGAACAAACTTCTTACAGATGAAGAAGAGACTTGAGGCAACAGAAATGTGATTCTACAGAAAGATGCTGAGGATACCATGGACCAAATATGTGAGCAATAACGAGATTTTGGAGAAAATGGGAACAAAAAGAAAACTTATTCTTAACACGAGGTAGACGCAGCTAAAATTTCTCGAAACGTAATGAGGAAGAAGGGCTGGGAAAATCTGACGCTCATATGGCAAATTCAGTGAAAAAGAGACAGAGGAAAGCTGCTTGTAACATATTTCAAGAGTTATAGCAAATGGATTGTAGGACAGATTTTTGGGAGAAATAACAAAAAGATAAAACTTATTAAGAGCTACAAGGAACAGGAAGATGTGGGGACTATGATCGCCTACATCCTGAAAGAACACGGCACATAAAAGAAGAAAGAAATGTTACTGTTAGAGTTTATGCCAATTGGCATAATCAATTTTGAATCCTACAGGAGCATATTGTTAAAACTTAGAACAAGACTTCTTTTAGCTTGGCTACATTTGAAAATGAAGAGATGTACCATGACAATGAAAGGGCTCACAGCAACTTAATGCCCAGACATGTAATCGCAGTGCATAGCTAATCTATTACTCAAAATTTCATTGATTTAAGTAAAAGGAGCAACACATAAGGCTAAGAAAGCAACCAAGAAATCATTAGTCAGGTAGTACAATACCATGAATGAAAAGAACGGAGACTATGTTGAATATTAGATTTTGTAAACATTTTGGTATAATTTTGCACTCTTTCTTTTTTTTTTTAGTCATTTCACCCAAGCAATGCGATAAAGCCAATGAGATACAAAGGGTTACGGAGTTTAAAAGAATCTGAAAAAATTATGAAGGAGAGAGAACAGTAAAAGAACAGGAATTAAGGAGACAAAAAATGACGATTACCTTTGGATTAAAATTTTTGAAGATCAAATTTTCTCGGAAAGCCAGAAGCCGAAGAGAGTTCCATAAGCAAGAAGTGCGAAGGAAAAAAACTGTTAATATTGAACTTACAGTTACATCGAGAAAATTCAACTGTAAAGCGATGAGCCAATCTTGGTAAATTAAATTGGTAAAATCGATGTAAGAAAGAGGAAAATATGTATTTTACTATTAAACAGGCTAAAGTTAACAAATAAGGACTAATTTTGATCAACTCTTATGTGTATACGCATACATTCCAAAGTCACTTTATTAGTTATACTATCGGGCTGAAATCCCATTTGTCTTTAGAAGTACATCAATTCTTTATGGCATGGATTCGACGACGCTCTGAAAACTCTCTAATGGTAATTTTACTCTGGTGTCGAATAGGTCGTTTGATGTGGAGTGGAAATTTGCAAAGAAACTTGATGAAATTGTGTGTAATGGTTCTGATACTTTCAAGAATCGTTGGTTATTTTCAAGGAAAGAAAGTAGAAGTCGGGAGATAGTAAATGCTTATGTTATTAACGAGCCGGTGTTTGAAATATAAATAAGAAGAAGACCAAAATTTCAGCATTTCTAAAAATAGATTCAGAATTCAGAGTTGTGAAGTCATATTTTGACTAACCAAAAAAATGAAAAACCGTCCAGACCAGAACATAGCGAGCCAATCAGAGATAAGTGAGTATATGAGTTCATGGTTCATGGACCTTCAGAAGCCAAGCTGCAGTTTTGAATCGAATTTATTTATTTGTCTAACTAGAAACATACTAGATGGACAGTTGAACAAAACCAGAATCGATGAATTAATCTTATCAATTATTCGATGTTGCAGTCAGGTGTGCGTTGTGGTGCAGTGAATATCGACTCAGAACGAGAAATCGAGAGCCGAGTTTGAATTCTAGTTGAATTCGTTCCATTCACTTACGCACAAATACTCTTGGGAAAGGTATTAATCTGTCTCTTCCCTCCAGTTATGGGTTAAATAACAGGACAGACTGGATTCTATAGCCTTGGCTGGCAACCAGTCTACCGCAGAAAGCAATGGCCTACTGCCCAGTCGGTCATGTTTCGAAAGAGACATGATCGCCCAAAGCGTGTATCACGTATGGCACTTAACTGACTGACTGATGTTGCAGTTATCGTAACATATCTATATAGTCGAAATATGTCAGATGTACGATCCACACAGTCCAACTTATACATACATATATGTACGTCATTTTCCCATTTACACTGTTGACTAAGACATACTTTCTTCACTCATTAAACAGCGGACAACCACATCCGAATGCATCTATCTATCTATCTATCTATCTATCTATCTATCTATCTATCTATCTATCTATCTATCTATCTTAAATTTATTAAATTCTATATATTCAATTTCAATGTTAAATTTCCATGTCATGTTTTTCTAAGAAAGCAGATGGGTTGCTAAGACGCTGTGTCGATATATGACGTAAACTTTTATTTCTCTGTATACTGTTCGTTCTCTTTCCATTTCTATTTCTTTCCTTCTTCGTCTTTTCTTTCCATTTATCAATTGTCTATATTTTTCTTTTTCTTTCTGCTTTTTTTTTTGAATGAGAGAGGAATTATTTTTTGTAAATTACCGTTACAAATGTCTATTCTAAGTATGGACACGTGAGCGTTTGTGTGTAATGATTTTCAGGAATATTTTGAGGATTAACTGTTGTATCATTTGGGTGTGACGAGCCGCAAGGTCAGCTCAGCAGCAGCGAAATACGTATTATCCATGAAATTGTCATCATCATCATCATCATCATCATTTATCCATCACACCCAGATGGTGCATAGGGCAGCAACTTTTTGTTGCTGCTTCTGTAACAAACTGTTTTTTACGGGGCAGGGTTGTTAGCCCTGCATCAACCCCCAAACCACAAACCACAAACATGGAGGACCGGTGGACCATTCTTGGTCCTTACGTTTACAGCACCTGGTATTCCCAAATGGTCACCCATTAATTACTGACCAGGCTCGATGTTGCGTCTACGGCTATATCGTGTTGAATACACCGGTTCCCGTCCGATCACCGAAGTTAAGCAACATGAAATTGTAGAATATCTAAATTTTTTTCGAAATTATATTACTCTGTTAAATTAAACAAATGAATTTAACATTGAGTTCTTTTGTTCGTCTCTATCGGAATTTACCTGATTAGTATTCTACGTTATATATATATATTGGGAATAAAGGAAGATGAATAAACACATACACACACACACACACACACACACATACACACAGGCATATATATATATATATATATAGAGAGAGAGAGAGAGAGATAGTGTTGAATTGCGATAATATTTCGCGCCAAAGTTGTTGTTTTTTCAGTGGTTTTACTGATAAAATGTATTTTGGCAATCAGGCTTTTTATCGTAAAGTACCCGACATCAGGCTAGAGATACAGCTACAGCGTTGATAACCACAAAGAGTTTGTGACTTTAACTGAGCAGGTTCATGCCGACTTCGAAGTTCCGTGAGGACAACGTTATGAAGTTTTAACTAATCAGCGCTGGTTTGGCAGAACCGACGAGTGAGAACATCATAACGGGGCCCTCACGAAACTTCGAAATCGGCATGAACCTATTCAGTTAAAGTGACAAACCTTTTGTGCTTATATATATATATATATATATATATATATATATAAGCATGCGGTGTAGATATAGAAGAATCCAAAGGAGTATCCTGCTGTACATACATTGGTAGGATAACTCTCTAAGAGAGCTCTAAATATATATGTATATAAATACATAGAGAGCAAATATAAGAACAATTTTAGGCAGACACGTTATTTCATGGGAAATCGGAAGTTAGGCCTATTTCAGGCGAAACATCATCAGCTTCCGTCTTTATTGTACAGAAGATTTTACACGAAAAATTCGTGTAAAATTTTTTTTTTTACATCTCTCTTTAGTAATTTCGTCGAAGTGCAAACGGGAATTTGCAGTTAGCCTAGTGAATGAATTATCCGTCTGTGAATTATCCAGTTACCATTCGATCAAGCTTACATATTTGAGCTACAAGTAGCGTAAATTGACTCTCCTCTTTAAGAAGTAAATTTCTATGAATATTGATGCAAAATAATTTACATTAATTATTGTTGAAATCTAGAGAAATAAAAATCAAAGCAATATAGCATGTATGTTTGTAGCGTAGGGAGCTGGTTAATGTTTCTTTGATTCGGCCTTGTGTCAGACTTAACCGAACTCCCTACAGCTTACAAGTTTTATGCAGAGTTATAATCATCAGAATGGTTTTTCATCATCATCATCAGGTTGGTTGTCGGCAAGTTGGAATATGTGAAATTGTGTGGAATAGCGTAGGAAGAATAAAATATACATTTTGCATTTTAAAATAGAAATTTATTAAAGGGAAAGACTAACATACGTTGTAGGAGTTAATGTGCAATTAAAAACATTATTAAGAGGTTAAGGGAAGAGTTCATACAAAATGTTCGTAGTAGTAATTGTTGAAAGAGATAAGGAAAAAGAGAAAGAGAACAATGTCCGGGTCGCTTGAAGTTTGAAGTTATATTTTAGATGTGTGTCTCTCTTTCGCTGCTTCCGTCTGTCAGTCTCTGACGATGCGAAGTCATTTATATGTCTTTTTGAATTTCGCACTGGATCGCTAAGTCCTTTCAAGTCTTACAAGTCGCTCCCATTGCTCAAAAATCATTTTAACACCTACTTGCGAAATCTGGTTTCGACTTTTTCGTTAAGCAGATGGTCAATCGTTTTTCTATTTGGGAAAACCAGGATTTCACACGTCATTGTGAATTTTTGTTAAAGTGAAGAAGAGAGTTGATTTTAATTAATTTCTTATCCGCTACACGTTAACTTGGGCTTGTGTCAATCTAAATGACCTATTTGATGTTTTGTTTTAGGGTCATGGAGAAATGATATTATTTTGATTATTTCCTTATTTCATAGAAGCTTCTTGGTTGTACGCTCGGACTTTGCTGAAAACATAAATTAATTTTTTAGCTGTTTTTTGTACGGCCGTGGTGCCCACAGTATTTTCATTGATTTTCTTGCACTATTTTATTTTCGCATTTATTTTTTTCTCGCATTTATTTTTTGTGCTTCAAAAAAATTTTGTTCAGAAAAAACAAAACAAAACAAAAAAGAAAAAAAAACAGCGCAGACAAATGCCACTGTTCTGCTAGTATTGACGTTAATATTAACCCTTTGATTTTGTTTTGAAATTAACCTCTCTTATGTTGCGTTGTGGTGCAGTGGATATCGGTTCGGAACGAGAAATCGGGGAGCCGAGTTCGAATTCCAGTTGAACTCCTTGCATTCACTTACGCGCAAATACCTTGGGAAAAGTATTAATCTATCTCTTCCCTCCAGTTATGGGTTAAATAACAGGATACATTGGGTTCTGTAGACATGGTCGGTAACCAATCTACTGCAAAAAGTAATGGCAACCTACAGCGGGATAGTCTCCTGCCCAGTCAGTCATGTCTATTTCGAGACATGATCGCACAAGCGTGTATCACGTATGGCACTTAACTAACTGACTGACTGTGTTCTAACAGACTGTTCCAACAGCTTACGAATGAAAAAGAGGGCAAGAATAGATTAGATCTCCACTACTATGAATGAAAATTTATTCTGTTTAATTTAGTGAAGTAACATATACCCAAACTCATTCCTAAGTTTTGTATACAATAGTGGCGTCGTATGAAAATGAAGACACTGCTTGAGTTTACCCCCCACCTTCTCAGAAAAATCTCGACCCCTAAGTGCCTCCCACTTTCAGAGTTCCACAATCGCCACTGCCTCTGTCGCTTTACCCTATATATATATATATATATATATATATATATATATATATATATATATATTGTGTTACATAAAAATCTATTTTGTATGCATTAACTCTGTGAATTTTCTTTCAATCCTTATGCAAGGCCATATAGATCTATGGGAGGTGCTATAAAGTACCTTGAAAATAGCTAATGACTTATAGAAAAGCACTAGGGAAAATAAACACTATGGACAGATTGCTCATTCTTTTCATTCGCATAAAAGAAAAACTATAAGAACACTGATAAACATTAAATGCAACATGTAGGAAATACAGAGTGTATCAAAAATACTTTTACAATCTTTGGCTGAAAACAAGGACAGAAATCCATTTAAATATAAGTCCACCAATCTTTCGGTTTTCGAGTTATTAAGTTTAAAATTTAAAGTAAACATAAACGTAAAATCCAAGACACAATCCAAACAATATTTTTACAAATATTGCGGGTTCATGACACCAAAACAATGTAAAATGCCTACATAAACATAAGTCCAAAAGGCTAATAATGTACCTTAACACAGCAGCTCATAACAAATGTTCAAAATGTCCTCTGTTTGCTTCTACACTCGCAGGCACTTAGCGGACCCTTTCTAGTGGTTTCGCAGGCTCCCGTGACACGTTGGTGAAGTATCTCTGCATAATTAATGTCTGTTGTTTTATGTGGTTCCACAGATAAAAATCCAAAGGACTCAGATCGGAAGAACGTTTTATGTCCTTTCCTACCTATCCATCTTTCATCGTAGACATCAGACAGTGCATCACGAAAAATATGACTAAAATGAGCTGGAACCCGATCATGCATGAATTACATTTGTCTTCGTATTAGCAAGGGTACACCCTCTAGCAGGTCTGGAATTGTGTTAAAAATGATGTCACTATAGACGTGCGGGGAGAACATGTGAACCTATCATACAGTCATCTAAAATTCTAGCTCACACATTAATCGTAAACTGATGCTATTATCTAGCCTGTATTGTACCGGTATTAACATTATTCGGACTATTGTCCTCATCTTTGTTTGCCATTTGTACGACGTTTCTTCAGGTACTAGGAATTTCGAACCGAACCCTTTATTACAATCACTAGGGTATATCATTTTTATTCCTTGCCTAGAGCCTCTTCTGGAAGTCATGAGTTATATCCCTTTAACCCTGTAAGTTACCACTGCTGTAGCCTGGTATTGAGCTCACAACTCTTTGGGTTAAATCACAGGAACTAACCAGCGTCTGTATCCACTGTGCCATGTGTCCTGAATTTTTGGGACTTATAAACTTAATGTCCAGTAACCCTTTTTTACCACAGTTCATATTGAATTTTTATTTTATTTTAATGGTTTTGTCTAGCTTTTTTTATGTTAATGGATTTCTCTAGTATATTTTACCAGATTTCATATTGCAATTTTGACACTAATGATTTTCTCTGGCATTCCGTATTACTGGTTTCCATATTGTGTTCATCTCTCTACTTGATCGGCTTAGTAGATTTTTGTAGCCTAGTATATATGCTGATTCCTTAAGTTTACGTAGTTTTCAGTGGTGTTCTCTATCTATTATTTCAACTTCACCCCATATGGGGCGGTGATTTCCTTTCTACCGCAAAAAGTAATGGCAACCTACAGCGGGATAGTCTCCTGCCTAGTCAGTCATGTCTTTTTCGAGACATGATCGCCCAAGTGTGTATCACGTATGGCACTTAACTGACTGAATGTCCAGTAACCCTTTTTCATATAGCAATTTTTTTATGTTTATAGTTTTCTCTAGTATTTCTGATGTTAATTATTTTCACTAGTATTTTTTACTCGAGCTCACATTGCAATTTTTGACCCTAATGATTTTCTCTGGCACTCCATATTACTGGTTCCCATCTTGTGTTTATCTCTATGCTTGGTCGGCTTAGGAGATTTCTGAAGCATAGCATATGTGCTGATTCCTTAAGTTTACGTAGTTTCCAGTGGTGTTCTCTATCTATTATTTCAACTTCATCCCATGTGGGGGCTACATAAATGGTATGTTCTCCTAGGGATGAGTCCGAGGCCAGTCTGTCCCTGACTACCGATAGTGCCTCCATCGTGGGCACCTTGGTGAACAGACTCACCACATCCGGGCTCACCATCTGGTTGCATTGGATGGGACCATCTCTGATAAGTTTCACGAAGTGGGCGGAGTACATACAGGCAGTTGTCTCAACGTTACAGCAAGCTACCTCACATGTATGGTCTACCTAAGATTCATAAAGACGGTATTACGCTCAGGCCGATTGTTAGAAGCGTAGGCTCGGTGTGTCACCCTCTGAGTCACTTCCTCGTATATATAATTGATCCACTGATGGGAAAGTCACCTTCATATGTTCGAAACTACGCTCACTAAAATTACACAAAAATATTTTGAAATACTAAAGAGTAAATTTATTCAATAAAGTCACCATTGGCTTCAACCATGACCTCCAGACGATTGCAGAATCTCGTGAAAATTTTCTAGACGGTCTCCTCGTGATGGTGAATGCTTCCATTATCCTTGTCTTCAGTTCATTTCTGGTTTTATAAGGAATTTTGTTGGTCTTTCACTCAAATATTCCACGCATAATTATCAAGGTTGCAGTTTGACAAAGTTATGTGGCCAGATGTAAGGGGTGGTGTATTCGCAGAAAATTTCTGACAGCTATGATGGATTTCTTCTGCTTGTGTGGCATGGTGCAGAGTCCTGCTGCCAGACAAAGGGTCTTTCAGTAGCCACTCTCTTGAGCTAGAACAGCACTGCACTAACTCCTTCAGGCTCTTGATTTGATGTAGGACTCTGTGTTGAGTGTGAACTCTGTAGATGGATGGAGACATAACGTTATCATCACTAATGATCTTCCCAAATCATTACCATTAGACTCATTCAACTCTTTTTGAATCCTTTTCACCATCTTCAGATTGACACCTAAACATTCTGAAATGTTCATATTGGAGCTTCCAGCACGAATGCTAAGCAGTATAGCATGCTATTTTCACATTACTGGCGGAGTGAGTTGCCTCATTGTGCTCTTTTTCCCAGACCTGGTGTCACACTGACTCTACTGTACTGTGTAGGCAAAAAATCTAAATCAAACAAGAAGAAAAATTAAAATATGAAATGGCGACAATTTGCCCATCGCTATATATTCTAAACTTATTTATAAATGGAACTTTGTGTGTGTGTGTGTGTGTGTGTGTGTGTGTGTGTGTGTGTGTGTGTGTGTGTGCCCATAGACTCCGTGTGTTACCTATAGACTCCGAAACGGCTGAACCGATTTTCTTGAAAATTTACACAGTTCTACTATAAGCATCTGCGAGTGTTCTTAGCTAGGTTTTGTGTCGAGGTACCCCCGAAAAATATTGAAAATCGATAATCGAAAAAATCGGGTTATAGAAGGAGCGGTCCGATTTTCATCAAATTTAATAAACTCATAGAGAAAGACATAAGAAACAATATTCAGAAGTTTCAAGGTAGCAGTTCTTACAATAGTGCAGACAAATGATAATATATAAATATATATAAGGCAAGATGTTTGTGTTTGTGTGTGTGTCTGTTATCTGTCTGTCTGTCCTTTATACAAATCCACAATTTTTATCCGATTCTCACCAAACTTCACACAAATATTCTTTAGGCTGAGTCTGAGCTCCAGGACCATGGATTAGTTTAAAGCTTTCATTACATCCTAGCTATACTGCTAGTATATATATATATATATATATATATATATATATATAGATAGATAGATAGATAGATAGATAGATAGATAGATATTAAACAGACTGAGATAGATAGATAGATAGATAGATAGATAGATAGATAGATAGATAGATAGATAGAATAATCATTTACCCCAAGCAAGGTAGGACAGTCACTGGTGTTCAGTGGGCTATAGAGAGAGAAAAAGCAGGGTACAGGGGATACCAAAGAAAGGATGAATGGTGAATGGGATTGATGTAGGTGTATGTGATTTAGAGAAGTCAATAGGATAGAAGATGACAACTGATGTTGCATTTAAACTTCAGAGGAGCAAGTATACAGAAAGAAGTTCCACAGATGGGAAGTGCGAGAAAAGAAACTGAGGAAGTAGGAGTAACAGTTACACTAGACTATTTTAATGGTGAAAGGGTGGGACCATGATACCAATCTAGTAGCACGAGTAAATTCAAGGCACCAGGGAAAGAAGCTCATCAGAGCAGAAGCCATGAAAATATTTGCAGAAAAGACAGAGGGAAGCCACATTGGTGAGAAAGTTACTGAAGGCGAGCTGTTAAATCAGGATCAACTACGTCGCAGATATTCCTTTGAGTTTTGTCGAGAACCTCAAGATAAATAGCAGGAGTACCTATCCAGATATGGCAACATTATTGAATGCACAGACGAATGTAAGATTTATAAATGCACAAGATGATTTTAACAAGAAAAATTTTCGGGCCTGACAGAGTGATTTAACTTTCTAGCGGTAAATGCAGCTATAGATTTGATTTGGTTGAGAGATTCACACCGAGGAGTTGCAGTATGCTGCTTTCTAGAAGACTAGCATTATCAATACTGATGGAAGTTTGATGGAAGTTTCTCTATGGCGGTTAAATGAGAGTAGCTTGCCATCCTACTTCTAAGTTGAATGTAACACTTCTTCCGGATTTATGTTGGAGGTTCTTCATAGGCAAGCAGTTTACATGATATCAAGCAACACTGTCTCCTCTTGACTCGGCATCTGCAAATTCTCTCTGGCCTTGGTTACTTTGGGTTGCTTTGGGTTTTCATATTTATGGACATTCACCTAAAACAGGTGTGGGGTATGGTTGGTGAACTTGGTAATTCCCAACTGTTGCCTAACAAGAGTCCTTTGTTGTCTGATCCTTGAAAATTAATTACATTTCAGATTGGGAGATCCCCTTTCCCATCTGCAGTGGTCACAGGTATAATTCCTCCCTTCTTTCTCTTATTGGCATCTCACACCAATACTTCTCACTCAGGGTAGGCAAATTCTCCCCCTTCCTGGTTATTTCACCTGTGTCTACAACTTTGACCACTTTTCAGCCAATCTGACTCTTGGCTGCTTGACATGTTTTATCTTATGGTCATTAATTAAAAATTATCATTTCTAATTTATTTATGCACAAGATTTTTCTATCTTGGTCTGTTTTCATTTTGGACATTTACCAAATTTTTTTTTTCAGCCATTTCCTCAATTCTTCCAACAATGAAACTTTATTTTTGAATTCTACCAGGGTCATTAATTGAAAATAGTTATCATTTCCAATCTTTTTATTTCAAATAATTCTTTTGAAAACAGAAATAAAAAAATAAAAAGTTTTTATTCTCTCTCTTGATATGGCCATCATTCTATTCATTAACCCTTTCTATACATTCACCAGTGCCTATGGGTTAATTAGTAGACTTGTATCACTAAACCATTATTATCTTTCTCCCACCCAAATTCTTGCAATCTAAAGATGTTTTCTGGCTTTACGTCACATGCAAAAGGTTGATAAGTCATAGAAAATCAATCAATCAATTGTTTATAATTCATGTTTGTTTTTATGTATTTATTGTATGCTTACTTGCAATGAATTGGTTGGTATAATAACATATTTATAAGATATATTATGAGTTCTATATATATCTATATCGATATATCTAGGTTAATGCAGCTATGCATATTTATATATATAATTATCAATTGAAGCACAAAAACTTCCAATGATCAATATATATATATCATCATTGTAAGTTTTCATGCTTCAATTGATAATCATATATATATATGTGATTATCAATTGAAGCATGAAAACTTACAATGATCAATTTATAAAAACAAAAAATCAAAAGATTTAAGGAGTCAATTGCTGATACTCCCTGAAGGGTGGACAGATAAATCCATCTACAAAACTCTTGAGTCAGTATACAGAAAGTAACATCAATCAGGTGACAAATATATATATATATATATATATATATATATATATATATATATATATTTATGCTCTCGCTTGTCGATTGAGCACTATGGAGAAATTGTGAACTTTAACAACAGTAGCTACTTACTGCTATCTTTCATAATGAATTTGAACACTCTTGGCTACTTGTGTGTGTTTACATTGTGTATATAACATGCTAAAATCTACCTTCCTATATCGAGCACCTATAGCTTAGTGGTAGATTCACCAACTGATGTCAATTCAGTTGGGTTTCAATCTTTGCTAGAAGAAATTGAATATCTGATGAGCTGTGATACAGCAAAAGAGGCCTGTATGCAGATGATTATATATATATGTGTGTGTGTGTGTGTGTGTGTGTGTCTATTGTGACTAGCTTTCAGGCCAGTTAGTTTAAACATTTTTATATTTAAAAACATTTTCTGATTTTGATATTTAGAAAAATAATTTATTTAATTACCTTGATTTTCCTTCAAGCAATATTAACTTTTTCCTAAAAAGTCCCTAATGTTAAATGAAGCATTGCTAAGGCATTTTTAGCAATGAGCATTTCCTGTTGTTCAGAGGTATGTTTTATAAAAAAGCAAAAATGTATTCATACCAGATGATTGTAAGAACAAAAATGAGGTATTAACTGATATGAGTAATCTCCCTAATCCTGGAATTTAGAATGAGAACAATCTACACCTGTGGATTGTAAGTATAACAACCAAAATGAGTATGTTGGTCTGAATAGGAAAAGGTATAATAATGAGTTGTAAAATTGTGATATCAAACAAACCAAATTTTTAAATAGTCAAATAATTATTTACATTATTTGAGCTGTTTTCCTCCTCATTATTGTCATATTCACAATGTTTTAGTCATTGTACACTCGGATCTTCTCCAGGTGACTGAAATTTTGAACTGAACCCTTTATTTCGATCACTGGGGTAGATTGTTCTCGTTCCATGAGTCATGCCTCTTCTGGATGTCTTAGTTAACTCCATTTAACTCAACTCTATAAGTTTTTTGTTTGCCAGGTATTGAAGTCATAACCTTTTGGGTCAATTCACTGGATCCAACCAACGCTTTTATCCACTGGGCTGGGCCATGTGTCTTTGAGCCAAGTCAAATACTACCCCAAAATGATGATTAAAATAATTTTTTTCAACTTTTATACTTAATGCATAAATTAAAAGACTATTTTGAAAATGGGTTGAGAGGCAAGCGAATAGATATATTTATGATAAGAAAGTATGTGTTGAGAACATACTATTTACTGATAAGCTGAGTACAAATTCTAGCCTGACCTGCTTTGAACATCATGTTGAAGCACTGGTTTCCACCAAATTTGAGCAATTTCAAGCCTGGTTAATACCTAGATGGGTAACTCCTATGGAATATTAAGTGCTTTAAGTTTGGATGTGCAGTTATTGTAATGGATATTGGCTTGATATTGTTAATCAGAGAGCCAAGTTCCAATTCCAGTTGGGCTTGTGTTGTAACTGCATGTTACTGCATGAGTAATCACCAAAACAAAGGTTGGGAATATTGGTATATCAACAAGTGCAAGATTTGTATGCAGCAAGAAGTAGATACACTACTAGTGAACTGCTAGTTAGTATAATCACTCTCTCTACTCTACAGTTTACTCCAATAGTCTCCACATATTTAAGGAACAATCTATTTCTGTATACAGGTAGGTATACAACAGCTTATGTTCACTTATGCTCAAATACCCTTGGGAAAGGTATGAATTTACTTCTTCTTCTCTCTTGATACAGGTTAGTTTTAAAGATTCATATCACTTGTTATCTCTCCCATCAAAATAAATTTATTACAATTTCCAAAAAAAAAAAAAAAAATCTTCCAGCTTTAAATAACCTGCAAATGGTTGATAAGCAATAGAAAACAAATCAATTAATAAACTCTTTCCCCACCAAGTATGGGTTAAATAGTAATGTAGATTAACCCTTGGGATAACTAATCTAAGAGATGGAAAACTCTGAATTTCCAACCATAAAGGCAACAAGAAACTAATAGCTTTCTTTTCTTAGTAGTTCACAGGAAATTTTGGAGGGTCAGGATTGATTATATCCTGAAGTGACATAGTAGTTTTAAATATGTTTAAAACTGATATGAAATATCTTGTAAGCCTAAATTGAATGAATGTAATCTACTCCAGTGGATTGAAGAAAGAGTTTTGTTCAAAATTCTGAGAAGGTTACTATATATGCATAGCAATTAAAATTCCAAGACAGTTACTGTTGAAGACCAACATGCTTATTGTAGTTTCTATACTTGCTATAACAAGTAAAATAAGCATGTTGGTCTGTAGTGATAGAAAAATAGATAAATAAATAATAATAAAGAGAGCAAAATTTAACCATTGTTAAAAATAGATGTATATTCAGAGTCACCAGGCCACAAAGCCATATTTCAATTAACAAATCAGAAAGCTTTCATAACCAGGATATCAGAAGCAAAACAGCATTTTTCAAAGTGAATCTCTGGATATGAGATTGAAAATCAACTTAAATCAGAACCCATACATTAATTTTGTCTATTCTCCAATGCAGGAGTCATTTTAACATAACCAAAGCCAAGATGCAATTTTTGTGCGACCAGCTAGCAACCTGAGATATCTACACATTCTTGTGACATTTAAAAACATGCACACTTTCTTTAACCACTTTTTAGGCAGTTTGCTGCTACATATGAAAACATGCACAACTTACTTCATCCACATTGCTAAGCATGTGGCTACTACATTTGGATACATATATACACATTTATATTTAATTCCTGTTGGACACTTTCCTTTTTTCTCTCTCTTTCTCTTTTTTATATGCACCAAGATTTTAACACTTGAATTCTTGAAATTTGAACTTTCACTTTATTCTTTTGTATTATTATATTGTGTTACAGAAATATTTATTTTGCATTTATCAACATTGTCTGCATTTTCTTTTAATTATAACACCAGACCAATATACAACCAAGCCAAATATAGGAATATATAGTATAAATGGACGTTGTCTTAAGATAACCTTCCACAAATCCACCATAGGTCTGAATAGAACTGTTCCTATTCAGGATATAATAATGAATTGCAAAACTGTGACTAAGATACCAAATTAGAAAATAGTTAGATAGTACCTCAAAATGACAACTAAAATCAATTTTTCTTCAATAAATTAAAAGGCTATAATGAAAATGGTTCTAGAGACAAGTAAATAGATATATTTCAGATAAGAAAGGGTATGTAGACTTTTACTGATAAGCCAAGTACAAATTCTAGTTTGGCATACCATGATCACTTTCATACAAATATACTTTGGAAGGACATGAATCCAACTATTCTCCCACCAACTACAGAGCAATTAGCAGTGTTAACTAGGCTCTCTAACCCTAGGGATACCAGTTTAAGAGATGGAAAACTTTGAATTTCAAAGCAACGAGAAACTACAGGCTTTCCCAAAAATACTTGGCAGTTCAAAGAAAATTGTACAAAGTCATGGACACTTTTTCCCTGCAGGGACATTGTAAGTTTAAATAAAGTTTTGAAAGTTTTAACTTTAAAATTGCAGTTTTTGTTTTGTTAGCTGGAAGGGTACTAGAGAATGAAATAACTTTGATTATGTGGGTAACATTGATAAAAATGACAGTGAAATAAAATAAAATTATTTAAACTGCCTAGCTACATTTTTTTTCAAGTCTTTTACTCAAAAAGTGCTTTTTCAGACGTTTCAGTTGTTTTATTGAATATCTACTGGCTCAGATATATCTTACATGAAATCTTTACAAATGAGTAGAAGAATTTTACATTTGTGAAAATGTCTTGGTGTTGAGAAAAAAAGATCACTCTAAAACTTTGCTAAGAGCATGATTCCTTCACTAGTGTCAACTTCTGATTTGAAAATTGTGGGCATGGTGGTGATAGGTGTCAGTTTTTAGCTGAATTAATTTTTATACTTCGAATTATTGAAAGGACGCTGCTCTCAGTTTCAAATAAAAAATGAGAGAGAACAAAGAAAAAATTGTTAAAATGTTATCAAAAGTTAGTCATAAGTGGCTGAACACACTGAATCTATATTTAAATCAATATTATCAGAGTAACTGATAACAGGGAAGAAATATAAAATATTGGTAGACCATGATCCATTCAACAGCTATTATTATTATTATAATCTATGATATGGTTGCTATCCATCAGTATGGCTGATACTATCCACCCATTCCACCTTCTAAAGTTAATGTTTTTCACTGACATGAAGTGTAAAGATTATATTGACTCAATTGTTAGGTCTTCTGCTAGATTAAACATTTATAAGTCTACTATGCATCGAGTATTGAATATTGCTGCCATATCTAGTCTAATACTTCTACTATATATTTATAGATTCTTGATAAAATTTCTAATTATTGGTTTTGACCTCATACCTCAGTTTCATTCAGTTAGCTACTGCTATAATGTAGCTTCTTTGTGACTTTTCTATAAATATTTTTAAGGTAATTGTTCTGATGAATTTTCCTCTGTGGTAACTAGATTTATGAATTTAAGTGCAGTTCTAGATCAAGGTCTCGTCATTTTACGTTTGAGATTGCTAGAAGTAACTATGGGACATGCTGGATGTTTTTACTCTTAGAATTCTGACTTCTTTTCTAGCTTCTGGTTTTTCAGTCAAGTTTGATATTTAAATATTTAAATACAATGTCAATTGTTATTGGCTTTCTTCTTAATTCCTGTTTGTTTATTGTTTATTATTCTCTGCTCTTAATAATGTTTAGTTTTTTCTTATATTCTTTCACAGTCAGGGAATCCTTGCATCTTAGTGGCTTTATTGCTTTTAAAGGATTCTATGCTAACAGTTTTTACTTTTAAACTGCTTACTTTTCATCTGGCTTTTTATTTCCAGTCAAATTTGATAATCCAAAATTTAAATACAATATCAATTGTTATCTTTTTTTCTTCTTAATTCTTATTCTTTTATTGCTTATTGTTATTTGCCTTTAATAATGTTTTGTTTTTCTCATATTCTTTCACACAGGAAATCCTTGCATCTTAGTGGCTTTATTGCCTTTCTTGGGGTGAAATGATTAACAAACAAAAAAAAGGAACAGGGTGTTAGTGAAACAAAAAATGATGAACATAGAATGTACTTTTGGCTAAAAATGTTATGAAAAGTGTTGAAAACCTATCAAAGTTACTGATAGGAAAAGAGATTACTTAGTCATTAAAATTCTTACAATGGTTGAAGTAGATGACAAAAGTTAGCAACCAACTCACATTGTTTACTAAAGCAAATTATAAACTAATAAAGTAATTAAACAACCATAAATCTAAGAAATTAAGTGTTCCTCATTATGAAAACAATTCATAGAGTCTTCTACTTTTAGCAATTTCATGGCTCAGCTATTTTTTTGACACATTAAGTCTAAGTAAATTATCATTAAAAGAATTCCCCAAAAGCTTAAAAGAAAATAACAAAAAAATCATGATAATAATAATAAAACTTAATACTACTGTATAATAGAAAACTTTTTTTGATATTGTTAAAGATATTGGAACAAGAGCAGTCCAACATTTATTAAAACAATGTACTAACTGAAATTAATTCAACAGTAGAACATTCACAAGACTACTATACATTACACTAATAAATAATTAAGTATGTTTGTATAGCTGAAGACATTTGCCTTGTACTAAAACATTTTACTTAAATGGAAGACAAAGGCCAGGTCATACTGACAAATTGGCAAATTATTTGTATGA
Source organism: Ascarosepion bandense (assembly GCA_037127315.1). Taxonomy (NCBI): domain Eukaryota; kingdom Metazoa; phylum Mollusca; class Cephalopoda; order Sepiida; family Sepiidae; genus Ascarosepion; species Ascarosepion bandense. Next base: position 5,169,054 of record JBBBDQ010000119.1, on the reverse strand, counting down.
GAGGAAGAGCTATTTTGGTAGGCATTTACTCTTTCATCTAACAATTTAGTAAAATGGTTTTGCATAATTTGTTTTCGTGGAGACACTTTGGTAGACCTTGGTCAATAGACTTTATTGTGACAGGCTGTCACAATAATAATATTTGCAGATACAAAAACTGCTAGCTAAGCTTATTTTCAAATAAAAAAATGATAACTCGTTTCTACCATCTCCAATTAAATTGTTTTCTTGAGATGCACATAATGATCTGAATGGTTTGCGCAAGATTCCATGCAAAATGTTGTACTACAATTGATTTTTTTTATAATCATATCGCTTCAAGCAAGGCATTTTACTGCCACTGTTTTGCAGGGGGTTACATAAGAAAAATTATGAGAAAGAGTGACAGGTTATAGGGGGGTGTCAGGAAGTGGGTAAGAGAAAGATGAGAATACTGATGAGAGTGGAGCGAACGGAGAAAGGAGTATGAGAGAGAGGATGCAGGTTAGTGAGATAGGAGATGACTATTGACTTTACAATTAAATTCTTGGAGATTGTAGCTGTTGGGTTATTTACATGGAATGTGAATGTTATTCATGAACTATTTATATATAATATTCACATTGCATGAAAATTTTCAGTAAAACATAATAGTATTGTCAAATATTAGTTATTAGAATTCAGGTTGGTATATTTTATTTCTAGATGATTTCATTCAATATGTAGTTTGTGTGAAGGAAAACTTTAAAAATTTATATAAATTAAGATTTGGAAAAAATAAAAATATTATCCCAAATTCAAGTCCAGTGTCTTCTTACTCCTGTTGGAAGAACCCCACCTAGATTGATCATATCTTTAGGGATGTAACTGGGAAGAAAATAGATGGATTCATACCTTTCTGAAGCATGTAAGTGAATTTAATGAACTCAACTGAATTTGTGATTGCTCTCACAAATGCAGATTCAAATTATATCAAACATTAGTGTTCATTCTGTTGGCCAAAAGGGTCATCAACAGCAGATATTACATCATCATAACTGAGATACTGCTTCCCAGCCTTGTGTGTTTTCGTATTAGAAAACAGATGATAATCAAATCAGAAGAACAGGGAGGGTTATCAAGCAGTTCAAAGCCATAGTCCTGTACAACAGCCATTGAAACCAAGGACTTATGTGTTGGAGCATTTTCCTGATGAAACAAGATCTCTTTTGTCATTTTTCCTGGATATTTGGTCTTGATAACATTTCGGAACTGCCTCAACAAGTTAGCATAGTACTCTCTCCATTGATGGTGTGGCCCTTTTTAAGATAGTCAATAAATACAATGCCTTATGCATTCCCAAAAACAGACTATCACCTCCTCAGTTGAGGAGCTTCTTTGGGATAGGTGAGGGGGGTGTTTCTACTGCATGGATTATCTCTTAATGAACTCAATTAGAATTTGAACTCTGCTCTTACAAATTATACAGATTCAAATTATAGCAGACATATTATTAGAACATATTCTATTAAATATAAAGTTTCAAATAGAATAAAAACTTTTTTAATGAAAATTATTAAAGAGATGCAATGTTTCTACTGAGTGGATAATTGTTTATAACGACATCAATAACATTGATTATGATAATTGTAAGCACTTCCGGTTCCACTAAGGAATGCTGGGAGCAAAATCAATCCAGCAGCAGTTTGAATAAAACTGTTGTTAAGTTTACCAAGCCTTATGTCTTTCTGTTGCGTCAATCTTTCATCAGCCAGTCTCATATATCTTTCCACCCTAAGCCCAGAGGAATGATACCAATTTAAAATAAAATTTGATTAACGTGTCATTTATGGAAAAAGATGAAAATTACATAGCATTTAAAATTTATATCAAATTATTAATCTGCAAAGTTTAAGCTTTTAAGCATATGCAGTTAATAAGTTTTTAGAAATTTTGTACTCTTCAAGTAACATACATTGAAATAGAGCCAAGCATTTTTCTGTTAAGTATTTGCATGTATTCCTGTGTAGGTATAAATAAATGGTAAGCATATCAAATAGTCAGTTTGAGTGCAGCTGAAGTAAAGTCCGAGTAGCAGCCAGAGTAAGAGTTTCAGCTGAAATGTTATGAGACATCATTAAGAAATCTTCTTGTGACTAATCTATTTCCTGTTGTAAAAAAATAGTATGAAGCATCATGAAGATATCTTCTTGTTTCCTGTTATAGAAAAACTGTCTTCATAAGACGAAGTTGGACTATAAAAAAAAAGAAATAAAAATATAAAAAATTCTTGTAAAACAAATCAACAATTTCTGGAATAAAGAAATTTTGGATTTACACTATATGTGCTTTGTTTTCTTTGTTTTTTTTTACAGGATTTGAATATTTTTGCAAGCCAAAATTTTCATTTTTTCAGCAGCCACAAAATGGCAACCACAATGCTGGAATCAAGGACTAACAACAATTTGCATATGACATAAATTAATACCAAAGCTCATGTCTTCATGGAGATCAGTGTATACAGTTAAATCATCATAAGAGAACCAAAATGCTAGGATTATGAGAAACTTAGGGCAACGATATTAACTTTATATGAAAAAACAAAGCCAGAATTGTTGGCATGGAGGATTTTTTGAAATCATTTCACTGTCTCTCACTGTCTCTCTCTCTCTCCTCCCCACCTCTCTCTCTCTCTCTCTCTCTCTCTCTATCTATCTATCTATATATATATATAGATATATGAAAAAATGAAACCAGAATTGGTGGCATGGAGGATTTTTAAAAATCATTTCACCCCCAAACAAAGTGATAATGCCACTAGAAGGCAGAGGGTTACATGGAGTGAAAGAAAATGAAAAAAAACTTTGGTATGAAGAAGTAAGAAAAATAACAATAACGGCACAGGATTCCGGAAGACAGAAAATAGCATTTGATGCTGCATCTAAATTTGTGAATATTGCAGGGAAGCAAGAAATTGGAAAAGAGTTCCACAGGTGAGAAGTACAAGAAAATAAATTATTAGAATAAAACTGACAGTTACATCTAGCTAGTTCAACAGTAAAATGGTGAGACCTAGTTGCCAATCTAGTAGTATGGCTAAATTCATGCAGCTGAGTCACTAAGGAGAACATCTTATCTGAACAATTGCCATGGAAATATTCGTAGAAAAGATAGAAAGAATCTCCATCAGGATGGCAAGAAAATAATCATTTACTGTATGAACACTTCTTTGAATTTTGTCAAAAATCTCAAAAATATAAAGTAGGAGCTCCAGATCATATGGCAACAATATTCAATTCATGGACAAATTTTTCTATACTTCTGAGATGAAGTAGTATTTACACTATTTACATTGTTAGGACTATTGTCCTCATTTTTACTGCCATGTTTATGACGTTTTGGCTGTTGTATGCCCTGGCCTTCTTCAGGTGCTAGGAATTTCAAACCAAACCTTTTATTACAATCATTGGGGTATATCATTCTCATTCCATGTGTGATGCCACTTCTGGTAATCATGTAGTTATCTCCCTTTCACATAAACCTCCTTGAGAACATATGGTCCAGTGGATATAGATTTGGTTAGTTCCAGTGACTTGACCCAAAGAGTTGTGAGTTCGGTACCAGGCTACATCAGTGGTGAACAAATAACTTAGAGAGTTAAGTGAAAGGGAGATAACTACATGTTATTTGAAGTGGTATTGCACATAGAATGAGAATGATGTACCCCAGTGATCAAAATAATGAGTTCAGTTTTGTTATAATGGAATATCCTATCACCTCCAACAGTTGATTCACCAAAGGGATTAAGAAGTATCAAAGTAAGGAAGTATGCGACAATTTGACTTCTGCTCCCATTCCATTGACATGCCATTTTTTGAACTCTCTGTTACTTGTACTTTTCCATACCATGAACTCTGTTATTTGTTTACCCCTTACTTGTATAAATCGTTCCATTCAGAATTTACCTTGTTATTTATATCGTTCGTGCGATATAACAAGTTTGAAATTCCTAGCACCTTAAGAAAGCCAAAGTGTACAACAGCCAAAGCGTCATAAACATGGCAGTAAAGATGAGGTGATAGACAAACGTTAGATTTATAAATGTGCTAGAAGAATTCTGAGAAGAATTGTCTGGCACAATATAGTGAACCAATTTTTCTATCAGTATACCTAGCAATTGATTCAATATAATCACTCCATTTCATGTAAGTGGAAGGCATGAGCTCAAAATTTTTTGTTCTTCTGAAGTTTAGCATCAGCCATATTTCTGGAAGGTTATCTTATTTGGTTTGGGTGTATATTGGCCTCATGTTATGATTAAAAGAAAATGCACAGAGTGTTGAAAAATACAAAATTAATTTTTATAAAACACAATGTAATAAATAATATGGAAGGTTGAAACGAAAGTTAACGTTTCAAGAGTTCAAGTGCGAAAGTCCAGGTGCATATGAGAGAGAGAGAGAGATAGATAGATAGAGAGAGAGAGAAATAGCATGAGAGAGAGAAGGAGGGAGAGAGAGACAGACAGACAGAGAGAGCTTTAGAAGAAGTAAATATATATGTATATGAGGCATTTGGAATTAGAGGTACTTTCTGCCAGAAAATAAAAAAATGAGAAAATTATGTTTAAAGTTTGTCAACTTTTGAAATGCCATAACTTTGGATCTATTTGAAATAAACTACTCATTTTTTTAAAAGGAAGCTAAAAGCATCTACTTTAGTGCACTAATACTTACTCTTAACTGATTTTCATATACATGGCGAAAAATATCTTCTTGTACTGAAGGCTTCATATATGTATGTATGTATGTATCCAAATGTGCAGCAGCCAGATTAATAATGTAGCCGAAAAAAGGTATGTATGTTTTCAAATGTATCTGAACAGTTTAGCAGTCTAAAGTCAGTGACTGACTACATAAATATTGCATTTTGACACTGGTTATGTTATGGTTACTGGTTATATTGGAGAATGGACAAAATTAATTCACTGATCATTTTTTTTCAGTCATATTATATACATATCTAGAGATCTGCTTTGAAAAATATACTTTGTTTCTAATTAACTTATTGCATTCTATCCTGGATGTGAAAACTTTCTGATTAGTTGCTTGAAATATGATTTTGTGGCCTAATAATTCTGAACATTCACCTATTTTTAGAAATGATGAAATTTTAATCTCTTTGGTATTATTCATTTAATGTTTTTTTATCTCCTAGTTGTGAAAGCTTTCTGATAGGTTGGTTGAAATATGGATGTGAAACCTGTTGAGTCTTCATATACATCTATTTTTAGAGATGGTGAAATTTCAGTTTCCTTACTATTTATTTATTTTTACATATTTATTTTTCTATCACTACACTATACATGTTCATGACAACTACAATAATAACAGGAGGACCTTCCATATATTTACTTAAATGCTTGTCATAGTGAAGAGATATGGAGCCTGTTTGAATATGATTATTTATAAATTTAGCCAAACTAGCTAGTGAAATATTGCTATTGCCATGACATTCTACTTCTTCTGTGTACCTTATCTCTTTAAGACATAAATGACCATTGCTCTCCACAACTTCCTGCCCTGTGTTGTTCCAAGTAAGGTTTGTCTTCTTGATATCTCTCCTAATATCTGTTCTACCAACCATTAACATAAGCTTGTTAGGTACATTATTCACTGCTTTTCCCTCTCCCTCTTGTATTTAATATATCCTGTGAGTATCAAAATTTCCAAACCCTCTTTCTTCATTATGTACCTAAGAATTTTCAGTTGTCTCTTTCTCATTCAAAATCTAAACATCTTTTTTGCCTCTGTTTTGCTTAAAACTTTGTCATTGCTCACATATTTAGTCCATAGTGTTTTCAGTATCTTTCTGTAAAAACCATATTTATATTGTCACAAGTCTCTTCTTCATTTGTGAAATGATTGTCCAGCAATTACTGCTATATATGAAAACTGATTTTAGTATTCTTTTCTTTGTTACAAAAGTTTTTTGTCTCTTGATAATTTCCTTAGATTTTGGAAGGTATCTTTTGCTATTTCAATGTGTCTTCGAATTTCCACGTCACATTTTCTGTCCTTTGTTAAAACAGTTTGTAGATATTTGAATCTTTTTATTTGTATGATTTTGGTATTTCCAATTTGTAGGTTGCATTGTGATTTGTTTCTTTTGCTGACAACCACACTTTCTATCTTCTTACAAGTGATGTTTAGTCCTTTCTTTGTGCTTTTCTTTTCTACTGTAGGAGGTACTTTAGTTTAATTTCTGCTTTGCTATGAACACTGCTCAGGCCAAACATAACTGGACTCAGTAAAGCATGTAGAGAAATAATAAAATTAAGTACATGTCAGAGTTGAACCATATAAACCCAATCAGAAATCACAAAATATGTATAGTGCATCTGTATTATAATGTGAAAGTTAGAACTTGTCAGTCCTGGTTCAAGTTGTCTTATTTAAATTTGTGAAGAGTGAAAAATGATGTCTTCCCTATATGAGAACAAGAAATTGTCCATATTCAGTTTGTGTAACTACTTACTTGAGTACTGACTACTTCGATAGATGGTAATAGTAATATCAGCTGTTTCTCTACAAAGAAACATTTGACATTCATTGATCGAGTTGACAATACTGCTTTCAGTTGAAATTTATAAAATCTTTACCATAAATTAAGTTTTCAGGAAAATAGATTTCTTAAGACTGTAGCTATTATTGCACTTTCCTGTATTGATGGAAGTTTCCTTTCTAACCTAATGTTTGAGGTTGTGTTGAATATCAACATTTTGGTTATATCTTTATTTTTGCTTTGAGTTACATGTGCTATACATTTTAGTTGTTGTTGCTGTTGATAGCCCTCAAGTCAAGTGGTTTCTCTTATTTGGTATAGCTCTTTGTGATTCTGTAGCACCAGTCCACAATGTTCAAAGAAGAATACTCTTTGCCAAGACCCTCAGGCTTCACTTGCTCAAAGCCATTTTTAACTGTTGATCTTAGAAAGTTGTAGTATAGAGCTGACAGTTTTGATATTTCTGAATGAGTTTGGCACCAGGCATGACAGCCATATGAAAGTTTGATCTGATGAATCTATCTAAGAACATTACTCTGACTTTGCAAAAATAATCTGCATTAGATACAATAATGTAATGTGATGTAATGAATATGCATACACCTTGGTTCCCCTTCACAGTAATATGATTGGCTGGTGTCAGCCATAAATACAGACCAAGACTACACCGATTGGAACGCCTATTGACTACGCATATTGTATAAGCCTATGCCTAAGCATACTGCATACGATTACGACAAGTACCAATCCATTATAGCTATTTGCTAGATTACCCTACCTGGTTACATTTGCCAAAACCACTTAGCTACTTCGAATAATATATATATCCCTTTCTGTGACATATCATAATGTTTCTCATAATGTTAAAATATTTCTAATTTAGCAAAATGTATTGTGGGCAGATATATCCAAATTTAAACTTTTTAGTAGGAAGAGGAGCCTGGAGAAAGACTGAAAAATAAAATACATTGTAGTTACTGAAATTTTATCTTTTACTTAAAAAAATGTAAAAAATATGTCATTTGAAGATGTTTTTAAAGAAATGCACAGTTGCCTCAAACTTTTTGCCTGTTTTCTATACGGGATAAAAAACAACAAGACAATGTAAAAGAAGAATATAGAAATATATGACTGCAGGGGTGGAGTAACTTACTGGGAATGGTAGAAGTAATTTAGGTCTGACTATCCCAGTCAGTCATGGCTCTTTCGAGACATGATCGCCCAAGCGTGTATCACGTATGGCACTTAACTGACTGATCCAGGAAAATAGTATGAGCAAATCATTAAAAAGTATAAATAATCCAGGGCTTTGAGATCCAAATGAATATTACCACTCTACTCAAGTTAATTAAACTACATATGGTTACTGATAATAAGCCAAAAACTTACGAAAAGTGGCTGTAGTTCTTTTACTGATCAACATTTTAAAATAAAGGAGAGAATAAAATGGAGAATACCAAGACCTTGCTCAAGAACTGAAGAACCTTCAGGAAATCATACTCATAGACATTCTTGTCCTGATAATGATTATAAAGATTTTTGCATGATGTTTGGAAAAATTATAGAGAAAAGGATTCTTTGTTTTTTTTAGTTTATTCCCACAAAAAGCTAATGTTTATGATTTTAAAATATGAAAGCCTAAAAGGAAAACTGACATTAAACTTAGATCTTTTTTCTTGTTTCTAAACCCAATTTATAGTGTTTGTTTGAGGTCAAATTTTAACAGAAATTTAATTTTGGAGAATCAAAGCATTTCAGTTAATTGGTTAAATTGTTAGATTTGTGCAATTTTGTCAAAAAGAAAATCCTGATGCTGTCAAATATCTGACATTTTTATAACCAGCATGAATTGATATGTTAATTTTATTTTATTAAAGCTCCCCAAGATCAGGTTAAGGTTGTCATTTCCTTAATGGAAGCTAATGAGAAAGATCCAGCATTTTGAGTATTTAAAAATAACAAAACAAAAAAGACAATGTAAATCAAACCCTTTTTAGCCTTCTGTATTAAAAATTAAAACCATTAGCATGTTTGTGGTGTGTGGAGACTAAAATAAAAGAAGCTATGTTGCATATCAATGTGAATAGCAGTAGTTGTAGCCCAGCATGGTGTGTCCTCTGGGACAACAGGCTATTTTCTCCAAGTACTCTCTGTGCGTTGTGGTCCAGTGGATATCGACTCAGAATGAGAAACCGGGGAGACGTGTTCGAATTCCAGTTGAATCCACTGTATTCCCTTGCGCGCAAATACCCTTGGGAAAGGTATTAATCCATCTCTTCCTTCCAGTTATGGGTTAAATAGCAGGACAGATTGGGTTCTATAGCCTTGGTCGGCAACCAGTCTACCGCAGAAAGCAATGGCAACCTACTGTGGGATAATCTTCTGCCTAGTCAGTCATGTCTCTTTCGAGACATGATCGCCCAAGCGTGTTTCACGTATGGCACTGAACTGACTGACTCTCTATATATACTGTTCTCTAATAATTTTCAAATTCAACTTGAGGTTGCTTTACTTTTAGAACCAGAACCTTTTTAATGATATTCTTTAACAGAAATTGCTCTATGACATATCATTTTTTTATTGTTATGTTTCGCATCTCAATGTGAGTAACAGTAGTCGTAGCACAGTTCTGCGTGTCCTCTATTACCATATACTTTTATCTGTTCTACTTCTCTATGTAATCTCTATATATACTGGACTCTTCATTTGCATACAATTCTACACCTCCCTGAATTGAAATCTTCTAAATCCTTGTTTTTTTCTGTTGTTACTTTTAATTATTTTTGTTTTGTACTGTCCTTCCTCTTGTCTTCTCTTTAATGGTGATCTCAGTCTCTCTTCATTTTCCTCCTCATCTTTGTCCATCTCCTCATTCTCACCTTCTTCAAATTCCTGCTCTGTTCCACTTTTATAACTTTCTGCCACTTTTTATTCTTGACCTTCCAATTCCACATTCTCCAGTTCATTTCTGCTTCTGAACTGATCTGCATATGCGAGTATATTTTGTTCCTTCTTTTCCAATATAGTGGTGTCGTATCCTTTTGGCATAAGGAAATTTGCTTCTTCTACATTCGTCTCTTTATTCTTTCTATACCACACCTTTTCTCTTGTTATATAGAACATAGTTATGGGGGGTCTGATTAGTCTTCCTATTAATGCTGACAGGATCAGTTTCCTTCTTGCATGTGGAATAGATCTCTAACTGAAAAGCATTTTTGGTAAATATGCTTCTATGTTTTCTATAAGTGGTGAGAATGTATTCAATCCCATTTTCAGGATTTGTACCATTCTTTCTGCAATGCTGTGGGATGTGGTGACGCCTTGTATGGGATGCACCCAATTTGTTTTAACCACATGCATAAATTCTGGTTGCAAAATCTGGGTGCATTGTTGGTGACTATTGTTTTGGGTACTCTGTTCCTTGAGAATATGGTTGTTAGTATTTGTTTTATTGTGGTGGCTTTTCTGTCTTTTACCCTGACAACTTCTGGTCATTTTGAATATGAGTTCACTAATACTAAGAATAATCTCTTATCTCTGATATATGAATGATTCATATAGACCTTAACCCATGGTTCTGCTTCCTTAAGCCATGAGTAAAATTTTGCTTGCTTGAAGTTTTTTATTTCTGCAGATTTTGGGTATCTCTTAATGTATTCTGCTACATCTTTTGAATACTCTGGCCACCATGCTTGCAATTTGAATCTTTTTTGCATTGCTGTTATGCCGCAATATATGTCATGTACTCCTTTTAAGATGTCCGTTTTCAGTATGTGTGGAATTACTATTTCATTTCCATTGCATATAATGCTATTTTCTATGGTTAGTTTGTGCCCTATAAAAATTTATCAGCACCAAAATGGTTCTAATTTTTTTTATTTATTGGAGCTGCTATTTCTGTTTTCTTTGTTAGTCTATCATCAGGTGATATGCCTTCTTTTGATATTTGATATCCTAAATCTGATATCTTCTTACAGTCAAAATTGCATTTCTCCTTGTTTATGATTAAGCCTGCCTTTTTTAATCTCACCAAAATTTGCTCTGTTTTATATTTCAACTCTTCTTTAGTTCTCACCTCTACCCCTATATGGAAACATTGATTATGTTTATCAAATTGGTCTTGTATCAAACACAACTGAATTGTCCACAAGTTAAGGTTATCAGAAGGTTGGAAAAGATAAAAAACTGTTTTGTTTGTATATTTATTTGTCATAAAGCATAAGATTAAATTGTAAGTATGAAATTAACAGTGAAATGTTCTAAGAGGAAGTGTAGTGAGAAGTTTAAAGAATTAAGAATTTGTCCATTTTAGTGAAATGTGAAATCTGATTTGTACAGAAAAAGGTTAAGCCCATGTTTTCACTGAGTGTATCAACAAAAAGTAGTAATGTCTTGTTCGTCTCTTTCTTTTTGTGTAAGGCAGGTATGTGAAGAGGAAGGGAGTGATTAAGAAAACAGTATGAGAGAGAAAGTGAAAGGGTATGAATGTAGGTCACTGAAGTAAGTCTGATTATTTTTTTTGCTACATTATGAAGCTGCTGTCAACCAAGTGAGTCTCCCTGAAACAATACACTGCACCTCCTTGGCCTCACCCTATCTTCTGTCCTCAAGTGGAACCATTACATCGAGTCAATTGTTAAATACACTGCTAGGAAGGTTGGGTCACTGAGTTGGGTCAAGAAGATTTTTCTGCCTGAATCTATTTTGCACATATACAAATCAACCATCTGACTGTGCATAGAATACTGTTGTCATATCTGGTCAGGTGCCCATGCTGTTCATCTCAGGGTTTTCGACAGGCTTCAAAGGAGAATCTGTAATGTAATCGGTTCAGATCTGGCAGTTCGAGTCCAGCCACTTTCTCACCAGCGGGATGTGGCTTCCCTCTGCCTCTTCTACAAATATTTTCATGGCTTCTGCTTTGACATAGTTAGGTCACTGGTGCCTCCTCTACAAGAATTTACTTAAACAACTAGACTGGCAACGAGGTTACACCCTTTTACAGTTAAATCTACCAAATGCAGGTGGCAATTCTACTCCAGCATTTTCTTTTCTCGCACTTCCCGCCTGTGGAACTCCATTCCATATACTTGCTTTCCTAACAGCTACAACCTCCAGGAATTTAAATGCAATGTCAGTTTCCATCTCTTATCCACTTGACTCTAGTCCTTCCCTCGTCCTTTCTACATCACCTCATGTATCTTGTTCTTTTCCTTTCTCACTCTACTTTGGCAGCTGTCATCACACCTGTATTTCCATCCTTCTCTTGCCCTTCCTCTGACACCCCCTGTAACTGTTTCGTCTTACTCTTCACTCTCCTCTTGCCTAAGCTTTTACTCTTTTATGTACCCCACTGTGCATCAGTGGCAGTACGCCTTGCTTGGGATGAAACGATTAAAAAAAAAATTGTTTTCAGTATGTCTGATACTTCCTCGTCTTCTGTTTGCATCGGCTGGGAAACGTGTAAAAATATCCAACTCAGATCACGTAGTCAGCTCCTAACGCAAACTCATTTTTGGTCGGGTCATTGAAAGTTCAATTTATTGTTTTTTTCTTTTTGCAAATCGCTTTCCTTTTATCGGTTAATAAATATTTTCACACTTGTTCGCAAAATTTGCCTTGATCTTTTTCTCGCAAGGAAGTAATCTTTTTTCCTATTGGTCAAAAATTAGATTTCACACTGGCATGTGAATTTGTAAACAGTGAAGAAAAGAAAATTATTTGTATTTTGTACTCACCACATTTATATTGTCATAGTATATTATATTGTTTTTATTTTTACCAACAAGACTTTTTCAATTGTTTTTTGAAAAATATGACTAGAAGTTCTTATCTCAAATGGTAGACATCTCCAGCTTAATAAGTCTATAGGTGTGTTTAATTCCTTGAATTTCTCGCCAATTTCTATTTGATCGTATGCTGACTTCAGATCAATTTTTGCAAAGTACTCTATGTGCGTTGTGGTACAGTGGATATCGGCTCAAAACGAGAAATCGGGGAGCCGAGTTCGAATTCCAGTTGAATTCATTGCATTTACACGCAAATACCCTTATGAAAGGTATTAATCCGTCTCTTCCTTCCAGTTATGGGTTAAATAACAGGACAGATTGGGTTCTATAGCCTTGGCTGGCAACCAGTCTACTGCAGAAAGCAATGGCAACCTACTGTGGGATAATCTTCTGCCCAGTCAGTCATGTCTCTGTCGAGACATGTTCGCCCAAGCCTGTTTCACGTATGGCACTTAACTGACTGACTGACTTTATTTTTGCTAAGTCGTGACTTGCAGTTTCGATATTTAGTAACGGAAACAAGTCTGAACATATATGGTAATTTGCTTCTATCTTATAATTACCACATAACCTTAAATCTCCATCAGCTTTCTTTATCGCTACTATCGGTGATGCCCAATTACTACCACCTTGAGTTACTGCATCATTTTGTTTAATTTTGCTACTACCAAAGGTAGGATTTGAACTAGAACTTTCTTTGGCTATATATAGTTTGAGTGATAGTTCTCGTTTAGTGATTGCTTTAAAACCTTTCAACAATCCTACTGCATTTTCCTCTGCTTCTATGGAATTGATTAGTCTCTGCGTTAACTTTTAAAACATCACTCCCTAATAATCCGTGATCTTTTTGCATGTTACAACTGTAATGGGGATTATTTCAAAACGCTTGTTGATTTTAAAATTTCCTTGAAATGTTTCCCATTGCTTTTATGGTCGTTCCATCAAAATGCTTTAGTTAAGTTGTACGAGGCATTTTATTATTTTTGATTCCTAATTTTTACCCAAGAATTTTTTGGTATCAGCGTAATTTCACTGAGCGTAGCAACTTGCATGTCAAATACTTGATCATTTATACTTATTTTTCTCTACCTCTTTTTGTGTATTCATTATAAATACTCCAGCTTCTTCTTCAGAGGGGGTTTGAAGTTTTAACTTTTTTTATTTGCTTTTCGTATTTGCATACGTTCTGAAAATAATTTCTTTTTTTTTGCAATTTGAGCATATTTTTCCCAAAGTTGAACATTTATAGTTTTCTCTTATATGACTTTTTCCACAATATTTACATTTAATTATGGATTTGGTTGTGTTCGTTCTGTATGTCACGAATGTTTTTTTTTAGTTGATTAAATTCTCTAATCAACTCTAATAATTGCAAAAACTCGACGCTAGCTTCCAAACACATTCTGCTATTCTCCAGACATTCTAGTATTTAGCACTTGTGGTTTTGGTCTTGCAAGCCTTCAATTAACCTATGGAGAATTAATTCATCTTCTGTAGTGATTTTATGTGCTCCCAATTTTCCAAATTCACAATACTTTACTCATTCTTTCAATCTATGTAAGTATTGCATAATGGAATCTTGTGGTGTTTGTCTTGTTTTTAAAAACTTGGTTCTTTCTGCTCTTACCAATTTTTTTTTTTTTTTTTTTTTTTTTGCTAATATATCCTTTTTTACGACTTTTACAATTTGCTCAAACGCCATTTCTTTTAACTCTCCCGGATAACACATTGTTGAAATTTTTTTTCATAGCTTCGCATCCCACTGTAGCAATACATAAATCGGTTATCTTGTTTTCTCCCCCATCGGTCTTTGAGCCATTTAATTTCTTTACTCTTGCAAATGCCGCAAAAAGTTTCTACGTGTTTTGGGTCGTCCGGTGAAATCATGGATCCTATCGGTGACGCCATTGTTATGCTTCACAAATCAGTATCAGTATCAGTGGTCGTAGCACAGCTCTGAGTGTCCTCTGTGACGACAGGCTATTTTCTATCCTACTTCTCTCCATATACTGGTTTCTTCATTGCATACAATACTACAGGCTATAAAGATCTAAGAAAGAACTGAGACAATTTGTAGAACAACAGTGTTTAGTGCTTGATGGTTGAAGATACATGGTACTAGTTTTAGCCATCAGTCATCTCTGTCATGACGAATAAATAGAAATGGAAAAGGAAATTATAAATTTAAAGTTTTTTCATGGTAAATGTCTTTTAACTGCAAGAAAAGGAAATATAATAACTAAATCAAATAATGATAATAAATAAAATGAAAAGAAATATATTTTCCTATGATTCTAATAACAAAGGAACTGGAAATGTTATTACACTACGTGGCTTCATCAAATACCCATTAGATGCCACTGTTTAAGTCTATAAAAAGGCTAACCTTTCCTTTTGTTCCTCTTTCTTTTTCTTACTTTGATATGTATCAGAATGTGGAAAAAGGGGAATTTCTTTTTCTGTGTAGCTCTTAGCAATTTTTTTCTTTTTATTATCCTTCCCACTCCCTGTTCTGATGTTAGTTTACACAAGCTTGTTTGGATGCGTGTTGTGGTGCAGTGGATATCGATTCGGAAATAGAAATTGGGAAGCCAAGTTCGAATTCCAATTGAATTTCTTGCATTCACTTGCGCGCAAATACCTTTGAAAAGGGTATTAATCCGTCTCTTCCCTCCAGCTATAGGTTAAATAACAGGACAGATTGGGTTCTATAGCCTTGGCTGGCAACCACGCTACCACAGAATGTAATGGCAACCTACTTCGGGATAATATTTTGCCCAGTCAGTCATGGCTCTTTTGAGACATCATCGCGCAAGTGTGTATCACATATGGCACTTAACTGACTGACTGTTAGGTAGTTTACTAACTGTGTACCTTTTGCCTTCAATGTTATTTATGCTATTCTTCACCCAATACAAAAGCCTCTCAAAATCGAAGGTTATTGAATAGGGTTGTTTTATGTATATAAGAAGCCATGCACTAAACAAGGATATATTTATTTCCCTGGTTCACTGTTGACTGAACTCTTTCAAAAAACTAAAAAAAAAAAAAAAAACTAGATAAATCAACTTTTTCTTTGGCCATTCGAACTCAGTGCAAGTCTGACTTGAGCATGACCATTATAATCATGCCACCCCTCCAATGATGAAGTAAATACAAAATTTTCTTTGGTCATTCTAACTCTGCACAAGGCTGACTTGAACTCAGCCATTATAATGATGCTTATCTTTTCTTACAGACAGTGAAAATTTTCTTGCACTACAGTTTATACAAAAAAGAGAATAAACGATTCATAGTAAAATGCAAAGATTTAATGTTTCATCTTTAATTGTTTATATGTAAACACACATATACACCTATACTATACCAAAGAAAAAAACCTTTAAATTCCATGTAACTATCATATTAAAGTATTAGAAATCCATCAAAAAATAGTTAAGCGCCATATCTGATACACGCTTGGGTGATCATGTCTCGAAAGAGACATGACTGACTGGGTAGAAGATTATCCCGCAGTAGATTGCCATTACTTTCTGTGATAGACTGGTTGCTAACCAAGGCTATATTGAACCCAACCTGTCCTGTTATTTAACCCATAACTGTAGGGTAGAGATGGATTGATACCTTTCCCAAGGGTATTTGCGCGTAAGTGAATGCAACAAATTCAACTGGAATTAGAACCCTGGTCCCCGATTTGTCGTTCCGAGTTGATATCCACTGCACCACAACGCACATCCAAATACATTGAAATAAAAGTGAATAATGATGAAAAAGCAATAAGAGTAAATCAATACCATGAGTATTAAATAAATACAATAAGTTATAATTTAAAAAAATAGGAATAGTAACATAAGAAGGCTGACTGAGTCAACATCAAAGAGTCAATGTGAACTCTACAATCTTTTCCTTAACTGCATAGTTTGTGCTTTGCCAGGGCAATATATCTTTTCTGAATTTGAAATTGTTCTTTTCCTAGACTGGTTACCAGCCAGAGATAAAGAGCGTCAAATTCCTCTTCTAATTAACCCATAGCTAAGGGAGACAAAGTTATTCATTCATACCTTTTACAATGGTATTTTGCACATAAGTGAAAGTAACAAACCTTTTTTTTTTAATCATCTCACCCCAAGCAACAGTGCACTGGGGGTTACATAGGGGAAAGTGATGAGAAAGAGGGGTTAGTTATAGGAAATGTCAGGAGGAGGATAATAGAGGGATAAGAATACCGAGGATGGGGGTGGAGTAGATAAAAAAAGAGCTTCAGAGAATGGATGAAAGTTAGTGAGCTAGGAGATGTCTATTGACCTTACATTTAAATTCCTGGAGATTGTAGGTGTCGGGGAAGCAAGTAAATAGAAGGGAATTCCACAGTGCGTGAAAAGAAGCAATAGAGTAGAAATTGCGGTTAAATTTTATCGGTTTCACTGTAAAATGGTGGGACCTAGTTGCCAATCTAGTAGCTCATGCAAATTCATACCTAGGGGGCACCAGTGATCTAAGTTCATTGGAGCAGAAGCGGTGAAAGTATTTATAGAAGAGGCACAGGGAAGTCAGGTCACGCCGGTGAGATAGCGACTGCAGCTGAGCTGCCAAGTTGGTATTGATCACATTACAGATTCTCCGTTGGATTTTGTCAAGAACCCCGAGGTGAATAACAGGGACACCCGTCCAGATGTGGCAGCAGTATTCAATACTGGAATTTGAACTCTGATTTCTCATTCTGAGCTATTAACCATTGTGAACTGGACGCTCAGCCGCCTGGTTGTTCATGGCTTCGATTTAGTAGCTGGTCTTCGAGTCGATGATTACAACGGTGTTCTCCCCGCCCATGCTGTGAATTTCGATCTCAAGGAAGTCACGCTGAAATCTTGCTAGATGTCTCTCCGCCAAGTTGAACCAGACTAGACGTGAATGAAAACGACGCCAAAAATAAAATGAATGACACCCGAATAAGTTGCGGAAAATGTTTTTATATACAAACAAACAAAAAACAACAAACAAAAATAGAATATAAACAATCGCCAATTTCCTGTTTCTACTTAACCACCAATGGAGTGGAAGTTTCGTCAAGGGTTTTTTATTTAACATTAATTTGAGCTTTTGGTTGGCAATGTCAGTTCACTCCAATCGGAGTTTTCAAGTTGTGACGATTAAAAAAAAATGTCTTTTCTTCGCTTCTCACCGAAGCTTTACAGAAACTGCCGAAGGTTGGTCTTTGTGTGTGGTGGGTAGCGGCGGCGATAATTCGTCTTCTCTGCCTCAGCTCCTTCTCTCTGCAAAATCTTGTCTGACTTTAATTCTTTTTGGTCGGTCGGCGGCGGGTTTCATTATGGTTGGCACCCAACGGCATGGCAATTATCTCGACAGGCTTCTCTACGGTTGGCACCCAATGGCATGGCAATTATTTCAACAGGCTTCTTTACGGTTGGCAGCCATCGGCATAGCAAAATATTTCAGTCTCTGTACATCTTTAGCTAAGTCAGCTGCCAGCTTCTCTACGGTTGGCAGCCATCCGCATAGCAAAATATTTCAGTCTCTGTACATCTTTAGCTAAGTCAGCTGCATGCTTCTCTACGGTTGTTCATATTGGAATAATTAAATTTATTACTTGCGTTTATATTAGAACAAACAACTTCTTTTTTCAGTTGGTTCTTTTTTTATTTATAAAAATTAATAATACGAACCGACACAATTTCTTCTGTTTGATCTGCAACAACTAATAATACAACTAATATAGTTACTTCCGCCCGACAATGCTAAAAAATAGTGTTACACCATTGCACAAAACGCACTCTAGTATTGTAAAATGGAAATATAAAGAACACTTATACTTCAAATCAGAAAATGACAGCTGAAATTTCCGGGAGACATAATGAGGAAAAAGGGGTTTGGAAAGTTTTGCATTCAAAGGACATATTTACAACCTCTTTTCAACAGATACAATGTTGCAAGATTATAGCTATTTCCAAGGAAAATGTTCTCTAGTTTGAGCAATTCAGATATTTTGAGCTAAAACCTGACCCATGCGTTTTGTCTAAGAATTGTTACAGTATTTACATTATTTGGACTATTGTCCTCATCTTTGTTATCATTTGTACGATGTTTCGGCTGTTGTACGCTCCGGCCTTCTTTAGGTGCTAGGAATTTCGAACCGAACCCTTTATTACAATCACTGGTGTATATCATCCTCATTCCTTGCATAAAGCCTCGATTGGAAGTCATGAGTTATCTCCCTCTAACCCCGAAAGTTACTTGTTTACCACTGCAGTAGCCTGATATTGAACTCACAACTCTAAGAATCAAGTCAGGAACTAACCGATCTCTATATTCACTGTCTTTAAGGGTTCGGTTTGAAATTCCTAGCACCTGAAGAAGGCCGGAGTGTACAACGGCTGAAATGTTGTACAAATGGCAACAAATATGAGGACAATAGTCCGAATAATGTAAATACTGTAAATACTACCTCATCTCAGAAATATAGACATGTATAGGAACTGTTCATTTGTAAAAAAAAAAAAAAAATGCCGTGTGCTTTCCTGATTGCTACAATCTTAAATTCTTCAAGTCTAGGCCTAGTTATTATCTATTCTACATATCTTCATAATTTATAATTCTTATATACATAAAACAACCCTATTCAGTAACCTTTGATTTTGAGAGGCTCTTGAGTCTTGTATTGGGTGAAGAATACCATCAATAATATTGAAGGCAAGAAGTACACAGTCAGTAAACTACCCAACAGTCAGTCAATTAAGTGCCATATGTGATACATGCTTGGGCAATCATGTCTTGAAAGAGACATGACTGATTAGGCAGCAGATTATCAAGCAGTAGGTTGCCATTACTTTCTGTGGTAGACTGGTTACCAGCCAAGGCTATAAAACTCAAACAGTCCTGTTATTTAACCTATAGCTGGAGGGAAGAGACAGATTAATACCTTTCGCAAGGGTATTTGTTTGTAAGTGAATGAAAGGAATTCAAGTGTAATTCGAACTTGGCTCCTCAATTTCTATTTCTGAACCGATATCTACTGCACCCCAACACGCATCCAAACAAGCTTATGTAAATGAACACTAGAACAGGGAGCGGGAAAGATAATAAAAGAGAAACATTGCTAAGAGTTACACAGAAAAAGAAATTATGGAGAGCCGTGGTCACCTACGTCTTGAAGGGATATGGCGCATACAAGAAAAAGAAGAATGTAAAACTATTTAAAAAATAATCATTCACAGTTTACAAAAAATAATAAATATAAAAAATAAATAAATTACTGGTATTGATCAAACTTTACTGTCTCTACATTATCAATGCTGGTGTTGTTTGTCATCCTCCAGTGGACAGCACACTTATCAAGTAATGATGAATTTGTCTGACAGGACATTATCAGTCAATTGCTTCCCACGCCAAGAAGCCCCTTCTTTACCCACTTGTTTCTTTTTATTAGACTTTATACTTCTTTTCTTTCTTTTTTTAATCAGTCTAACAACAGGTGGTTCATCTCACACTGCAAATGTCTCCCTCTCATGATAGTGGTTTCTCTCTATTTCTTTCTTGTTCCTATCGTTCTTGCTGCTTCTTTCTTTTGGTTGTTTGCTTGTAATGTGTTCATTTGATAGCTTCATTTATTCATTCATTCATACCATTGTTTGTTGATCTGTTTGTCTTTTCCCCTTCACCACCACTTTCTTTTTTACTCTTTTTTTGTTGTTGTTTTGACTTCATTCTTTTTTGTTTTTATAGATTTCTGAATTCTATTTTCTCTCTCTCTCTCTTTTTTTCACTTTTATAATATTCCCTTTATATTTTTCTCTCAATATTTTCTTTCTTTTCTATTTATATTATTTTCACCAACCTACTTATCAATCTATCATGTAGGTTGTCCCATCAATAAGTGTTGTTTTGGAACACTGTGTGGTGGAAAAGTCATAAACAGTTGTTTAAAGTAAGATTTAATCAAATGTATTTATCCAGCTTTTTAAAAAAATACCTTTTTATTCTCACTTGAGATAGAAAGATTATATAGTGTCAGTGTTCTAAGCAGGGAAGAGTTACCAAATTTTGCTATTACAATTGGACCTATATTTTGTATACCTGCTGTTTTTTCTAAATATCCACCCAAAACAAGGACCAGAAGTACTGTAGTCATTCAAGACTGTAATTCAAGTTGTCATATTGATATGAGCACAGTACAAGGACAGACACAAACTTGAACACATCGGAACATTTAAAATAAATGCAAAATTCATGAGCCATTGTTAGATTTTGGTTCATCAGAACCAGATTTAAATTTCCCTGTGGTCAATTTGTTGACATAAGCCAAGAAGGATGACCTCAGGTTATGGGCATCGCCATTCGAAAATGCCTGAAAATGAAAATTATACCGTGGGTTGACCCAAGTCATGTGAATGAAATTGAGTAGACAAAACTCTTTGGAATCTGTCATTGTGGCAGAGAGTTTAAGCATACTGGTCTTGTTCAACTGTTGATTTTTTTAAAATCATATCACCCCGAGCAAGGCGGTAACGCCACTGATGTGCCGGGGGCTGCGTAAGAATGAAAAGATTAGAAGAGAGAAAGCCGGAAACCACATCCTAAACAGGGAACAAGGGATGAGCCTCTTCACCTGTTCAATAGACGTGGGTGGAGTGTGAACCGGGCGATTACTTCACATCATGCACTATCTTCCAGAAATTAAAAAAAAAAAATATTTTCACCCAATAGAAGACTCATTCCCCACAAAGTAGATGGTTACTGAAAGAAGTTCTTGCAAAAAAGTAACTACACTGATGACATTTTTTAAACTCGGTGCCTCGACCCCATGAATTGAAGCATACTACTGGATTGGTATCTAAGTTCTACCATTTTTCTGTTGAAATAGTTAAATGTAACCACCTTTTCTACACTAACATTTTCTTTTCTTGTACTTCCTGTTTGTGGAACTTCTTTCCTTTTACTTACTTTTCTTATAGTACAATCTACAAAACTTAAATGCAATGTCAATTACCATCTTCTATCTCCTTGAATCCTGTCCATCTTTTATTCTTTCTTCAATACCCCCTGTACCCAGTCTTTTCTCTCACCGTAGCCCCATGCAAATTAGTGGTGGTCTTGCCTTGCTTAGAGTGAAATGATTAAAAAAGTCCAGCGCCCAGGAAGACGTTCCTGACTGACTGCTAAATACATTGACTCCTATTTATACTAAAAGCACAGACAGAATATTAGACACAAGGTTATGTATAAATATTTATTTATGTTCACTTCTGACTATATTTCTGGGTGTTGTAACTATTTACACAATCTTTATTGTCATATTAATAGTGCTTCAGCTGTTGTACATTATGGCCTTCTTTAGGTGATATACATTGGAATTTTAAAATCCAAGGACAAATGACCCAGTGGATAAAATCGTTGATTGAGGTAATCCGGTCATTTGACCCGCAGAATTGTGAGTTCAATACCTGGCCACAGTGTAAATATGTTCAGTACTATTTGAAAATGTGATTTTTGTTAACAATTTCATGCCAAGCAGGACAATAAAACCACTAAGATGCAGAAGGCTACTGAGTGCAGATGAATATTAGAAAAAGGATTCCTATACTTGTTTTATAAGTCGAAAATACCTGCTGGTATCGGTATTTATTGTTTTGTTTAATCCTTTCACCCCTAAAGAAGGTAACAAAGCCACTAAGATACAAGGGGTTACTGAGTGTTTGAGAATATGAGGGAAAACACTATTAAGGAGAGAGAACAATAGAATAACAAGATTTAACAGGATAGAAAATAATGATTAACATTGCATTTAAATTTTTGAAGATAAAACTTGACTGAAAATGGAGAAGTGAGAAAAGAAACTTTTAGCATAGAAATTACAGTTATATTTAGCTGTTTCAATTGTAAAATGATGAGTCCTTGCTGACAATCTAGTCAGGCAGTCAAGTGCCATACGTGATACTCGCTTGTGTGATCATGTCTAAAAAAGACATGACGCACTTGGCAGAAGATTATCCTACAGCAGGTTGCCATTACTTTCAGTGGTAAACTGTTTGCCAGCCAAGCTATAGAACCCAATCTGTCCTGTTATTTAACCCATAACGGGAGAGAAGAGATGGATTAATAAGGGTATTTGTGCACAAGCGAATGCAAAGAATTCAATTGGAATCCAAACTCGGCTCCCCGATTTATCGCTCTGAGCCGATATTCACTGCACCACAATGTACATCCACTCTAGTACTGCTCTTAAATTCATAAAGTCTAGGTACTTCTAGGGGAAGTGGTGAGAAAGGATGGTTGGATATAGGAAATGTCAGAAGAAGGGTGATAGACGGGTAAGGATACCGAGAATGAGGGTTGGGAAGATGGTGAGAGTGTTGGGAGAATAGATGCAAGTTAGTGTGATAGGAGGTGTCTATTGGCCTTATATTTACACTCCTGGAGATTGTAGCTGTCGGGAAAGCAGGCATGTGGAAGAGAATTCCACAGGCGGGAAGTGCGAGAAAAGAAGCTGTTGGAGTAGAAATTACGTTACATCTTATCTGTTTCAATGTAAAAGGGTGGGACCAGTTGCTAATCTAGTATCTCGTGTAAATCCGTACCTAGGCGGCACCAATGATCTAAGTTCAACGGAGCAGAAGCCGTGAAAGTATTTATAGAAGAGGCACAGGGAAGCCACGTCAAGCCGGCGAGAGAGTAGTTGCAGCCGGTCTGCCAAGTCAGTATCGATCACGTTACAGATTCTCCGTTATATTTTGTCAAGAAGCCTGAGGAGAGTAGCAGAGGCACCCGACTAGATGTGGCAGCAGTATTCAATACACAGGCGGATGGTAGATTTATATATGTGCAGGATAGATTCAGACGGGAAAAACTTCCCGGCCCTGCACAGAGAACCGACTTTCATAGCGGCGGATTTAGCAATGGATTCGATATAGTCATTCCATTTGAGGTCCGTCGAGAGTGTAAGGCCAAGGAGGCGTAGTGTTTTACTCTCTGGGAAGCAATCCTGTTCCATGCTAATGGGAGTTAGATGCGATTGTAAAAGGCACAGGGAAGCTACATTATCCATTGGTGGGAAAGTGACTGAAACCGAGATGCCAAGTCAGGATTGTTAATTGGAGAGTATAACATTTTTAATAAGGTAATAACCATAAATGCTTAAAAGCTGAAACTTTGCAAATTAATTATTTGATCAGTCAGTCAGTCAAGTGCCATACGTGATACACGCTTGGGCGATCATGTCTCGAAAGAGACATGACTGACTGGGCAGAAGATTATCCCGCAGTAGGTTGCCATTGCTTTCTGCGGGAGACTGGTTGCCGACCAAGGCTATAGAACCCAATCTGTCCTGTTATTTAACCCATAACTCGAAGGAAGAGACGGATTAATACCTTTCCCAAGGGTATTTGTGCATAAGTGAATGCAATGAATTCAGCGGGAATTCGAACTCGGCTCCCCGATTTCTCGTTCCGAGCCGATATACAATGCACCACAACGCACATAGTTGTTTTAAATAAAAAAAATTATCTATTAATTTTAAATAAATTAAATTTTATTTTAAATTGGTATCCACTCGATAGGGATATCATATTGTTGTAGTGCTAAAAGGTTACTGTGTGAGTCATCACCAAAACGGAGTTTGGGAATAATAGTATATCAATAAATACAATACCTGCATACTGCATGAAGTAGATACACTGCTTGTGAACTGTTAGTTAGTATAGTCACTCTACTCTCCCCTTTACTCCAATAGTGTCCACGTATTTAAGAGGATAGAAACATACCTTCATTGTATATAGGTTGGTATACAACACCCCCTTTTTTAGATTGGCACTTTCCAGACTCAATATTCTTTTCTTTTTAGCGTCCACATCATCTGAAGAATTGTTCTCTTGAACTGCATGCCTCTTTTTTATTTGATTGTAGTGCCTTTTATTCGCTAATTCTGTTCCCTTAACCAAACATACCATTTTCCCAATTCTTCAGACAATAGTACCGACTCTCCAATACGTCTTATTCACTCGATACTTGCGGTAAAAAAACCTTTTGACCAATATTGTAAAAGTCTTTCCCAATTTTTTTCCCCGTATGCTCTTATTTTTTTACTATTCGGAATCAGTTTATCAAACACTAATCGTATTTTAAGCGCAAACAGTCACTGCCGGAGTCATAGCTGAAAGCGCGTTTTTATTCAGTGTCAGTCTATACATCTGCAGAAATTGCTGTATTGCTGCATCTGTGGCTCCATCGTTGGCTTTTTTAAAGTCCTTCTGAAAGTATACACGAAACTATCTGCCTGGCCATTGCTTCTAGGATGGTAAGGGGCAATTTTAATGTGATTTAACACAACATCTTGCAAAATTACTTGAACTCCTTTGATGTAAATTGCTTACCATTATCAGAAACAATCGAATCTAGAACTCAAAACCTCGCGAACAGTTTGCGCAAAAACCGTATTACTGCTTGTATGATTGGACTCTTACATCTGAAAATTTCTGGCAATTTAGAAAATCTATCTATGACAATAAGATGGTATGATCCATTCAGTGGACCTGCAAAATCAATAGGAAGACGTGACCATGGGCGGTCAGTTTCTGGCCATGGTTTAAACTTAATTGTTGGTGCCTTCGCTACCAAAGCACAGCTTTTGTACTTTACCAAAGTTTTCTGGTGGAAATGTTTTTGTGCGTGTTCATATCACGTTGGGGTCACCAATTTATCTGGGGAACGTCAGGTTCGCTAGTTTATCTGGTGTAACGTCGGGGTATACCAGTAAAGAAGATGGTTGCGTTTTCCTTAGACTTTCGGGAGTCGCCAGTGAAAAATTCATCCTTCCATTAGGTGTTCTTTTTCCGCGTCGGTCCGGGGTCACCAGTGAAAAGTGGTGTGTCCGACGGACGTTAGGTTTTTCATTTTGGTGCCGAAATGGGTAGTAGGAGTTGTTCATTGCCATAGTTGCTGAGAAGATGGGTAGGTGCGTTGGCCGGGAGAAGGTTGCGTTGTGCTTGTTCATATCACGTCGGGGTAAACCACTTTATAATGGTTTATCTATTCTATTCTTTGTTTGTGGTGGGAGTCCGTTCTAGTGAAAGGTAATTGTGTACTGTTGCAGGTTAACGGAATTTGGCCTTGTGGTAGATAGCCCACTATTAGACATAAAATGATTATAAAATCAAGAAAAGCAATTTGAGTAGAAAATATCATTTTATATATACACATATCAATTATTGTTTTTACAATTAAAGTAATACTTGAATATAGGTCCAACGGAGGTTAAATGTTCATGGCAAGTAAAATGCTGAAAGCTATTTAAGACTTACGAATGTGCGAGCGTGTAAGTGAGGAATGTATATGATGTAGTCGCTCCTTAGGTCAGTAAGTAATTTTGAGACAGGAGAGAAGGAAAAAGGCAAGCGTAGTAGCCGCTTGACTTAGGTCAAGGGGATATTGATTACACTCTTCTCCTCGGGGTCTGCTTGCTGGGGTCTGTCTGTATCCGCTTTTTATATCTTCTTTTTGGATCACAGCAGCTCGTTTGGGATTTCACACTTTTATTTGGTTCTGGGCTTCCCACTGGCTGATAAATAAAATTCGCGTAGGCTCGCGAAATGGAAATTTAATATTTGATTAATTTTTATTTTTCAACCGGAACACTGCGCGGATCCACCTGCGCACAGACGACTTTTGGTCATTTGCTTTCTGGTCATTATAGAGCAAACATCCGGTCCATCGCTTTTGCTCGGTATCACCACAGTTTCAATGTCTCCATGTTACGCCAGTAAACATAGATTCTCATTACGCTCTTCATTCTGGACATACCAGAGATTTCTGCATAGAATTCCTTCAGGATTCTTTTTTGTAGTGCTTAAGGTACCACTACTCTTTCGCTGTACATGAGAACGTCATCACATATTGAATAAACTTCATAGTCTTTTGTATTCTTGTCTTTTAATTTATTTTTTTTATTTCAGTTATGAATTTGTCATCCAGTACTTTCTTTTTTATATCCTCCAATATTACAATTAATTCCTACACAGTATTGAACAAAATATTTTTAATCTCTACCTCCGACTGTAGAGCAACATTGAGTGTATCTTCGAAGGGTTCATTATTCCTTGGAATCAGTCTGGACAATTCGTCCGCATGACTTAGCTTACTCGATGGCAAGAATCCCCTTCTAAAGTCATAATTTAGAAGGATGGTTATCCATCGCTGCAATTTGTTACCCGTATGAGTCCGTAATCCTTTTTCACCCGTTAATTGCTAACAACAGTTTATGATCTGTCTGCAATGTAAACTTTCTCCCGTGAATAAATCTAAGGGTTTTTTCAGGGCGAAGACAATCCATAATCTTTCCTTTTCAATTACTGAGTATTTTTTCCAGCTAGAAGTGTCCTGAATGCATGTGCAATCGGTTTAATAGAGCCGTCGTCAAATTTATGCATGCCCGGTTCACACTCCACCCATGTCTATTGAACAGGTTAGAGGCTCATCCCTTGTTCCCTGTTTAGGATGTGGTTACCGGTTTCATCTTTTCCAATCTGTTCACTATTACGTAGCTCCCTGCATATCAGTGGTGTTACCACCTTGCTTGGGGTGATATGATTAAAAAAAAAATACAGACTCTGATACCATACGCACTCGCATCACTTACTACGAATATTTCTTTTTTAGGATCGTAGTGTGCCAAAAACAAATCTGAAGTTAGAATACTTTTTATATTTTTGAAATGCTACCTGGCATACGACGCCCAGAGCTATTTTGAATCTCTTTTTAAAAGTTTATTTAGTGAAGCTTTCAAACAATGCATGTTTTTCACAAAAAAACATTATAATAACTTGCTAATCCTAGGAAACTTTGTAGAGAGCTTACATTTTCAGGAACCAGCATACCCTTAATAGCACTAGCATCTGTTATTCTTGTCAATAATTTGTCCCAAGTACTTAATTTTGTCCATAAAGAATTCACATTTTCCGTCCCTCAGCTTGAATCCATAGTTCTGATTTTTTTAAAAAAACTTCACAAACATTTTTTCTCATGTTTTTCAGTGTTTTCACTCAAGAAAATATCATCAAGGTATGCGAGTGCGAAGTCAAGACTACTTAGCATCGTGTCCATGACTTGCTGAAAAATAGCTGGAACAACCTTTGTGCCAAACGACAACTGATTACATTTATATAATCCTTTATATGTATTTATGGTAAAAAATTTTGAACATTCGACCTAAATTTGAAGATATGCATCGGTAAGGTCTATTTTGGAAAACATCTTACCTTCGCTAAGCTGCATAAAAGCCTCTTCTGGCCCCGAAGGTGGTAGTGAAAATCTTTCAGAGCATCGTTTAAGCCCGTTGTAAAATCCGTGCAGACGCATATCACTTTAAAATTTTTTTTAATAAATACTGTCGGCGAAGCCCAGTCGCTGTGCTTGACTTTGGACATAATATCCATTTTTTAAAGTCTATCAAGCTCGTTGTTTATTTGTTTGATCGACGTAAAGGGTACATTTCTTTTTTTTAAAGACTGGTTGTACACTTTCTTTTAGCTTGAATTTCGCTTTTAACTTGTTACACCTGCCAAGCGCACCAGAAAATACTTCTGGGAATTTTCTTTTTAATTTTTGTTTTTTAATATCTTCTGTTTCGTTGGTAGAACTAACTTTTTCGCGAAATGAACTGAATTTTGAATTTTCCAATCCAGTCTGTACCAAAAAGATTATTCGTGTTTTTCATAACGAATATTTTTAATTTTAACGTTTTTTAAGGTTACATTTGCAATAAATTTGCCTACGAATTTAATTTTCGCACTTTTAACCATACGAGCTACTTTTTAAAACCATTAATGTTAGTTTGCCTATTTTCCTCCAAATATAAACATTTATTATGCATAAATCAGAACCGTTGTCTAGTTGTAACTTGATATTTTTGTTTAAGTTTTTCACCTGGACAAATTTTATCGTATACGTATATTTGAAAATGTCAGGGCTTAGATCTGTCTATTTGAATTCCTCAAACTGGTTATTCACAATAGTAACGAACGTAGTGAATCTTCTACGTCATTTTTCAGTAAATTCATACATGTCCATCTTTTATGAATCGATGATGTTTTGGGGCTGAATAATTCCGGAAGTAACGTAACCGTTTCATTAAATGTTAAGTTACTTGTCTTCTTTGGTAGAATATATTTATGAAGTTCGTACGTTTGACATTGACTTATTTCTGTAAAACTAGTCTAACCTTTTTCTGGTCCGACCAATTCACGCAATTCGTTTTCGAATCTGTGGAAATACAATGCAAATGTTACGTCTTCCTGTGGTTTATAGTTAAAATCTGTTACCGCTTTCACGGTAACTTCCTGAGAAAAAAAATCGAATCCTCTGTTGTGAGGAGTTACCCACTTAATAATGGACTCTTCTTTGCCTATATTAACCAAGAGTTAATTACTCTTGAAGGCCGAGCCCGGGGTAACAGAGACACTGGTTTCCAGTACGACTTCAGTTCAGCTCAGCCTAGTCTGTCTGTCTGCTGGTCACTTGTAGCCAAGCTATTATTACTCTTTCTCTTTGTATCTGTTTGATCTGTTTGTATCTCTTGTTGACGTAATATATGTTCTTGACCTGCCACCGTACTGACTCATTATTTATGGTCTCATACCGGGTCCATATCATCCTCATTAATTTCTTGTGAACACTTTTCGCTGTTTGAAAAATACCTTGAACAAAGGTTCGAAAGATTTGAGCCTTTGCTCAAGGTGTTTTTGTTGTTCTTGTTGTTGCTTTAAAATTTCCAACAACTCTTTTTTAATCTCCCCCATTTTACTTTGTAAAAGTATAAACATTTATTTACATATTTTTTCAACTGTCAAACAAAAAAACACTTTAAATTTCCTGCAATTTACTTTCACGTAACACTTTTATCCCGATATATCATCTCTCGATGTTAAACGTCTTTTTTTTTGTTCACAAATTGAATTTTCAGTTCCACGTATCTTTTCGTTACGTTTAGTCAAAATAATATCGTGTTTTTTTTTTGTTTTTTTTTACTGTCGTGTTTTGTTTCGCACAACTGGTTGATGTCAAATAATTATTGAAAATCTTTGTAGCCAAAAAAGTGCTTTATATATTTTTTACTTTTGATCTTCCTTTACCAATGTTCTTTGTTGAAATTTTACGTGAAAACCTTTGTTCACAGAAGTTGACTTGGTAACTTTTTCCTGTGCGTTTTTGCAGATACTATGTTCGTGGAACGTTACATCTACGAACGTTTAGTTGAGTTCCGGCCTAAAATCTTTGTCACAAAAAATGTTGTGTTGGTGATCTTTTTCTTAAGGTCGGACAAAATTTTCGCCACCAAAATTCTTGTCACCAAAAATCTTCGTCACCAAAATGTTGTATTGGAGAAAGCCACAATTTTCGTTACCAAAGTGTTGTATTTGGCCAAAGCCGTAATCTCTGACGCGAAAATGTTGTATTTTGGCAATGGCACAATCTTCGACACCAAAATGTAATTTGGTCACCGGCACAATCTTCGTTGCCAATGTTGCAGCCCGGAAGTTGGTAATAATAGTATATCAACAAATACAAGACTCGCACACTGTGTGAAGTAGATACACTGTTACTGAATTGCTAGTATATTCGAACTATAATATCCACTGCAGGGTGTGCGTTGTAGTACAGTGGATACCGGCTCGGAACGACATATCGGGGACCAGGGTTCGAATTCCAGTTGAATTTTTTGCATTCACTTACGCGTAAATACCCTTGGGAAAGGTATTAATCCATCTCTTGCCTCCAGTTATGGGTTAAATAATAAGACAGATTGGATTCTATAGCCTTGGCTGGCAAACAGTCTACCGCAGAAAGCAATGGCAACCTACTGCGGGATAATCTTCTGCCCAGTCAGTCATGTCTCTTTCCAGACATGATCGCCCAAAGCATGTATCACGTATGGCACTTAACTGACTGACTGATACTGAGAGAACTAGAAGTTCTACCAGGATTTATTATTATGAGAAGAATCTTAACAACATAGGACAACACAGTGTTAATAGCAGTTACAGAAAGCAAACTACAGAAACTTCTAGAGAATGTAGTAAAAGAAAGTGAAAGGAAAGGACTAAACATCAATTGAAAACAGATTGATTGTATGATTTTCAGCAAAAAGAAACAGCTGAATATGCAAATTATGAATTGGAGACATCAGGATCAAGCAAGTTCAAAAATTTAAATCTCCAGATATTTTTTTTAACAAAGTATGTGACAATGAAATTTGAAGGAGCATTGGAATTACAAAAGTAGATTTCCAAAACCTAAGTAAATTATTAAGAAATATGAAAACATTATTAGAAACAAAGAAAGTGCTGAAGTTCTATAATATCAATCCTCCTATATGGCATTGGATTCTGGGCAATCTCTTCAAAGAAGAAATTTGAGGCAACAGAAATGTGGTTCTACAGAAAGATATTGAGAATACCATGGAATGCTCAACCAACCGTACTATATTGTGTAGTTGAGAAAATAAAAAATAAGTAATGCGTATGCATGAAATTCAAAATATAAAATGGAGACAATTTACCCATCGCACCCTCTATTGTTCGAAAGAGGGAGAGAGCAAAGTATAGCATAACTTTGTGTAAATGTATGGCAGAATAGACTAGGAGGGTTAAAAAAAACGACACACTTTACACAGAGCTACAAAAGTCAGGAAGTTGTGGGCAGCAATGATTGTCCATGCCCTGAAGAAATACCGAATAAGAAGAAACGTAAGTCAGGCATTTTCAACATATAAATGTTATCACTTTTCAAACTGTCATTTTTTTTCTGAGTAACCTAACATATATGTCTGTCTATTGATATCTTAATATAAATATTAGTCAATCTATGTATGTTATTATTTAGTTGTTCTTATAAAGCAGTGATGGAAATTTTAGCCATGAATGCACGCTTAGTAAGTATATATATTTTTTCAGTTCTTTTGATAATATTCACATAAGAAGAGCTGTAGGTGGTAGGAGGTTAACAGTTAGAGATCAGTTGTTTATCTTGCTACAACATCCGTTCCTAATATATATTATGATAATTTATTTGGGTGTAATATTGTGTAATGATTAAATGAAATGCAGTGTTGATATATACAAAATAATTTTTTATATCTGTCTAAATCTAAACTTATTTATAAATGGAACTTTGTCTGTGTGTGTGTCCGTTACCTATAGACTTCAAAACGGCTGAACCGATTTTCTTGAAAATTTACACAATTGTACTATAAGTGTCTGCGAGTGTTCTTAGCTAGGTTTGTGTCGAGGTACCCCCGATAAATATCGAAAATCGATAATCGGGTTATAGAAGGAGTGGTCCGATTTTAATCAAATTTGATACACTCATAGACAAAGACATAAGAAACGATATTCAGAAGTTTCAAGGTTGAAGTTCTTACAATAGTGCAGAAAATCAATAATATATATATATATATATATATATATATATATATATATATAAAAGGCAAGATGTGTCTGTTTATCTGCCTGTATGTCTGTATTTTGTTTTCAGCCCTTTTATTTTAGTTTTTGCTTCGGGTTTGACTCTAAGTAGGTCTAATTGCAGTTCTTAGTCTCAGCCATGATACCATTTACTCAGAGGACTTATTTAGCCTTCAAAATTCAGTTTACGACGAAAAAAACTTATTTGATATCGATACCAGGAAATCAAAATTTGACTTACATCCATTCATTTTTCTTTCAGTCTACGGTTTCGCTTTAACTGGAAACAACTATTGCTTTTTAGTCTTTTGTGCCAACGTCCAAAGAGTCTGTCGCTTCAGGACCTTGGATTAGCTTTAAAGCTTTCATTACACCCGAGCAACGCCGGGCTATACTGCTAGCGACACAATATAGCGACACAGAAAGATAAGGGTTAATATTCAAGGATAAAGATCTTGGTGCATAAGAGAGATGACGAAAAAGTCCAACAGGAATTATATATATATATATATATATATATATATATATATATATATGAGGTGTGATAGATAAATGGATAAATGTCGTCTAAATTATGCAAAAATGAAAATAACACTGACATCCTATTTTTAAAAATCTACCAAAATTACGCAAAATAACTTGAAATGCTAAAGAGTAACTTTATTCAATAAAATCGTCAACATCTTTCTCAAACATACGACATATCCGTACCAACTTTTGCAGCGTTGAATCCTTCCTTTAAGTAAACTCGCCTGACATCTTAGCTCTCTGTGAAACTAATCCTGACTCTTCAATCCCCACCTTCGAGTTCTACATCCCTGGTTACCTTCCCCTCTTTAGGAAGGAATGTTCATATGCATGAATTTGGTGTTCATGTCAGCAAAATTCTCCTTCTAGCTGGGGTGATCTCTCTTGAATCTCCAGATCATTCTTACATGTGTCACCGTCTCTCTCTACTCAGCTCGGTTAGCTATCTTTTCTTTATGTACCGCTCCTATTTATCTCCTGACTGTTCCGTACTTGACAGCATCTCGAACGATATTAATAAAACCATTTCTTCTCATCTGGTCACCCATATATTTGTCTTTAGAGACTTTAATGCCCATCCCGCTAAGTGGCTGGAAAACTATGTCACAGATCTTGCTGGAGTACATGCTTTGACTTTTTCAATCACTCAATCTCTTACTCAAGTGCTGGATTTCCCCACGCGTTTCTCTGATAACCCTAATGGACCTTGCTCACTGTTAGATCTTTGTTTCACTTCCATCTCTGACTCTTGCAATGTCAAGCAGCTTTGCCCTCTTGGAAACTTTGACCATGCGGTGGTTTCCGTTAATATCTCCTTCCACTAACCCTCCCCCAGAAATCTCAGACCAGCAGAATATCTTACTGCTACCAAAGAACAAACTAGGAGTCGTTCCGCGATTTCCTGTGTGACGTCCCTTGGAACAAAATTTTTAGTCTTCCCCTTGAAGACTCAGCGTCTGAGGTCTTCTCTTGGGTTAAATTTGACATCGTTGCTTTCATCCGATCCAGAAAGTTGCGATTTAAATCCAATTCGTCCGCCTGGTTGTCTCCTACTTGCTCGGCCGCTATTGTTCACAGGAATCACTTTTTCCGGCTTTATCGAAGCCACGCGTCTGACCATAATAGACCCCCTTTTGCCTCTGCTCGTAATGAGTGCAAAAGGATCCTTAATGATCTTAAGCTGCTGTTTGCCGACAGAATGAAGCAGCGTATAGCATCCCGTAATTTCGGCTCCAAAGACTACTAGTGACTCTGTAAAAGTGTACTAAATAACAGTAAGCCCTCAATCCCCAATTTAATCAATGAATTTGAGATCCGCTCATCTTCAGGCCGAGTGCTTTGCTCACAGATTTTCCACCAACTTGACATTGGATTCGTCTGGGGGACTCGTCCCGGTTTCCCACCTAGAACTGAGGCTCAACTGAGTGACGTTCACATTACCCACCCTCGCTGGTCACTATCATAATTTCAAAGCTTAACCCTTATAAAACGTGCGGAGAAGACGGAATCCTAACCATTGTCCTGAAGAAATGTGCCTTTGAACTCTCCTCTGTCCTCTCCAAAATCTACAACTACTGCCTCTCAGTTTCATGCTTTCCTGCTTGCTAGAAGTCCTCCTCTGTGGTTCCTGTATTTAAGAATTCTGGAGAACCCTCTAACCTATCTAATTATCTCTTTATCAGACTCCTATCAATTTTTAGCAAAGTGTTCGAGGCCATTATCAATGCAGAAGTGATTCAATATCTCACAACCCACAGGCTCTTCTCCGACAAACAGTATGGTTTCCGCTTCACCAGGTCTACTGCTGATATAATGACCGTCACTGAGTATATATACCAGGGTCTCGATAAGCTCGAGCTGTTGCCCTGGATATCTCCATTGCGTTTGATAGATTCTGGCATGCTGGCCTTCTACGCAAGCTACGAGGCTGTGGTATAACTGGACGAATGTTTAATCTAATCCAATCCCTCAAGGCTCTATTCTAAGTCCTACGCTTTTTCTGATCTTCATCAACGATCGCCCTGATATAATCAGATCGCAAGTAGACATCTACGCTGGGGACACCACTATTTACTCCTGCCTCGATCAGAAATCCGCTGAGGCTGACAAAACGAACCTCGTTGTTGAGCTTGAAAAGGACCTCCAATTTGTAGTGAACTCGGGTAATGGATCGTGAATTTTAATGCTTCCAAAACGAAGTTATTATCTGTTAACCACCATAAACAACCACGCCTACCCGCATTAGCATAGATCAGGCTAATCTCCCTGAAAGCAAAACACTGCGCCTCTCTTAGCTGATCTAAAGTGGAATGACTACATTAAATCCATAGCTAAATCTGTTGCTAGGACGGTCGGTTCACTGTGTAGGGCCAGGAAGTTTTCCCCATCTGAAACCATCCTGCACATATATAAATCTACCATCCACCCGTGTATTGAATACTGCTGTCACATCTGGTCGGGTGCCCTTGTTATTCATCTCTGGGTTCTTGACAAAATCCAACGGAGAATCAACTATGTGATCGACCCCGACATGGTAGCTCAGCTCCAGTCACTTTCTCACCGACCTAATGTGGCTTCCCTCTGTCTCTTCTACAAATACTTTCACGGCTTCTACTCTGACGGGCTTATCTCCCTGGTGCCCCTCTGCATGAATTTACTCGAACTACTAGACTAGCAAATAGGTTCCACCCTTTTACATTAAAACCAATAAAATGTAACCGTAGCTTCTACTATGTCAACTACTTTTCTCGCACTTCCCGCCTTGGTATTCCCTTCCATATACTTGCTTCCCTCGCAGCTACAATATCCAAGAATTTAAATGTACGGTCAGTTGCCATCTCTTACCTCCTTGACTCGTATCCTTTCCCTCATGTTCTTTTCCTAGTCTACTCTACTCTCATCAGCTGTTCTTTTTCCCGTCTACTCTACCCTCATCACAAGTGTTCTCATCCTTCTCTTGCTTGGGGTGAAATTCGACAACAGCCTCCAGATGATTTCGGAATCTTTTGCAAATCTTCCAGATGGTCTTCTTGTTTAAGCTGGTGAATGTTTCCATAATCCTTGCCTTCAGTTCATTTTTGGTTTTATAAGGAGTTTTTGTTGGTCTCTCGTTCAACTTCCCTCTACACGTAATAAACAGGTGAGTTTTAGTCTGGGGAGTTAAGTGGCCAGATGTAAGGGGTGATGTGGTCACAAAAATTGTCTGACAGCCATGACTGAGTTCTCTTACATGTTGGCATGGTGAAAAGTCAATTTGCAAGACAGAGGGTCTTCCAGCATCCACCCTCTTGACTCAGAGAAGCACTACCTTCTTTAGGCACTTGATGCAGGCCTTCATATTTTACCTTAGGCCATCACCCACAAATTCGGGAGATTTTTTTCTTATCAGAACAATCAGAGTGAGTTTTCTGACATACCATACCTTCGTAATCACCATTAGACTCACCCAATTCTTTCCAAATCCTCGGCACTGTTCTCAGATTGTGTTATGGTGAAACATACCTATTCTTCAGATAATGGACTCTCTCTCCTATATTAATAAGAGTTAACAGGAAGTTAACTCGAGAAGTTCTTGGGAAGTTCATAGGAGTTCTTAGAACTTCTAGAGAGTTCTTTAGAGTTCTATTGGAGTTCAGTAGAACTACTAGACAGTTGATATTATTCGGTAGTTAGCCGAATACTAAGTAGTCAGCTTTCAGTGGAAGATTACCAAGTTCCTAACAATTAGGGTGTGTTAAGTCGATTAGAAGTCGATGCGAAAAACTACTCCACAACAGATTAACAGCCAAACACTCTGAAATTTGTATTGGAGCTTCCAACGGGAATACCAAACAGTACAGTATGCTTTTTCCTAATTTTTGGCAGAGAAAATTGGTCATGGTGTTCTTTTTCTTATAGATGGTGGACAAACTGAATTTTCTATACTGTGCTGCCGACAAAACCAAAAACAAAAAAAGCTCATGCACGAAATAAAAATATAAAATAGGAAAAATTTAGCCATCGAAACCTTTGCACACACACACACACACACACACACACACACACACACACACACACACACACACACACACACACACACATATTCCTGTTGAAATAGATAAATGCAACTGTCGCTTCTACTAGAATAGTTTCTTTTCTCACACTTCCCACCTTATTACCTACCTTCCATTTACTTGCTTCCCTGATAACTATAATCTTTAAAAAATTAAATGCAACGTCACTCGGCGTATTCTATTCTATTTTTTGAATTACGTTCATCTTTTGTCCTTTCCTCAATCCTCCCTGTACTCATTCTTTTCTCTCACTTTCAAACCCTGTGACCTATGCACACGTGGCATTTCTGCCTTGCGTAGGGTCAAATTATTAAAATAGTATATATATATGTGTGTGTGTATGTATGCATGCATGCATGTATGTATGCAAATGTAACTGACGATTGATAATATGGTGAAGTAAGGTATGTTTGTTGAATTGAAAATTGTATTTCATCTCAAGACTTGTTGCGATGACTGCGTCGTTAGAAAATAGACACATTTTACTATAATAAGTCTGATTTTAATTGATTTTCCATCTACTTATGTACACATATATATATCTGCTTTGAAAAGGCTACTTGCTTCCCATTAGCTTGTGACCTTATGTTCTGGCTTTGAAAGCATTCTGATTGGTTGGTTGAACTATGAATTTTTAGAAATGAGAAAATTTGGATCTCATTATTTGTTCATTTCATTTCTTACCTCTTGGTTGTGAGAACTTTCTGATTGGTTGGTCGAATTATGGTTTTGCTTGCCTGGTGATTTTTATTATTCATCTGTTTTTAGGGTTGGTGAAATTTTGGTTTTCCTTTTTTATTTATTTATTTCTCTATCTCCATAGAGTGAAGCATCAAGACAGAATATACTGCCTTGTGGGGTATTACTTATTTTGCATTCACAGGCACAATATTACAAGCATATCACTATTCTATTACTGTTTCCATGGCAATTGTTCTAACATACCCCATACTTTAGTTCCACCAGTTCAGAGAGCCGAATCACCCTCATTTTTTTGTATTTCATTTGTCAGAAAGAAATTTCCCTTAAACAACTTCTTACTATTTTGTTGAACATTTTCCACGTGCATGATTTCCCAAACATTACAATCTTAACCTCTTCAGGTCCTGGGTCAGTTATTATCCTCCATATACTCATAATCTTTACTTTTTGCTTCCTCTTATTGTGCCCATATCACTAACCTCATCCATTAACCCATACCTTGAGTGTCTCTTGTGTCTTGTATTGGGTGAACGTTAGTAAAAAATAAAATTAAAAAAAATAAAATGTTTTAAACATTTAACATTTTTTCGTATTCCATCTTGTAAATGGTTTGCATACGTTCAAATGTAGATGAAGAGAGATAGTTTGAAATATTTGGCTTTCTTTGATTGTTAAAAGAAAATTATTTGAAGTTCTGCAGTCCAAGACGTGAAGTCTTTGTTAGAGGGCGATATAATTGACGAGTAATTTTACACTGGCAAGCACTTCAACGCTAATCATGAGGTCACGAGATCAAAATTAATTTAATTTTTCTCCTCATTTTATATCAAAAAGAATTTTGCATAGGCTCACTATTTTCTTCTTTTCCTTTTTTTGGAGTACTGGCCAATTTTTGTGAAGGCAATGTTTTCATTAGTTCAAAAATTATCCTCAGTCATCTGAATTTGAAGGGAGTGGGTGACGGGACTTATTAATATTTTGCAATCACTACGAGGTCTCATCATTTTACAGTTAAAATTAATAGATGTAAATGTAAATTCTATACTAACTTTCTTCTCTTACACGTCTTGCTTGCGAAAATCTCTTATGATCTCTTGTTTTCAATGATTTTGATCTTCAAAAATTTAAATGCTATATCAATTATTATCTTGTATTCTTGAATCCTGCTTGTTACTTGTTCTCTCCCCTTAATAATATTTTTCTTTTTCTCATATTCTTTAACATTCATCTTGTATTTTAGTAGCTTTATTGCCTTACTTGGGGGAAAATCATTAAAAAATTATTTTTTCATTCTTTCACACCACGTCGCATTTCATTCATGACTTCATTTCCCTTTCTTTCTTTCCTTCTTTCTTACTTTCTTTCTTTCTTTCTTTCTTTCTTTCTTTACCTCATCAAATATATCTAGTCATGAATATTATTCTTTTTGAAACTATTTTATCAATATGTAAACGTCCTGTTCTTCACCAACGCTGCTTGAATTGTCCAAACTGTCTTAATTTTCTTTTGATTAATTTTGGTTCATAGAGGCAAGATTGACTTGCTCCTTGACTCAACTGTATAATTGTCTGGATCTTATTTGATCTGCATATGCCAGAACATTATTGATTATATTGCACGTTTTAATTCATCCTAATCTTTTCATGCTAACTTATTTTGTCTCCATTATTTTTTTAAAATTCGTTGTGATACATTTTTACTGCCATGCTTGCACTTTTGTTTAGTTTATAGGAATTAAATTTTATATATATTTTTCAACCAATAAAATCTCAACAGAAGGTTTGTCGGATAAACTGTCATTAGGGCAAATTCTGTTTCTACTTTTCCTTCAAAGGATAACATGTTTTATGTTTCACTTAAAAGTTGAGTTGTTCTTTTTGTTAAATGTTTGGAATCCCGTAACTCAGTTAACAACAAAACCTTAAGTACTGACTGACAGGGGGTAAGGGTGGCGACAATTCCTTGCCCTCGAGCTCATTTCCCGGACAGTTTGGCGCTAGATGGCCTAGATTGTTACAGCGATAGCAGCGTGGTTTACTATGATTCCCGCTTCCTGTATTACTTCGACTTTTGCATTCTCTGGAGAAGTGGTTGGGACTACCACACTTGTAACATTTGGGGTCCTCCTGAACTGTGGGGACACGACAATCACCGGCAGCATTCTCCTTTGATTTACACAAAGCTACCTCTGTTCGTGCAGCTGCTGCGAAGTGCTCTAACTCCTTCAAAATGGTTCGGGCTCTAGCTAGTTGCTGGTCAATACCCATTTCTCCAGGCTTTGATGATGCTCGCAGAAGCCAGCTTACACCAATGGGTAGACCTTCCAAACATGTACATGCCAGTATTCAGTCGTTTACGTCCCCAAATGCTATTGACAACTTTCTTAGATCGGCCAGGTACACATCAGCTGTCTTCCCAGGGAGTAATGGACTCATCCATACCGAATGCTGTGTAAAGGGCATGCTTGATTCCTTCCAAGTCCGCTTCGTCCCCGAGTTGCTGGTAAACGGCGTAAGCGCCCCCCAGTTAGCCTCAACGGGATGACTATTGCAGGCTTCTTGATTTTTAATAGTTTGCGGACGTGCTCCGCCTTATGAAATCACTGAACAATAGCGGACGAGTGGGGGAGCCATCAAATTCCAGTATTAATTTTAAATCGAACCAGGTTCATTTTTTATCAATGTACTGCCGAGATAGCTCGTAGTTAATTTATGGCGCCAGTCGTTTGCGATGTCTGAAATCAATTGAAGTACTTGCTTTTAAAAAAAAAACTCTTCTCCCGTCCTCTCGCTCGTTAGTTCGACGTCACGCCAACCAAAGTTTTTTCCACTGATCACGTCTACCTCACAGACTCACTTTTATGCCTGCGGCGCGGGGTGAGGGTGGGGACTAATATTTGCATACGAAACTCAATTCTCGTTCGCGCGAGACTTCTTATTTTATAAATGCAAACTGGTTCGAATTCTCATTTTTTCATTGTACATCAGCACGCGAGACACCGGGAGTCGGAATTAATCCATTTCACTTTTAATGGTGGTTACGATCTTTCAACAAGACCTGACACGCCAAGCAAATTCGCTTTTCAGGAGTTAAGTCTTGTCGTTCCTCACATTGTGTCTTAGTAGCTTTATTGTCTTGATTGAGGTGAAATGATTAAAACAAGTACTTGTTGTAGTCTGCGTTCGTATAGTTAGAGCACAGAGTTCATCCTTGCTGTTTGCTTCCAAAGCCTTTCCCATAACTTGGTTTGGAAATAACAGTTCCTGTGAGCTTGAATGTGCAGGTGATGTAATGGATAATGTCTCAGGATTTGTTAATCGGAGAGCTGAGTTCCAATTCTAGTTGGGTTTTTTATATTCACTTACGCCCAAATACTTTTGGAAAATGGCATATTTACCTTTTCTCACCCAGCTATGAGTTAATTAGTAATATTTGTGTCACTAAATCATTATTATTTCCCTAACGAAAATTCTTACACTCTAAAAATATTGTCTGGCTTTAAATAACCAGATAAGGGTTGATAAACCATAAAAAATAAATTAATGAAATTTCGATAATTTGGTGCGGCTACAAGGCAGAAGAGTTTTGAAATCAAAGTTTCAAAATAAATGAACATTGGATATAGAACAATATAGAACAGTCAAAACAGAGTTTTAGCTGTGTAGTCCATGTCTAGTTTTTAAAAATGATGATGTTGGGAACTTTTGTACTTATTAAACATAACGGTTTCTTTGTTCACATTACTCTCTTGTAGAACTCTCTACTGGCTTCTTACTTTCCAGACAACTTTGAATTTCAAAAATTTAAATTCAATGGCACTTGTTATTTTTAGTCTTCATAATTCTTGTCCTTTTATATTCCCCTCTCCTTCATACTGTTTTTTTTTTTCAGATTCTTCCACACTCCGTAACATTTTGTATCTTAGTGAATTTATACCCTTGCTTAAGATGAAATGATTGAAAAAAGTCATAAGTTATTGTGATTGAGTATACTGACCTAGTTAAATGACTAACCATTACACATTTTGCTGTTTTTTCCCCAGAAACTGTAACCAAGGTCTGTTAAGCACAGTCGTAATATAAATAACAGGTTAGCTCTGTAGATGTTGAAGATACACAAAAGTAACTGAGCAAGTGTGTGCCAACAGAGGTTAGCTAGCTACCTTAGAAAATAGAAGAATTTGGAAACAAGTAGACATTTTATATAGGTGTGATTGTTTGATCCACTCGTCAGAAAGCATCAGCAAATGCCTACCATTTTTTTGATTTTCATTATTTTTATATTAAACTAAAAAAGTAATTTATTAATATTAGGTTGGTTTTTCTTCTTTGTATGTATGTGTATGTGACTGCGTGTGCATGTGTGTGTGTGCGCGCCTATGAGTATTTGTGTATGCCTGTATATATGCGTATGTGCATATGTAGATGATAGCATGCACAAACACACATATTATTTGAGAAGAGATGAACTTCTCGCCTTCATAGAATTTCCCGCCCCGATAGAATTTTTTCAGAAGTGTCGCCTATATCACGACTCTAACAACGACTAGGGATCAAAATAACTGTTCAGCCTTCATCAACGGGGTTACCATATTTCAACTGCCATAACTGGCCTTGAGGACGAAAAACCTTCTACGCAGCATGCAAACCATGATATCGTCAACAAACATGCTCAAAGGCCGAAAGTCATCTTTCCTATCCTCGCAATTTTTGTCCTAGCGTAGCAACTTGATCACACCCCTGGTGAAGCGTTGAGGTATAGACCCCTGCTTCATACAGTTGCTGTAAATCAGTTCCAGCAAAGAAACAAGGACGGGCAACTGCCTCAAATTCAACGCTTCTCGGATTTTCTACTTTTTAACGGGACCCTCGCACCCAGCCTCTTCAGCCGCCTGGATGTGAGGAATGACGGCTACATAGGTATTGAACCGGGTACCCTTGTAGACAGATCCTGAAAGCAATCACGAAAAGCCTCACATATGCCCGCATTTGTAGTCACGGTCCGTTTATTCAGCAATGATACTCACTCGATACGTCGACGGGATGGTTTCTTAACTTCATCTGCACGCAGTTCAGCGGCCATATTCATCGCCCCTGAAGGCGTTCTTTTTAACCTCGCACTAACTACCACAGCTTGATCCTACTTGATAAGCAAAGAGACCAACTCTGCCTTAGCTCAGGTTACAGTCCCACTATCACGAGATTTAATCGCCTGATCACCTTTTTTCTCACACGCCGTTTGCGTTGCTAATCTATCTAGATTGGCGTCGAAGACTATAATTAACAGCAAACGACTTAATTTTGGATTTTAATTTATCCCACCGCATATTCCCAACGATATCCCCGTCAATTCCCACTGTAGCATTAGTAGCAACTAATTCTGGAAATCTCATTAAGCCATTATCAACGCCGAGGTGATTCAGCATCTCACGGCCCACAGGCTTCTCTCTGACAAACAGTACGGGTTTCGTTTGACAAGATCTACTGCTGATATGCTAACGACCATTACTGAGTACATATACCGGGCTCTTGACAAGGATGGCGAAGCCCGAACCGTTGCCTTGGATATCTCCAAAGTGTTCGACAGGGTCTGACACGCTGGTCTCTTATGCAAACTGCGGAGCTACGGTATAACTGGACATCTGTTTGACCTCATCCAGTCATTCCTCTCTAACCGCACATTGAAGGTAGTATTAAATGGGCATGCCTCCCAAAACTACCATACGAACGCGGGCGTCCCTCAAGGTTCTATCCTAGGTCCCACGCTCTTTCTGATATACATTAATGATCTCCTCGACGCCATTAGATCCCAAGTAGGCATGTACGTCGATGACACCACAATCTACTCTCGCCTCGATCAAAAACCCGGTGTAGGCGACAAAGCGAACCTCGCTGCCGAGCTTGAAAAGGACCTCCAATCCGTAGTGGCCTGGGGTAGGAAATGACTAGTAAATTTCAATGCTTCTAAAACGAAGCTGTTATCAACTAACCACCATAGAAAATCGCATCTACCTCCCATTAGCATGGAACAGGCTTGCCTCCCAGAGAGTAAAACACTACGCCTCCTTGGCCTTACACTTTCGGCGGACCTCAAATGGAATGACTATATCAAATCCATTGCCAAATCTGCCGCCATGAAAGTCGGCTCTCTGTGCAGGGCCGGGAAGTTTTTCCCGTCTGAATCTATCCTGCACATATACAAATCTACCATCCGCCCATGTACTGAATACTGCTGCCACATCTGGTCGGGTGCCTCTGCTACTCTTCTTGGGCTTCTTGACAAAATACAAAAGAGAATCTGTAACGTGGTTGATACTGACTTGGCAGACCGGCTGCAACCACTCTCTCACCGGCGTGATGTGGCTTCCCTGTGCCTCTTCTACAAGTACTTTCATGGCTTCTGCTCCGATGAACTTGGATCATTGGTGCCGCCTAAGCACGAATTTGCACGAGATACTAGATTGTCAGCTGGGTCCCACCCTTTTACAGTTAAACAGATAAGATGTAACCGTAATTTCTACTCCAATAGCTTCTTTTCTCGCGCTTCCCGCCTGTAGAATTCCCTTCCACGTGTCTGCTTTCCTGACGGCTACAATCTCCAGGTGTTTAAATGTAGGGTCAATAGACACCTCTTATCACACTAACTTCCAATTATTCTCCCAACACTCTCATCTACCCAACCCTACCCTCTGACATTTCCTATATTTAACCATCCTTTCTCCACTCTATGTAGCCCCCTGCGCAGTAGTGGCAGTAAAATCCCTTGCTCGGGGTGAAACGCTTATAAAACAACAATAATAATAATAATAATAATAATAATAATAATGATGATGATGCGTTCAATTTCCAGTAACAAGTCTTCCTAACTTCAGGCTTATCTAAGTTGAACTGAATCCGA
Source organism: Ascarosepion bandense (assembly GCA_037127315.1). Lineage (NCBI taxonomy): Eukaryota > Metazoa > Mollusca > Cephalopoda > Sepiida > Sepiidae > Ascarosepion > Ascarosepion bandense. The sequence goes on along the minus strand of JBBBDQ010000119.1, from coordinate 5,125,098 downwards.
ACAAGCCTATGATTCGAGTAAAGTATCGAATAAAAACTTGGACATCCTAAGAACCCTACATTGACTCTCTTAACTAGGACTTGGTCGCGCTAGCTAGAACGCACTGTTTTTTTTGTTGTTTTTTGTTTTGCATACACTGCTGGTAATTCTCATTTTGAATGATTAATCTTTTCAATTACACCTATTTTTTCAAGTCTGTCCAATTTTTCGTTGACTTTATCATAATATTCCAATGCTGCGAATGGTATACTCCCTTTCGGTTTAAATACTGGCGTTGAACTTGAAATTTTGCTTTAAATTTGGAACACCGACCCAACTCATTCAATAGAACATCCGGAAACACATTCACTATATATATACGGTAAACGGTAAAATCCGTTATTAAAAATCGCCTGAAGACACCACTCATGGTAGAAATCTGGGTAGCGAAATAACTCGTTTAAAAATGGAAAATATTCAAAAGTTCTACAATATAATTGTATTGAACACTTTTAAATACAAATGAGTACTGGTCTAACCCTATTATGACCAGAAACTAAGTTTTAAACAATATATATATATATATATATATATATATATATATATATATATATATATATATATATATATCGCTCATTCAGTAATGAATTAGAACACTCTGGCTATTGGGCGTGTATAATGATAATAGGCACGCTAAAAAGTATACCTTCTTCTACTGAGCGCCCATAGTCCAGAGGTAGAATCGCAGACTGACGCCAATTCGGTCGGGTTTTAATCTTTGGGTTAAAAGCAATCGGAGTCTAACCGTACTGATGAACTGTGATACAGCGAAACAGATCTGTCAGTGGATGACTATATATATATATATATTGGTCGCTTGTCTACTTACGTTATTGTAATAAAAGTTTATAGGCAAATCTAAAAGTTCAAATAATTCCAACAAGTTAGTAGCAAATAAGTTCGTAATATTTTTAACATATAAGCCTTAGCTTTTACACACTTATTACGAAATTAGACATTACAAGTATTTTCACCAATACAAGATAATCACCCGAAACACTGCTCGCGACTTTCAAAGTCCTTCTTAACAATAGGCTTTCTAATTTCTTTCCATGTGGCTTCACTGATTATTGTAATATCACTACCAGTATCTAGTAGCATTTTCTCATCCACATTATAAATTTTGACATTCACAAATTTTCTTTTGTTTTCTGTGATTATTTTTCCGCTGTGTACAAATATTTCCCTCTAAGAATTGTTCTTGGTTTAGTTTTACAATGTGACTATATATCTCCTACTTTACCACACTTATAGCATTTCTTATTCTTAACGGGGTAGTTGTCTCCGAAATGTAAACTTCCACATCTAAAACATTTTTGTACATTTTTCTTTTGCTTGTACGTATGCACATTCGTTTTTTTGAATTTCTTCGGTATCGCGTCTCAGATTTAGGATTCTCTGACATTCGTTTGATATTTCTTCTAGTGTAAGTTTATTATTCTGTTGTGTTGCTTCGTTTTGGTATAATTAGAAGATAACACAAACTTGAATTAATGATGTTTATTTTTGGTATAAAACTTTAGGTTTTTACATCAAGTTACAACCTTTAAATTTTGTGTGGATACAGGAGCAGACTAGCTAAATTCTCTTCACTGTGGGATGCTAGTAGTAAACGAGCCTATCCCTTCTGGACTCTAGTGGTCAACTGACTAGCGTCTTTCCCTTTTCAAATCTCCTACACAAAACTACTGTCCTTAACTCCTACTTCTTACTCCTACTCTTACTCCTACACCTACCAAAAGAAACGGTTCCTTAATTTGCCGCCCAATGTTGAATTCTTGGCGTCAGTGTGTCTATCTTTTTCTATTTTTAGAACACTCGCTATTTTATGAACCATAACAATTCTGTTTAAGTTTTGTTTCTTTCAGAATTATTTCCATTTACTTCTGTTGTTGTTTCTGCAATTCCAACAATTGCTGCTGTTGCTGTTGTTGAATTTGTACCACAGAAACTAATATTTCCTTCATCTTTGAAGAATTTGTTTAATTTTTTTTCTCGTTTGTATTTACGTGCAAAGAGAAAGGTTTGTGTTGCTTGGTTTTGTATAATTAGAAGATAACACAAACTTGAATTAATGACGTTTATTTTTTATACAAAACTTTAGGTTTTTACATCAAGTTAACAACCGTTAATTTTTGTGTGTGAATACAGGAGCAGACTAGCTGAATTCTCTTCACTGTGGGAGGATAGTAGGAAACGCGCCTATCCCTTCTGGACTCTTGTTATCAACTGAGAGCATCTTCCTCTTTTCATATCTCCTGCCAAACTACTGTCCTTCATTCCTACTTCTTCCTCCTACTTCTTATTCCTACTCCAACCAAAAGAAACCGTTAACTTGTTTAACGGTTTTGCCGCCCAATTTTGAATTCTTGGCGTCAGTGTGTCCACCTTTTTCTATTTTTAGCATACTCGCCATTTTATACAACATAACAGGTTTAAATCAACATGGTTCAAATTCTCGTCGTCCCTGTTATCGTGTGCACCAAAGCAATACGTATTTTTTCCTACTGGTTATACTCATTATGAGTTTCATTATTCTCGTAACTCCTGTTATAACTCGTATGAGTTTCGATCCTCGTTGCCTCTATTATAATTCACATGCTTGCTATTATAATATAGAATCTATAGTGGGGTATCTGTTATAGTGGAATATATGTGTGTTGAAACAGATTAGTTCGATTTGGCCTTGTTAGTTAGATAGCCCACTATAAAAGGAGTATAAAACAAGAAAATAAAATTGTACATTAAAACAACAATTTATATACATATAAATCAATTAAGGCATTTTACAAATAATATTAATGTATTTTGGTTGATATAAGATCATTAAAGTATTCGTAGTAGTCCTTGCAAGAATGAGTTTATGTGTACGTAGACAGGAATGTATGTGTGTATGCATGTATGGGTAGGAGTGTCTTTGAAGTATTTGCTCAATCTTAAAGGGTTCAGTTCGGTTATCAAGTATAAGAAAAGGCAGACGGATGAACTGTGTGAATAAGGAGGTGAGGGAAAAAGATAGAGATAATAATAATAATGATTGTTTGACATTTGTCAAGGGTACATGTTAATTACGCTCGTCTCCTTTTTTCTTGGCGACAGTCAAATTTTCTCTGTCTTTTATTTCATTTGTGGGGCTCGAAAAGGTCATTTGGGAATTCACTCCCGGATGTGATTCTGGCCTTTCCATTGGACGATGAACAAACTTTGTGTCGACTCGCAAAACGGGCCCATGAAAAGAATTTGTTTCTGATAATTGAAGATTATTTGAATTCTGTTTTTAGATGTTTCCTAGTTTTCTATTGTCTGAAAAAACATTTTGCATCAAGGTCTAAAATTTCATGAGTGTTGTTTGGGATTCGCTTTTGCCTGACGTCTGTAAGAAATACTCTGAAGACTGACTCCAATAGTTTTTTAAACTCACTTGAGTTCTTTATTTAAATGTCTAGACTAGTTTCAAGGATGTATTATTTTCTCCACAATAATAAGTATTTACTTGTTTTGAAACATATACATATTGGTCATTTATATTTGAGAGCCAGTAGGGCATTTACTTGTATTGGCTTATAGCTGTATGAATATAGGTTGTTTATATTTGAGTATGAATTGAAAATATGGATTAAATTCAACAAAAAGATTAAATAAAGAAATGATAAAGAGTAAGAATTATAAGAATTCATAAACCTATATAAATTTGACATGTTTGCTATTTTATTTTAGTTTTATCAAAAATCTATTTAGGGAATGAAGGAGATTTAGAGATGTTTTGACATTTAGAATTCTATGCTGTTTGTTTTCATTCGTTGGGAAAATATTACATGTTCGTTTTTTTTAGTGTCTTTAGTATATATGACTGCATGTCTTAATTCTATTTGGCATCCAGTGTATGTCTCTGTGTGTTTATTCCTGGAACATGATAAAATATGTAGTATTTTGAATGGGAGTGCTGTGCCTACCTTATGGATTCTTGCATGTGCTTAGGCACAGATTAAATTTTACTATCATAAATTTTAGATGAATTTTAAAAGTTGTTTTCATTTATATTGTTTTTATTATTTAAGAATATTTTATGTGTTTTGAGAATAGATTTATTGGGATTTTTCTTGGCAGTATGTTGTGTAAGAAAAATATTGGAAGCGAATGTATAAAGTTATATGATATATAACATATATAGGCTTTATGAATATTGGTGATGTGAAAAGTGCATCTGGCATGTGTTTATTATGTATATGTTATTTGTTAATATTACTTCTAGATATTTTCTTTATAATGGTTTGTGTTTTTATTAAGTTGGCATTTTAGAATTCAAAGTCTGTTTTATTTTTTTAAGTGAAAGCCTGTTTTATTTCTATGCATTATTAAGGGATTTATTGAGATAGCCCAATAGAGGTTTCTTTTTTACTTATTAATGCTGTTTTTTAGTTTGCTAGAAGTTTTACTTACATAACTTTTATGACATGACAGGCATTGTGTTTTATATATCTAACTTCTGATACAGTACTGATACTGTGTTTTTTCTAACGGAATATTTGATTGTCTTGAAGGTAGTGGTTATAATTCTTGTGTCTGAGATAGCTAAATGGTTTTCAAGTTTTATTGATACAAAATTAGTGAGTAGAATCTTAAATTTACTATTTTCACATTGACAGCACTTACTTTTTAGTCTTTTTATATGCATTATATTTTGTATTGAGGATGAAATAGTGGCAGTAGTGAAGGAATCATTTTATGGTTTATGCAAAAGCATTGGATAAAGTATGAGGTGTTGGAACTGTTAAGTTGGCTTGATATATTTAGAAAGGCCTTAGAATAGTCCAGAACATACTGGGAGAAAACTGCCTGTATACAGAAAAACAAAATAAATTTAGTAAATTTATAAAAATAGAGGTGTAAGAACATAACGTGCTACAACAGATTTATTCAACCTATACAGTGAAGTGATTCTGAGAGAATTAGAATTCCTACCAGGATTTTTTATTGGTGGCCACAATCTTAACAACATTAGATATGAAGATGATATAGTGTTGATAGCAGACTCAAAAAAAATTCATGTTGGAACTCATACAGGAGTTTGTAAAGGAGAGTGAGAAGAAAGGAGACATCAACTGTAAGGAGTCAGAATGTATGGTTGTTGGCAAAAAAAAAAAAAGAAAAAAAGATGACAATATGCAAATTACAAATTGTAAATACTAAAATCAGGCAACTATAGAAATTCCAGTATCTTGGAAGATCAGAAAATGTGACATTAAAATCCAAAAACACATTGGAATAGTGCAAGTTGCTTTCTAAAAACTAAGCAAAGTATTAAGAAACAGGAAAAACTCCTTAGGAACAAAGAACACTTAGATTTATTTAATATCAATTCTCCTATAAGACAGTGAATGCTGAACAATCTTTTCATAGCTGAAGAAGAGACTTGAGTCAACAGAAATTAGAATTTAGAGAACGACACTGAGAATATTATGGGGTGAACATGTGGGTAAAGATGAAGTTTTAGGTAAAATGAAAACAAAAAGTTCACTTATACTTGGAATCATAAAGAGATAATTGAAATTACTAGTGTACATAATGAGGAAAGAAGGCTTTGAAATTTTGATATTCAAAGGGCATACTGAAGAGAAGAGGGGCAGGGAAAAGCAGCAAATAAACTACTTAATAACCATGAGTAAATGATTGGCAGAATATGGATTAAGTGAGATGCTGAAAAGTCAAAATGTACTAAGAGCTACTGAGGACTAGAAATTGTGAAAATCCATGATTGCTCACTGTCTTGAATGGACATGGCTCATGAGAAAATAGAAGTAGTGAATGAGTCTGTAAGAATTTTCTTGTGTCTGGTATAGTTAAATATTGGTTATTTATATTTGAGTTTGTAAGTATTTACTTGAGAAGGTTCATTATATTCCTTAGGATTTATAGGCGCCATAGACAATGAAAGCTTCTGTAGCAGTTTTCATGTAAATATAAAAAAAAACCTTTTGATAAGGCATTGAATATACATTGTTTACAAAAGGTTATGACACTGTAATTTAATTTCGGCTATTAAATGAGAAATAAAGGAAGTAATGTAGAAATGCATAAATATATTGAGGCTTCTTCTTCTTTTATGTGCCATGTCCCTTCAGGATATAAGCGATCATGGCTGTCCACGTCTCCCTGTCCCTGGTGGCTCTTAGCATGCTTTCTCCTGTTGCACCATGCAACCCTCGTTCTGTCATCCACCTGCTCATGTCCTTCAAATATGTTATTCGCTGCTTTCCCCTGTCTCTTTTTCCCTCTATCTGGCCTGTTAGTAACAAGTTCTCCAAGCCCTCCTTCCTCATTGTATGTCCCAGGAACTTTAGTTGTCTCTTCCTGATGCTCAGTATTAATTTCTTTTTTGTCTCCATCCTTTCCAAAACCTCATCATTGCTCACATGTTCAGTCCATGATATCCGCAGCATCCTTCTGTAGAACCACATTTCAGCTGCTTTAAGTTTTTTTTTCATCTTCAAAGATATTGTCCAACATTCACTGCCATATTGAAGAACCAACATCACATAGCAATCCAGTACTCTCCTCTTTGTTTCTAGTGAAATTGTCCTGTTTCTTAATACTTTACTCAACTTCTTTTGCCATGCCAATTTGCCTTCGGATTTCAGTTTCAGTCTTCTGTTAGAACACTTCCTAGGTATTTAAATTTCTGTACCTGCTTGATTTTAGAGTCCCTCACCTTTACTTGGCATTTTGGGCTGCCCTTTTTGCTGATGACCATGCATTTGGTTTGCTTGCAGTTTATTTGTAGTCCTTTTTTGTCACTCTCTTCAGCTACCTTCTGTAGGAGGTCTTGTAGTTTTCTTTCTGTGTCAGCACTGTATCATCTGTGTACCTTATATTGTTTTTAATTGTGGCCTTCGATGACGAATCCTGGCATAACTTCTAGAGTTCTCAGAATAGTCTTGCAGTTAAGCAAATAAAAGGGGCAACATTTAAAACATGCAGATGCCTATTGGAAAATGAGGAAAGTAGTAATAAATCCGTATCAAAATAAATTGAGGATCTGAAAAAGGAGCCAATGCAAACAGTTCAGAAAGTGGGAATAGACTGACATTTTCAGCACTGCAGTTTACATTTTTATAACTTGTAGTGTTAATGCCTTACTAGATTTTTTTTTTAGTCCATTTGCTCATAGTCTTAAACATGAATTATGTCCCAAATTTCCACTATCTCAATTCACCTTAATTTTCTGGTTCTCTTCAACATGAATTGTATCAATTTTTCTGCTTTCTTAAGTTTTCTTGATTTTTTCTTTTTAACATGAATTATGTCTCAATTTCCCTTATCTCAGTCAATTTGGCTTCCTTCTTCACTTTAAAATGAATTATGTCTCATTTTATCTTCCATACATATTTTTCTTCTGGAAATTTCATACTGACTCATATTTGTATGTACCATTTAAATACTTAGAGATTCTATGTCAGAAATTTATGTGTGCTTCCTTAGTAATCATTTGTATGTAAAAATAATTTTACAGGAAATTTGACTGTGTCTAGTCTTTTAATCAGTGTGTAAAGAAGATTCTTAAAAATAATTTATATTATGTTTCTATTGAGATTTTCAAAACTGTAAAATGGCTTTGCAAGTAAGTAAGAATTTTATTGAGTAGGAGATGAATGTTCTTGTGGATTATTTATTTGAAAAACTTATGTTTTTGATCCAGCAGCCAAACCAACCTTATCCTAGCAAGATCATTTAAGTCACAGATCTCCATATTTTAAATGGAAACTGGAATCTTGCTTCTCTATCACAAGTTTCATTGACAAGGCTAATTTTAGGTTTCTTACATTGTTTGAAATTTGATATACAAGTTAGAACAATGTTCATTCTTTGTTAACAGTTTTTTCAGTCTGTCAGTACATCAGCCAGTTAATTGCCATCCATGATAAATGCTTGGGCGATCATATCCCTTTTGAGGTATGACTGACTAGGCAGAAGATTTTTCTGCAGTAGGTTACCATTTCTCTCTATGGTAGACTGGTTGCTAACCAAGGCTATAGAATAGAATCCAATCTGTCCTGCAGTTCAACCTATGGCTGGAAGAAGATGAGATGGATTATGTTGTGGATTCCAAGTGAGAAACCACACAAAATAATAAATAACAAAAACAGATATGGAGAGAGAAAATTTACGTTATATTGAACAAAATATACAAACTGGAACATGGGTTAGTAAATTCAGGAATACTATTAGTAGAAATCAATATACACAGTCTTGCAGTGAAATAGTATGTCCGGGTAATGAGTCTATATCCAAACAACTCCAACTAACTCTGCACCAACTTACTGACCAACTAAGCAACTGCTTTACAACTACTTTACAACTCCTATCTCTATATAGGCGGGATTATATGTACACATCAGGTGAGTCCATTCTTGTATACAAAAAGGGGTGATCCCACAACAGATTAATCCCTTTCATAAGAGTTTTTTGTGTAAGTGAATGAAATATACAAACAAGTCCATTCTTGTATACAAAAAAGGGTGATCCCACAACAGATTAATCCCTTTCATAAGAGTATTTTTGTGTAAGTGAATGAAATGAATTCAAATGAAATTCAAACTCTCTTATTTCTCATTCTGAGTTGATGTCCATTATGCTACAAATTGGTATATATATATATATATATATATATATATATATATATATATATATATATCCTGAAACTTCTATAATTGCTAAGGTATATATATTCTGTAAATCTCTTTCCAGTTTGGGTTTGAGTTTGAGTTTTGTTTAATGGCATATCAACACCTCTGTGGGTTATTTAATGCCAAAAAGATGGGGTTTTATGGTATTTTTTTAATGTTTGGTTATAGTCAGATTTTGATGAAAATTTTTTCTTCTAGTTTTATATTCAAAAATGTATTGCTGGTAATCATTTTTCCTTTAAAAATGTTTTATGGCAATAATTTTTTCCTTCAAAAATATATATTTTCTATAAAGGTCTATTTTTATGTATATATTTCTATAAAGGTCAATTTTTATGTATATATTTCTATAAAAGTCTATTTTTATACTTTCATGGTGTTTTGACCTTAGCTATTTGTCCATAGCTTGGACCCTAACAGGTGCTACCACTCCGGGTCAGGGTGGACCTGGGAACAACTGCAATTAATAGGTGGTTCTATTCCCCTCACAACCTCCTAATCAGAGGCCTTGCTGCCGGATGCAGTTTACCATCATACCCAGGACCTTCTTTTCAGAAGTCTATTGTGGTGTATGTGTCATGAAAAATAATATAAAATTTTCCTAACTTTTATTACCACAGACATTGCCATCATCATAATCTGAAACCCATATGGAAATTAGTTTGAATTACATCACTGAGTCAGAAAAACATTAGTGAAGTGATCTACTTATTCTGTGCTTTTTATCCTAAGGGTAGGTAAATTTTTACCATTTTTTTTACATACTAGCCAAATAATGATCTTACAAACAGGAAAATAAGTTGTAATAACAGTTCTCTTTCCTCTTTAAAATTTCTGTATAAACAACATTTTCAGTAAGACATTCATTTTCTAAAGTTCTTTTTGTCATTATATTGAATCTACTTGAATTTTCTATTCTGGATGTAACTTTATTGAACTGATAATGAGAGAAACATTTGAACAATTTTCTAATGTTTATTTTAATAATGAAATTCATTTTTTCACTTGTTTCAGTAAATTGGTACACTTCTAAGAAAATCTAATTTAACAGATTATTTGAAGATTTTAGATAACTCTATAATCTTTTTGTTGGCTTCACTCAACTGATTTGTATTAATATAAATATTACAAAAACTTTTCCCACTAACTTTTTTCTAAATTCTTTCTTTTTTTTCTAATTGATTCTTTGGATGCCAGATGCCATTTCAATCAAAAAGAAACCAGCTGGCCATCTATTCAAGGCACAAGTTGGCCCCTGGGGAGTCTGGCTGCCCTGACTCCCCAGGTGACCTCCAGTCAAACACTGACAAGCCCTACATATTTTCTTACCTCTCCATTGTATTTGAATTTGCAGAATAAACATTACTTCAAGTGATGGCAATTCTGGTAGTTAAAAAAAAAAAATGAAATGGAAATATATCACTCGAAGAAAATCCATAATTTACTTGGATATTACTTACTGAATATATGTCCTATAAACAGAAAAATGTTAAGATGTTATAGAAGTTCTCTTATTTCTCTAAAATTTCTGTATAAACAACATTTTCAGCAAAACCTTTATTTTCTAAAGCTCGATTTGTCATTATACTAAATCCACTTGAATTTTCTATTCTGGATTTTGCTTCATTGAGTTGATGATGAGAGAAACACTTGAATAATTTTCTAATGCTTATATTATTATTAATAATAATAATAATCATAATGATAGCACAAACAATTCACTAGAGTTTTAACAAAATCTCATTGAACAGATTATTTTTAATTATTAAGACAATTCCATCAATGGAGATGACATAGTTTGGCCTTGTCACACGGCATAACAGCCTCTGTAAGATCATCATACAAGGTCTGTTGATGGTGAATGCAAGTGAGGATGACAATGCAAGAGCTCGTCAGACAACATCAAAGAGTGAACAGACAGGACAATGCTGAGAGCTACTGATAAGTGATCATCCTGGAGGGGGTTATCTGTTTCTTCTGCATTTGGGTTCCTACCAAACCACCCAACATAAGAATTGAAGCAGTCAAGGGACTGATGATGATGATGATTAATTTTTTTAGCTCCATTTGGTTAATTTGTCAGTCAGTTAAATGCCATACATGATACATGCTTGGGCGATCATGTCTCGAAAGAGACATGACTGACTGGGCAGAAGTTTATCCCGCAGTAGGTTGCCATTGCTTTCTGCGGTAACTGGTTGCCAGCCAAGGCTATAGAACCCAATCTATCCTGTTATTTAATCCATAAGTGGAAGAAATAGACTGATTAATACCTTTCCCAAGAGTATTCTTGCGTAAGTGAATGCAATGAATTCAACTGGAATTCGAACTTGGCTCCCCAAGTTATTGTTCCGAGCGGATATCCACTGCACCACAACGAATATGTAATTTGTAGCAATGTAAAATAGCAGATGACAGTGATGCTTGTTGTTGTGGATCTTGATAAGGAACCACACAAAATGATGAACAACAAAACAGATATTTGAGATAGAAAAATAGGTTATATTGAACGTAATATACAAACTTGAATGCAGGTTAGTAATCCAGGAATACGATTAGTTAGAAATAAATATATACAATTCTTTGAAGTGAAGCCATGTTGGAAATAGTATATCCATGTAATAGTATTCTAGCTGAGTGGAGCTCAGAGGTACTATGCCTACTGACGTGGTATTCATTGTGTAACTTTGGTATTGTTCGATAACTTACGGATCAGTGTCGATTTCTCTTTGATAACTCTCACTGATCTCTATTGTTCTGACGTATCTCATTATGCTAGGAGTATATGTATACTCAAGTCGAGTCCATTATCATAGAAAAAGGGGAGGTCCATCAACACTTACTATTACAAATTCTAAAGTTTTTCTAATTTATGAGTAAATTTTGAAAAGGCAGATATAAATTCTCTCGATACAAAGTGGGATGGATAAATTATCGTTTGAATTGAGCAAAAATGAAAATAACATTGATATCTTATTTTAACAAATATATTTATCAAAATTGCATAAAAATATTTTGAAATGCTAAAAAGTAAATTTGTTCAATAAAATTGCCATTGGCTTTAACCATGGCCTACAGATGACTTTGGATTCTTCTGGATCTCTTTTGGACTGTCTCCTTGTTTAAGTTGGTGAATTCTGCCATAATCGTTGGCATTACAAGGATTTTTTTTTGTCTCTTGCTTAACTGTGCCACATATAATAATCAAGGGAGGTGGGCATCTTGAGGTGGTGTAATGGTTAGAAATCTTGTCTTGCTAGAATAATTAAAATTGAGTAGTGAGTTCGATCCTCACTAGGTGTCCCATACTTTTGATCCTGTGCCACATCTAAGCAGCACTTAAAAAATCACCATAATAGTCAAGAGAGTTGCAGTTTTGTGAGTTTGGTGGCCAGATATAAAAGTGATGCTTGTGTGGTATGGTGCTGAGTCCTGTTTCCAAACATAAGGTCCTCCAGCAGCCACTCTCTTGACCCAGAGCAGCCTACTTCTACAAGGCAATTGATGTAGGACTCTGTGTTGAGTTTGAAGCCTTATATACTGCCACTGCTGCTGGAAAACAACAATTGTATTGACTGACAATGAAGAAGAGAACACGTATATATAAATATATACTTATATTTTTATTCCTCGTTGGTGAAAGGTGTATGGAGGAGAAGCGGTCAGAGAGAGATTGTGCACACATGTAAGGAAGCCAACAGGGAGTTGTTAGCCAGTCTCTGCTTCTTCAGCCAGTGAGGACCTCTTTTCTCTCTGTCTTCTGTTCACTTTTTCTGGTTACTTAACAGAAGCTTATAGTCCAGGATTCCTTTCCTATTCTATCAGATGCACAGCATGATTTTCTTTTGACAAAGACCTATTATGGGATGGCTAAATTTGGCTCATGTCACTTACACCAGGATATTTTTCACTGAACATTGTTGTAAATGGTCCATTTCTCATCATCAGTCATGATTTGCTTAAAAAGGGGTGCATTTTTATAATATAGCAAATGACACTTAGAAATGCAATTCAAAAGATTCTTTTCACTCAGATCATGTGGTACCCAAACATCATAGCACTTTGAGTATCCAAGCTTTACAAAGTGCTAATGGATGGTGGATTTTTTATAAATTAAGTGTTTCTCACAATTCTCACGTTGTGCAATGTAGGTTATTCTCAAACAATGTCTTTATTTGGTCATCATCTGCAGTGAGGACCTACTTGAGCATTCTTCATTGATAAGGCTACAGTCACTAACTTTAAACTTAGGGAATAACTTCTGTACAATTCTGTCAGCTAAAGCATTTTCCTCAGACACAGTGTATATATTTCATGTTGCTTGCAAGGCATTTTTGCCTTTACAGTAATAAAAAAGCATCACGTGTCTAAAATACACCTTATAATCTTCCATTTTTATAGGGATGCAAAATTAACAGAAATTAAATAATTTCAAATTTTCTCTCAAGAGATTGCTTGAAGTGTGCACTCGAATCAGAAATGTAAATATATATCTGTCAATAAATTTGACATTTTCTAATATGAATTACTAAAACTCAGCATGAACTTTCTGGACAATCAAATATTATATATATATATATATATATATATATATATATATATATATATATATATATTGTGTGTATTTAGGCAGCATTTTTTCATTAATGCCTGTTTCATTAAATAATATAGACAACTTTTTTCATATTCTCTGATAAGCTAAATAGCATTATCATTAAATGAAGAAAGAAAACTACAATATTGATACATAATTTTTTTAATAATCAGATTTAAGCTTTTGGCTAACATAAGCCATTTTCAGAGATGTCAAATTACATTATATATGATAAACACAGACAAACGATAATGACAAACTGTTTTTGTTTACATGGAAGATTTTCAAGCAACAACAAACTCGGGCATTTAAGATGCTGAAAGCGAATGTCGCATCACAGCTTGTGATGTCACACATGACCATCCAAGCGAGAGTGAAAACAAGAAATATTAAGTATGAGAAGCCAATGGAATAAACCAATGATTTCGTTATAAATTCATTTAAGGATATTTGTGGAGATTTCATAGTTTATCTTGTTCAGGTTAAGTTTCAACTGTTTTATGTATACAGCTTTGAGAATTTTTAGTTTTTGTTTATTGTTTTCATGTTTAAGTATAGCTACATATGGGTATTGCAGAATATTACTCATCAGTATTGCATAATATTGCATAGGTATGTTACCTATGAATATTAAATATGTAAAATTATTGTTGCCCATACTAATAATAATATTAGAACTCTCATATATAACATTATTACTTATTCAACTCCAGACTTAGTCAATGTTGGGGAGTATATGCATGGTTTTATGGTTTTCACTGAATAGGGTTTTTACAATTTCATGAGGATATGAGAAATTCTCCTCCTCTTCCCTCTTGGGTGTGTGTTTATACATCCTTCTGTCATTAGTCATCACATGTGTACACATCTCAAATGTCACCAACATCTAGTGAAGGTAGAATCTGCACCTGGTGTTTAAGTGGCCACCTTTCAGGGGAACATACTGATGCACCAACTTCATGCAACACTTAATGTAAAATCTATTTTTGTTATCATTTAGGGTGAGTCATATACAACAGATAAGTTAAACAAAAAGATCCAAACAATGTGCAGATTGAGTGTGTGATTAAAGATGATAAAAATTCATATCAAATACATAAGTTTTTTGTTTATTTATTAATTATTTACCCAATACAAGGCCCAGGAGCCACTCAAAGTAAAGTGTTACTGAATGAAGCCATGTAAAAGGAGACGTATGTAAGAAGTGTAGATAATGAGGATATGTATAAAATGATAATGGTTGATTCTATACTCATTAGGGAAGCATCCACTCAGGAGTTTGTTCCACAAAGTAGTGATTCTTGGGAAGAAACAGTCAGAATGTTACTTTCTTCTTACTAATGGAATATGAAAAGGATGTGGATGATTTGTCTCAGTGTACACAGCATGGTGCGGTTTAGTTGTGATGGTCTTAACTAGCAAAACTAATTAATGTAACTCATCAGAACATTTATCATGGAACTAGTAATAATAGCAAGAGCCTCACAATGTTTAACCTGCAGGAAGGTTTTTGTGGAGTGGAAATTAATTCAACACCTGCATGGCCACCTGGACATTATTAAATTCTATCAAAGTTGGAAAATGAGGACTAGACAGCTCCAGCCCAGATATGACAGCAGTAATCCATTTTTGATCTGATTTGGCTCTTGTAAAGCTAGAGCATATCAAAAGGAGTCTGGTTATTTCAAAAGTGCTACAGGAAATGGCCATTTTATCAGTATCTTTAGCAATTATGAGGTGAACTTTGGCCCCAGTGTTTTGTTTAGTTTTAGTCTGTTCAAATTTACTTAGAAAATAATAATTTAATGGTTCGAGTTTCTCTATTCCTTAATTTTTGAAAAATTCCATGTCTCTTCAGAAGAGAGCCAATCATGACTCTCTACAGAGTCCCCTCCTTTATTTCTGCAAATTACAATGCATTATTTGAGAAGATAGTCGAGTGATTTTCCATAGGTTTTGCTCTCCTTGTTTAGCTGTTACCTTAGTCTAAAGAGTCAATCCTAAACAGAAATCAAGAAAAAAAACCTTCTTCCTGTTCAAAAGACCAGGGAGGACTGTGAACCAGACAATAAATAAATCCGAGTGGGTTTCTTCTTCATTCCAAATTCTACTTCGACTTAATGTTTCAAACATCTCTACCTAAACTCTGAAATTTTTAATCTTTATTCATTATTTATTTATTTATTTTCACACTACTAAGTATGCTTAAATAATTTTCAAATAGTTTTGAAATTCTTGACTTCCATTAATGTTATTTTTCAACATAACAGATAGTATAAATCAATATTAAATCTCCAGTTTAGAGTGCTAGAACTCATTTGGAAAACCAAGTGGTACTGTTCATTAGGGCTGGTCAATTTTGGAATTGCACTCAATTTGAAATCATGAGACAAAATATTTTTACCAAATGAATTTGAAGATTAAATTTAGGTTTCAAATTGTAACTTTAGAATTTCATGCTAGTGATTAGTGGAAACCTTGTTGCACAGTCTTATAAAATTTATAATTTAATGAAGCTTCCCAGATTGTATATGGACAAGATCCATGGAACAAGTACATTATTACTAAATCATTATGCCATAAAATAAGACCTTCATTTACTTTAAAGAGAAATTATACTGAAGAATTTATCTATACTAATATGTTAGACAGGTTCTATTTTAATTTTCAATAAAAAATACAAATTTAAAACATTTTGTTCTATAATTTGTGTCCAGAAGTACTTTGGTGTTATATAAAGTTTTATCTATTTTTGTTTTTATTAATTTTGATCTAACAACTGATTTAACAAATCTTATTCATTGAGAACCGTTTTTTATAATCTTTGACAATTTTTTTACAATTTTTACTTATTGAATACTATAAAAAATTGCATATTTTGCTTGTGGTGATTAATTAAAATTCTGGTTTGAATATATTTTCTATCTAATGTACCTAATCCAAGCAGCTTTATTTGAATTTATTCTTGAAATAGTAAAACTTTGAAGTCAGTCTGTAAGCAAACAAAAACAAAAAAAAATAGGTATTTCTGTACATTTTTCAGACTATCTTTGAAACTAAATACTCAAAAATGGGTAAATTGAATCTAATTTTAGTGCCAATACATATCTCATCAAAACCCAGCTTTTACATTGAGTACAATATTGATTTTTTAAAATAAGTGAAAATTCAACGTACCCTACTCTCCATGTTCATAATAATGTTTCCATTTTATTTCACTTTCATTGTTTCAAAACTATCAAAATAAAATTAAAAAAATGCAACCTTGAAATGGAACAAAAGCAACAAACCTTATATTAACCTCTGAAATCCTTTTCCAAATACATATTTCAAAATTCCTGTCTACTTATCTTCAAGCTAAAAATAACCTGAGGAATAAAAATTAACTGAAGGCCTATGTCCATATTTGTGGTATTGTCCATGTTTATGAAAACAGAGGAAAAAAATACTAGATTTTATGGTTTACATTAAAAAATATCTTTTAAAAAAACTGGTATTCATTAAGCCATAAATGAACTTTTCTTGTGAGACAAAAAATTTGTGCCCCCTTGCATCTATGCCTGGGGGCAACTGAACTGTCTTACACCACCTTATTCCTCTGAATCTTGACCAACATAAAAATAGAATAAAAAATATATTTTCAAAAATATTCAAGAAAGGAAGACAAGTAAGAAAGGAGTTTTATAAAGTGCTTGTGTACCTTGAAGCCATTTGTACATTAATTATTTTCTTTGTATTTTGAGAAAAAAAAAGAGAAAAGGTGCCAGCCAGATTGTGGAAGAACAAAATAGAGTAATTACAATTATTTACACATTGCTGTGGTCGCAATGGCTGTATAATGTTCTATAATTGTATATCGTCTCAAGGATACAGCTTGCTTTAAGACAGAAAAATACACTATCTTGACTAAGTGAGTGCTGGGGACATTTAACTGAAAGTGTTTTTATTTTTAAATTTGTGGCTCATTTGCTATCAGCTTGTTACTACATAAGAAAAGTTTCTTTCTTGAATGGCATTTCTTTCTTAGGCTCTCATTGCAAGGAATAATGCCTTATTAATTGAATTCTGGTGTTTACTTACTGATTGAGAAAGTTGGATTTTTTTCATAATTGCCTTTAGTCATGTTTGGGCCTAGATAAAATCAACATTTTTTTAATGTTGATTTCCAAGGAAAGTAGGCAACTCCACCTACTCAAAGGAAAATGACAAAAACACAATTTTCCTTTCTCAGGTGCTAAGTTACAATGAGTGAATATCTATCTATCTATCTATCTATCTATCTATCTATCTATCTATCTATCTATCTAATGTATATATAGATATATATATATATACAGGATATAGATACATATATAGATATATATATGGATATATATAATTTATTTATTTGAAAATTAATCTTCAAGACTTTCCATATATATATATATATATATATATATATAGAAACACACACACACACACATATAGATCACTGGGGACCTATAAGAATTGGGGGAAGGGGAAAACTAGATTTTTCTCAATTTCTTTGTTTAGGGTTAATATTTTACTTTATTTATAATTCTGATCTGGAGTTTGTTTATTTTATTTATTTACTTTTATTATATTATTTTTATTATTTTTATTATCTTATTTAATTTTTTTAGATTTTTTATTTTATTTGCTTTTTTTGTATATACATTCACTGTATATATTTACAAATACTTTGCCACAAAAGTGTAACATTCTTCTCTCATATATATTGCAAATTTTAAACAATATAATCGTGTGTGCATGTGCAGAGCAAGAAAGTCAGCCCCAATGAATGAAAGCATCATAATGGTGTCCTCATGAAACTTTGAAGTCAGCATGAACCTGCTCAATTAATGTGACAAATTTTTGCACTAAAACTAAATATATATATAGTCATCCACAGACAGATCTGCTTCACTGTATCACAGCTCATCAGTATGGTTAGACTCCGATTGCTTTTAACCCAGGATCGAAACCTGACCGAATTGGAGTCAGTCAATGATTCTACCTCTGAGCTATGGGTGCTCGGTAGAAGAAGGCAGACTTTTTAGCGTGTATATTATCATTTTACATGCCCAATAGCTGAGAGTGTTCTAATTCATTATGGCTTAGGGAGTAGGCACTCTGACTGACACCAAATCAGTTGAGTTTCAATCTTGTCTGGAAGCAAGTGGATGTCTAACCACACTGATGAGCTGTAATACAGCAAAACAGGCTTGTATGTAGATGACTAATATATATATGGATGTGTCGGTGGTTTAATAGACAATGGCTCTGAATGAGAAATCTGAAAGCTGAGTTTAAATTCCAGTTGATTTTTTACATTCGCTTATACTCAAATACTCTTGGGAAAGACATATTTCACCCCCCACCCCACCAACACCACTTTATTTTCTCTAGTTATGTGCTAAATACTAGAGGAGATTGGGTTCTTTCACCTTGGTTAGAAACCAGTCTAAGAGAAGGACAATCCTGAATTAAAAACTTGATGAGAATCATAAGGAGAACCTGTGATACACTCTGTATACCAGTTCTTTGTTCTTCTGAAAAGTGTGGTTGGTAATGCACAAGCTTTCACTACTATAACCAAATTATATGTGCAGGTTGTCTGGCTTTTCAGTTCTTAGAACAGAGCTGCCATATGGAAGAATCCGTTTGAAAATTTCAAACTTTCAGCTTTCCAAAAAATATCAGGATGTAGACAAAGAAATTCTGTCTTCTGCACAGATACCATATTGCTTCTTGAAAATGACTGAGATGGTCGGTCAAAAGTACTTGAACAAAACAATAACAAACATGAACTTTAAACAGTTTTTAACACCTTATCTAAAAGTTGGGAAATTACAATAAAAAATTAAACATACTTATATTTTGTCATTGTCAGTTCTTTTTAATGAAACTTTTTGTGCGCGCACACACACACACACACATATATATATTAAACAGTTCTTGGTCAGAGTCAAATTAAACCAGTAAGCAGTTGTATTAAAAAGTGTTCAATACAAATTTAAAGAAAAAATAAAATAAAAATGCTTAACATACAGAGCTTTTGAATATTAAAATTAGGAAGATCAGCCAATTACGCTACCCTGGTTTCAACCATTCAATATCAATAGTTGTTATAGTCTAATTGATTTCTTGATGCCTTATTTTTGAATGCACAACAGGAAGTTGAAAACAGGAAGTTTAAAATGAGGAGAGGAGTGAGTCAAGACTAGCAAAATAAGCCTTGTAGATGAAGAAACACTGACATCAGTGAGATATTTGGAAATCTTAATGCCTGCATCTGTGAGCATAAGTGAAATCTACTTTGGGACAACTGTTTAAACTCACTCGTAATACACAGGAACAAAACTGCTCATAACTTTGATCTTACAAATGCCACCTTGATTAAAAAAGAATTGAATTCTTTGCATTGAAAATACACACACACACACACACACACACACACACACACACACACACTATTATCTAAATCCTGTATAGACAAACTATAATTATGATACTTTACACACATAAATTATGCACACAAACACTGCTTAATAAGTCATGAAGTCTGCGTAACCAATGAAAATCAAACAATACAAAAATAACATAATTTCTTTTCTCTGTATCTCATTCTTTGATGAAGCTTTAATAAAAAACAAAACATTTATAAACATTTCCTATTTCTGTGAGATTTTGATCCATGTTTGATCTATATTTGATTTCCATACACACAAAACTATTTAATTATCACTGATGTTTGCATAACAGGGTTGCAAGTAAGGCATATTTTGAATATATCCTTTTACCTCATCTTGAAAAACTAACTGCATAAATCCATGATAAGTAGTCAGAAAATAATGCCAAAATGACATTCATGATATAATGATTACAATAATGATATATTTATGCATTGTGATATGATGACATTATATACTTTGAAATATCAATATACTATAATGGCATATTTTATATTAAAATATAATGATATCCTATGATACAATGAATGCTATGTATTATGTTATATACTATATCATGGTATACAATGATGTATACTATAATGATATATTTTCTGGTTGATTGATTTTGTTTAGTAGTATATCAATCTCTATTGGTTATTTAATTCCAAAATCTAAATATTTTGTATGCAATTTTATGGTTTCAATTACACGTCTATTGAACAGGTGAAGGGGCTCATCCCTTGTTCCCTGTTTAGGATGTGGTTTCCGCTTTTCTCTTTTCCAATCTTTTTACTCTTTTCTTTTTTCTTTTTTTTTTTTTCAATTGGAGTAGACAGACTAAACTATTGACCGGTTCACACTCCACCCACATCTATTGAACAGGTGAAGAGGCTCATCCCTTGTTCCCTGTTTAGGATGTGGTTTCCAGCTTTCTCTTTTCCAATCTTCTTACTCTTACATAGCCCCCTGCGCATCAGTGGCATTACCGCCTTGCTTGGGGTGATATGATTAAAAAAACCCCAAAAAAACATATATTTTGAATGCAATTTTAAGCCTTCAATTACAGATATTTTGGATATAATTTTATACTTTTAGGGCAAATGTATACCTTTTAGATATATAGTTACCAAAATTACTAAAAAAAAATCTTGAAATACTAAAGAGTAAATTTATTCAATGAAATTGCCATTGGCTTCAACTGCTTACTCAACTGTGCCCTATAAATAATAATAAAAGGTGGGGGGGGGGGCTGCAGTCTAGGGAGATAGGTGGCCAGATGTAAGGGGTGATGTGGTGACAGAAATTGTCTGACGGCCATGACTGAGTTCTCCTGCTTGTGTGGCATGGCGTAAAATCCTGTCACCAGACATAGTATCTTCCAGCAATCTCCCTCTTGATCTAGGGTAGCCTACCTCCTCAATGCACTTGATATAGAACTCTGTGTTGAGTTTGAGGCCCTGTGCGAAGATGAATAAAGGCATAACATTTCCATCACTAGTGATCACTTCAAACATCATGATGTTGACTGGATATATCCTCCAACTCTTTCTGAATCCTCTTCACTGTCCTGAGGTCGATGCCCAGACACTCTGGAATTTTTCAATTGCAGCTTCTCAAGGCACTTGATGTAAGTCTCCGTATTGAGACTAAGGCACTTTTTTCTTTTTTTTTTAATCGTATCACCCCGAGCAAGGCGGTAATGCCACTGATGTGCAGGGGGCTACGTAATAGTGAAAAGATTGGAAAAGAGAAAGCCGGAAACCACATCCTAAACAGGGAACAAGGGATGAGCCTCTTAACCTGTTCAATAGACGTGGGTGAAGTGTGAAACGGGCGATAGATAGATCTATCTACTCCAATTGAAAAAAAAAAGAAACCAAAGTGAGAAGATTGGAAAAGAGAAAGGCGGAAACCACATCCTAAACAGGGAACAAGGGATGAGCCTCTTAACCTGTTCAATAGATGTGGGTGAAGTGTGAACCGGGCGATAGATAGATCTATCTACTCCAATTGAAAAAAAAAAAGAAACCAAAGTGAGAAGATTGGAAAAGAGAAAGGCGGAAACCACATCCTTATCAACAAATTCAGGACTTCTTTTCTTAGAACAATCAGAGTAAGTTTTTACAACTGCTGTACCTTTGTAATTATCATTAGACTCATCCAACTCTTTCTGAATTCTCTTACTGTCCTCAGATTGACACCCAAGGAGTCTGAAATGTTCATATTGGAGTTTTCAGCATGAATGTCAAGTAGTACAGCATACTGTTTTGAAATTTTTGGTAGAATGAATTGATGGTGCTATTTTTCTCACAGACAGTACCCAACTGACCCTGCTATATTGTGCAGTTGACAAAATCAAAAACAAACAATGCACATGAAAACATTAGAAATATAAAATAGCAACAATTTACACATTGCAATCTGTATATTCTGAATATAACTGTTTTTATCTCCTCTTGAAGAATTGATGGCAGGTGCATTTGACCAAGTATTCAACATAAGTAAACATGCTATTTATATGGAAAGGTTTTTTGATCATTCCAAAGCTGAACATTCACATTGCCTTTCCAATGCTGGTGTTAAACAGGGCATCATATTTGTTGTCAGGTAGATGGGACATAGCATTTCTGAAATTGTGGGTATATTTAACAGTCCCCAGTCCACAGTACATATATACTGGGAATGCTTGCTGAAAATTATTACCATCAACCATGGACAGTCCAGTGAGCACCCACTTGAACTTACTGATTGTAACCAGAGACATCTGGCTCAAATTGTCTATGGTAACAGACAAGTAACACTGATTTAAATCACATCCACATTTAATACAGTGGCTATTAGAAACATATACAAATCAGTTCAGTGTGCTTTAGCTTCAATAAAGTATGCAAGCAGAAGAACCACCAGGGTAGCTCTGTTAACACTGTAACAATAGACAAGGTTCTTCACCTTGATTTAATGTTACAAAGTGGCTTCTGGGAGACTGCTGGTAACATGTGGTATGGTTCAATGAGCCATGGTTCTAGTTGTTTCAGGCTGAGTTGTGTTACATAGACCCCATGAGACCATGTATAACAGTTTTCATAAAAAATGGTGGTGGTTCCATATTGGTATGAAATCTGTTTACAGGGAATGAGTTGGATATGCTGGCCTTCCTAAACACTGACCAGTAGCAATGATATAACTTTTCTTCTTGATCATTTGAACTTATTCATGAACTCCATGTATCTCAGCAATGAGGGGTTATTGAAGTAGGAAAATATTTTTTTTTTAATCATATCACTCTGAGCAAGGCAGTAACGCCACTGATGTGCAGGGGTCTACGTAAGAGTGAAAAGATTGGAAAAGAGAAAGCCAGAAACCACATCCTAAACAGGGAACAGGAGATGAGCCTCTTCACCTGATCAATAGACATGGGTGGAGTGTGAGCCTGGTGATAGTTTAGTCTATCTACTCCCATTGAAAAAAAGGAAAAAGAAAAAGGAAAAAGAAAAAGGAGCGAAAGGATTAGAAAAGAGAAAACCGAAAACCACATCCTAAAGTGTTTGAGACCATAATCAATGCTGAAATAGTTCAACATCTTACTGCCCACAAACTCTTCCCTGACAAGCAATATGGTTTCCGCTTTGCCAGGTCCACGGCCGACTTGCTAACAACCATAACGGAGTACATGCTCCAGACACTTGAGGAGTCTGACGAGGCTCGAGCAGTTGCTCTGGACATCTCCAAGGCTTTTGACACGGTTTGGCACTCTGGCCTTCTATGCAAGCTATGGGGTTATGGCAATACCGGTCGCCTGCTTGACCTAATCCAGTCTTTCTTAAATAACCGCAAAATGAAGGTTGTTTTGAATGGGCATGCCTCTTCTTCCTACAGCACGAATGCTGGTGTCCCACAGGGCTCTATCCTGGGCCCAACGCTCTTCCTTATTTTCATTAACGACCTCCCTGATGAGATCAAGGGCCATGTAGGCATCTACGCAGATGACACCACAATATACTCCTGCACCAGTAAGAAACCTGTTGTGGCGGATTGACATAATCTTGCTACTGACCTTGAATAGGATCTACACTCTGTGGTGAATTGGGGCAAGGAGTGGCTTGTCAACTTCAATGTGTCTAAGACCAAGCTGTTGTCTGTCAACCATCACAGACAACCTCTTCTGCCTCCCATAAGCATGGACCAAGCGATTCTCCCTGAGAGCAATACACTGTGCCTTCTTGGCCTTACCCTCTCTTCAGACCTCAAATGGAACCACTATATCAAATCCATAGCTAAATCCACTGCTAAGAAGGTTGGGTCATTATGTCGATCCAGGATGTTTTTTCCACCTGAATCCATCCTGTATATATACAAGTCAACCATCCGTCCATGCATGGAGTACTGCTGCCATTTATGGTCAGGCGCCCCTGCCGTTCACCTCAGTGTTCTCGACAGGCTCCAAAGGAGAGTCTGTAATGTGATAGGTACTGACTTGGTGGCTCAACTACAGCCACTTCCCCACTGACGAAATGTGGCCTCCCTTTGTCTGTTCTATAAATACTTTCATGGATTTTGCTCGGATGAACTTAAGTCACTGGTGCCTCCTCAACAGATGTTTACTCGTGCAACCAGACTGGCAACTGGGTCCCACCCATTCACAGTTAGGTTAGCCAAATGCAGACAACAATTCTACTCCTGCAGCTTTTTCTCTCGCATTTTCCGCCTGTGGAACTCGCTTCCATATTCTTGCTTTCCTGATGGCTACAACCCCCAAGAATTTAAATGCAATGTCAATACTCATCTATTAACCACTGGATTCTAGCTCTCTCCCCACCCCGTATATGCTTCCCTTTCCCTCCACCTATGTAACTCTCATCACACCTGCATTCTCATCTTTCTATTGCTCCTTTCTAACTGGTTTGTACTCCTCACTCTCTTCTAATTAATCTTTTTACAGTTATGTAGCCTCCCCGCACATCAGTGGCATTTCTGCCTTGCTCGGGGTGAAATGATTAAAAAAAAAAACAGGGAACAAGGGATGAGCCTCTTCACCTGTACAATAGACGTGGGTGCAGTGTGAACCGGGCGATAGTTTAGTCTATCTGCTCCAACTGAAAAGAAAAGAAAATGGAATGAAAAGATTGGAAAAGAGAAAACCGGAAACCACATCCTAAACAGGGAACAAGGGATGAGCCTATTAACCTGTTCAATAGGCGTGGGTGAAGTGTGAACCAGGCAATAGTTTAGTCTATCTACTCCAATTGAAAAAAAGGAAAAAGGAAAAGGAAAAAGAAAAAGGAGTGAAAGGATTAGAAAAGAGAAAACCGGAAACTACATCTTAAACAAGGTCCAAAGGATGAGCCTCCTTACCTGTTCTATAGACGTGGGTGGAGTGTGAACCGGGTGATAGTTTAGTCTATCTGCTCCAATTGAAAAGAAAAGAAAAAGGATTGATAAGATTGGAAAAGAGAAAACCAGAAACCACATCCTAAACAGGGAACAAGGGATGAGCCTCTTCATCTGTTCAATAGACGTGGGTGGAGTGTGAACTGGGCGATAGTTTAGTCTATCTACTCCAATTGAAAAAAAGGAAAAAGGAAAAGGAAAAAGAAAAAGGAGTGAAAGGATTAGAAAAGAGAAAACCGGAAACTACATCTTAAACAAGGTCCAAAGGATGAGCCTCCTTACCTGTTCTAAAGACGTGGGTGGAGTGTGAACCGGGTGATAGATAAGTCTATCTGCTCCAATTGAAAAGAAAAGAAAAAGGATTGATAAGATTGGAAAAGAGAAAACCAGAAACCACATCCTAAACAGGGAACAAGGGATGAGCCTCTCCATCTGTTCAATAGACGTGGGTGGAGTGTGAACTGGGCGATAGTTTAGTCTATCTGCTCCAATTGAAAAAACAGAAAAAGAAAAAGGAAAAAGAAAAAGGAGTGACAGGATTAGAAAAGAGAAAACCGAAAACCATATCCTAAACTGGGAACAAGGGATGAGCCTCTTTACCTGTTCAATAGACGTGGGTGGAGTGTGAACCGGGCGATAGTTTAGTCTATCTGCTTCAATTGAAAAGAAAAGAAAATGGATTGAAAAGATTGGAAAAGAGAAAACCAGAAACCACATCCTAAACAGGGAACAAGGGATGAGCCTCTTTACCAGTTCAATAGAAGTGGGTGGAGTGTGAACCGGGCGATAGTTTAGTCTATCTGCTCCAATTGAAAAGAAAAGAAAAAGTTGAAAAGATTGGAAAAGAGAAAACCAGAAACCACATCACAAACAGGGAACAAAGGATGAGCCTCTTCACCAGTTCAATAGAAGTGGGTGGAGTGTGAACCGGGCGATAGTTTAGTCTATCTGCTCCAATTGAAAAGAAAAGAAAAAGGATTGAAAAGATTGGAAAAGAGAAAACCGGAAACCACATCCTAAACACGGAAAAAGGGATGAGCCTCTTCACCTGTTCAATAGACGTGGGTGGAGTGTGAACCGGGCGATAGTTTAGTCTATCTGCTCCAATTGAA
This sequence comes from Ascarosepion bandense, assembly GCA_037127315.1. NCBI lineage: Eukaryota > Metazoa > Mollusca > Cephalopoda > Sepiida > Sepiidae > Ascarosepion > Ascarosepion bandense. The sequence continues at coordinate 5,098,826 of JBBBDQ010000119.1, read as the reverse complement.
AAGAAACGAAAAAGGATTGAAAAGATTGGAAAAGAGAAAACCGGAAACCACATCCTAAACACGGAAAAAGGGATGAGCCTCTTCACCTGTTCAATAGACGTGGGTGCAGTATGAACCGGGCGATAGTTTAGTCTATCTGCTCCAATTGAAAAGAAAAGAAAATGGATTGAAAACATTGGAAAAGAGAAAACCAGAAACCACATCACAAACAGGGAACAAAGGATGAGCCTCTTCACCAGTTCAATAGAAGTGGGTGGAGTGTGAACCGGGCGATAGTTTAGTCTATCTGCTCCAATTGAAAAGAAAAGAAAAAGGATTGAAAAGATTGGAAAAGAGAAAGCCGGAAACCACATCCTAAACACGGAAAAAGGGATGAGCCTCTTCACCAGTTCAATAGACGTGGGTGGAGTGTGAACCGGGCGATAGTTTAGTCTATCTGCTCCAATTGAAAAGAAAAGAAAAAGGATTGAAAATATTGGAAAAGAGAAAACCGGAAACCACATCCTAAACACGGAAAAAGGGATGAGCCTCTTCACCTGTTCAATAGACGTGGGTGGAGTGTGAACCGGGCGATAGTTTAGTCTATCTGCTTCAATTGAAAAGAAAAGAAAATGGATTGAAAAGATTGGAAAAGAGAAAACCAGAAACCACATCACAAACAGGGAACAAAGGATGAGCTTCTTCACCAGTTCAATAGAAGTGGGTGGAGTGTAATCCGGGCGATAGTTTTGTCTATCTGCTCCAATTGAACAGAAAAGAAATAGGATTGAAAAGATTGGAAAAGAGAAAACCAGAAACCACAACCTAAACAGGGAACAAGGGATGAGCCTCTTCACCTGTTCAATAGACGTGGGTGGAGTGTGAACCGGGCGATAGTTTAGTCTATCTGCTCCAATTGAAAAGAAAAGAAAATGGATTGAAAAGATTGGAAAAGAGAAAACCAGAAACCACATCCTAAAAAGGGAACAAGGGGTGAGCCTCTTCACCTGTTCAATAGACGTGGGTGGAGTGTGAACCGGGCGATAGTTTAGTCTATCTGCTTCAATTGAAAAGAAAGAAAATGGATTGAAAAGATTGGAAAAGAGAAAACCAGAAACCACATCCTAAACAGGGAACAAGGGATGAGCCTCTTCACCTGTTCAATAGACCTGGGTGGAGTGTGAACCGGGCGATAATTTAGTCTATCTGCTCCAATTGAAAAGAAAAGAAAAAGGATTGAAAACATTGGAAAAGAGAAAACCAGAAACCACATCCGAAACAGGGAAAAAGGGATGAGCCTTTTTACATGTTCCATAGACGTGGGTGGAGTGTGAACCGGGCGATAGTTTAGTCTATCTGCTTCAATTGAAAAGAAAAGAAAAAGGATTGAAAAGATTGGAAAATAGAAAACCAGAAACCACATCCTAAACAGGGAACAAGGGATGAGCCTCTTCACCTGTTCAATAGACCTGGGTGGAGTGTGAACCGGGCGATAGTTTAGTCTATCTGCTCCAATTGAAAAAGAAAAGAAAATGGATTGAAAAGATTGGAAAATAGAAAACCGGAAACCACATCCTAAACAGAGAACAAGGGGTGAGCCTCTTCACCTGTTCAATATACGTGGGTGGAGTGTGAACCGGGCGATAGTTTTGTCTATCTGCTTCAATTGAAAAGAAAAGAAAACGGATTGAAAAGATTGAAAAATAGAAAACCGGAAACCACATCCTAAACAGGGAAAAAGGGGTGAGCCTCTTCACCTGTTCAATAGACGTGGGTGTAGTGTGAAGCGGGCGATAGTTTAGTCTATCTGCTCCAATTGAAAAGAAAAGAAAAAGGATTGAAAAGATTAAAAAATAGAAAACCGGAAACCACAACCTAAACAGGGAACAAGGGATGAGCCTCTTCACCTGTTCAATAGACCTGGGTGGGGTGTGAACCGGGCGATAGTTTAGTCTATCTGCTTCAATTGAAAAGAAAAGAAAAAGGATTGAAAAGATTGGAAAATGAAAACCAGAAACCACATCCTAAACAGGGAACATGGGGTGAGCCTCTTCACCAGTTCAATAGATCTGGGTGGAGTGTGAACCGGGCGATAGTTTAGTCTATCTGCTCCAATTGAAAAGAAAAGAAAAAGGATTGAAAAGATTGGAAAATAGAAAACCGGAAACCACATCCTAAACAGGGAACAAGGGATGAGCCTCTCCACCTGTTCAATAGACCTGGGTGGAGTGTGAACCGGGCGATAATTTAGTCTATCTGCTCCAATTGAAAAGAAAAGAAAAAGGATTGAAAACATTGGAAAAGAGAAAACCAGAAACCACATCCGAAACAGGGAAAAAGGGATGAGCCTCTTTACATGTTCCATAGACGTGGGTGGAGTGTGAACCGGGCGATAGTTTAGTCTATCTGCTTCAATTGAAAAGAAAAGAAAAAGGATTGAAAAGATTGGAAAATAGAAAACCAGAAACCACATCCTAAACAGGGAACAAGGGATGAGCCTCTTCACCTGTTCAATAGACCTGGGTGGAGTGTGAACCGGGCGATAGTTTAGTCTATCTGCTCCAATTGAAAAGAAAAGAAAATGGATTGAAAAGATTGGAAAATAGAAAACCGGAAACCACATCCTAAACAGAGAACAAGGGGTGAGCCTCTTCACCTGTTCAATATACGTGGGTGGAGTGTGAACCGGGCGATAGTTTTGTCTATCTGCTTCAATTGAAAAGAAAAGAAAACGGATTGAAAAGATTGAAAAATAGAAAACCGGAAACCACATCCTAAACAGGGAAAAAGGGGTGAGCCTCTTCACCTGTTCAATAGACGTGGGTGTAGTGTGAAGCGGGCGATAGTTTAGTCTATCTGCTCCAATTGAAAAGAAAAGAAAAAGGATTGAAAAGATTAAAAAATAGAAAACCGGAAACCACAACCTAAACAGGGAACAAGGGATGAGCCTCTTCACCTGTTCAATAGACCTGGGTGGGGTGTGAACCGGGCGATAGTTTAGTCTATCTGCTTCAATTGAAAAGAAAAGAAAAAGGATTGAAAAGATTGGAAAAGTGAAAACCAGAAACCACATCCTAAACAGGGAACATGGGGTGAGCCTCTTCACCAGTTCAATAGACCTGGGTGGAGTGTGAACCGGGCGATAGTTTAGTCTATCTGCTCCAATTGAAAAGAAAAGAAAAAGGATTGAAAAGATTGGAAAATAGAAAACCGGAAACCACATCCTAAACAGGGAACAAGGGGTGAGCCTCTTCACTTGTTCAATAGACGTGGGTGGAGTGTGAACCGGGTGATAGTTTAGTCTATCTGCTTCAATTGAAAAGAACAGAAAATGGATTGAAAAGATTGGAAAAGAGAAAAGCAGAAACCACATCCGAAACAGGGAACAAGGGATGAGCCCCTTTACCTGTTCAATAGACGTGGGTGGAGTGTGAACCGGGCGATAGTTTAGTCTATCTGCTTCAATTGAAAAGAACAGAAAATGGATTGAAAAGACTGGAAAAGAGAAAAGCAGAAACCACATCCTAAACAGGGAACAAGGGATGAGACTCTTCACCTGTTCAATAGACGTGGGTGGAGTGTGAACCGGGCGATAGTTTAATCTATCTGCTCCAATTGAAAAGAAAAGAAAAAGGATTGAAAATATTGAAAAATAGAAAACCGGAAACCACATCCTAAACAGGGAACAAGAGGTGAGCCCCTTTACCTGTTCAATAGACGTGGGTGAAGTGTGAACCGGGCGATAGTTTAGTCTATCTGCTTCAATTGAAAAGAAAAGAAAATGGATTGAAAAGATTGGAAAAGAGAAAACCAGAAACCACATCCTAAAAAGGGAACAAGGGTTGAGCCTCTTCACCTGTTCAATAGAACCTGGGTGGAGTGTGAACCGGGCGATAGTTTAGTCTATCTGCTCCAATTGAAAAGAAAAGAAAAAGGATTGAAAAGATTGAAAAATAGAAAACCGGAAACCACATCCTAAACAGGGAAGAAGGGATGAGCCTCTTCACCTGTTCAATAGACCAGGGTGGAGAGTGAACCGGGCGATAGTTTAGTCTATCTGCTCCAATTGAAAAGAAAAGAAAAAGGATTGAAATGATTGAAAAATAGAAAACCAGAAACCACATCCTAAACAGGGAACAAGGGGTGAGCCTCTTCACCTGTTCAATAGACGTGGGTGTAGTGTGAACCGGGCGATAGTTTAGTCTATCTGCTCCAATTGAAAAGAAAAGAAAAAGGATTGAAAAGATTGAAAAATAGAAAACCGGAAACCACATCCTAAACAGGGAACAAGGGATGAGCCTCTTCACCTGTTCAATAGACGTGGGTGGAGTGTGAACCGGGCGATAGTTTAGTCTATCTGCTTCAATTGAAAAGAAAAGAAAAAGGATTGAAAAGATTGGAAAAGTGAAAACCAGAAACCACATCCTAAACAGGGAACATGGGGTGAGCCTCTTCACCAGTTCAATAGACCTGGGTGGAGTGTGAACCGGGCGATAGTTTAGTCTATCTGCTCCAATTGAAAAGAAAAGAAAAAGGATTGAAAAGATTGGAAAATAGAAAACCGGAAACCACATCCTAAACAGGGAACAAGGGGTGAGCCTCTTCACTTGTTCAATAGACGTGGGTGGAGTGTGAACCGGGTGATAGTTTAGTCTATCTGCTTCAATTGAAAAGAACAGAAAATGGATTGAAAAGATTGGAAAAGAGAAAAGCAGAAACCACATCCGAAACAGGGAACAAGGGATGAGCCACTTTACCTGTTCAATAGACGTGGGTGGAGTGTGAACCGGGCGATAGTTTAGTCTATCTGCTTCAATTGAAAAGAACAGAAAATGGATTGAAAAGATTGGAAAAGAGAAAAGCAGAAACCACATCCTAAACAGGGAACAAGGGATGAGCCTCTTCACCTGTTCAATAGACGTGGGTGTAGTGTGAACCGGGCGATAGTTTAATCTATCTGCTCCAATTGAAAAAGAAAAGAAAAAGGATTGAAAATATTGAAAAATAGAAAACCGGAAACCACATCCTAAACAGGGAACAAGAGGTGAGCCCCTTTACCTGTTCAATAGACGTGGGTGAAGTGTGAACCGGGCGATAGTTTAGTCTATCTGCTTCAATTGAAAAGAAAAGAAAATGGATTGAAAAGATTGGAAAAGAGAAAACCAGAAACCACATCCTAAAAAGGGAACAAGGGATGAGCCTCTTCACCTGTTCAATAGACGTGGGTGGAGTGTGAACCGGGCGATAGTTTAGTCTATCTGCTCCAATTGAAAAGAAAAGAAAAAGGATTGAAAAGATTGAAAAATAGAAAACCGGAAACCACATCCTAAACAGGGAAGAAGGGATGAGCCTCTTCACCTGTTCAATAGACCAGGGTGGAGAGTGAACCGGGCGATAGTTTAGTCTATCTGCTCCAAATGAAAAGAAAAGAAAAAGGATTGAAATGATTGAAAAATAGAAAACCAGAAACCACATCCTAAACAGGGAACAAGTGGTGAGCCTCTTCACCTGTTCAATAGACGTGGGTGTAGTGTGAACCGGGCGATAGTTTAGTCTATCTGCTCCAATTGAAAAGAAAGAAAAAGGATTGAAAAGATTGGAAAATAGAAACTGAAAACGACATCCTAAACAGGGAACAAGGGATGAGCCTCTTCACCTGTTCAATAGACGTGGTGGAGTGTGAACCGGGCGATAATTTAGTCTATCCGCTCCAATTGAAAAGAAAAGAAAAAGGATTGAAAAGATTGAAAATAGAAACCGGAAACCACATCCTAAACAGGGAACAAGGGATGAGCTCCTCTTCTGATCTGTTCAATAGACGTGGGTGTAGTGTGAAGCGGGCGATAGTTTAGTCTATCTGCTCCAATTGAAAAGAAAAGAAAAAGGATTGAAAAGATTGAAAAATAGAAAACCCAGAAACCACATCCTAAGCAGGGAACAAGGAGTGAGCCTCTTCACCTGTTCAATAGACCTGGGTGGGAGGTGAACCGGGCGATAGTTTAGTCTATCTGCTTCAATTGAAAAGAAAAGAAAATGGATTGAAAAGATTGGAAAAAGAGAAAACCAGAAACCACATCCTAAAAAGGGAACAAGGTGAGCCTCTTCACCTGTTCAATAGACCTGGGTGGAGGTGTGAACTCGGGCGATAGTTTATTCATCTGCTCCAATTGAAAAGAAAAGAAAAAGCATTGAAAAGATTGAAAAATAGAAAACCGGAAACCACATCCTAAACAGGGAACAAGGGATGAGCCTTTCACCTGTTCACGGCCGGGTGGAGTGTGAACCGGGCGATAGTTTAGTCTATGTGCTCCAATTGAAAAAAAAAGAAAAAAGGATTGAAAAGATTTTAAAAAATAGAAAACCAGAAACCACATCCGAAACAGGGAACAAGGGATTGTTTCTCCCTTACCTGTTCAATAGACGTGGGTGGAGTGTGAACCGGCGATAGTTTTGTCTATGTGCTTCAATTGAAAAGAAAAGAAAAGGATTGAAAAGTTTGAAAAATAGAAAACTGCAAACCACATCCTAAACAGGAACAAGGATGAGCTCTTCACCTGTTAAATAGAACTCGGTGGGAGGTGAACCGGGCGATAGTTTAGTCTATGGCCCAATTGAAAAAAAAGAAAAAGGATTGAAAGATTTAAAAATAGAAAACCAGAAACCACATCCGAAACAGGGAACAAGGGATGAGCCTCTACCTGTTCAATAGATTGGTGGCGTGTGAACCAAGATAGTTTAGTGTATCTGCCCCAATTGAAAAGAAAAGAAAAGGATTGAAAAGATTGGAAAATAGAAAACCGAAACCACATCCTAAACAGGGAACAAGGGATGAGCCTTTTCACCTGTTCAATCGAGTTGCGGGAGGTGAACCGGGCGATGGTTTAGTCTATCTGCTCAAATTGAAAAGAAAAGAAAATGGATTGAAAAGATTGGAAAATAGAAAACCGGAAACCACATCCTAAACAGAGAACAAGGGGTGAGCTCTCACCTGTTCAATATACATGGGTGGAGTGTGAACCGGGCGATAGTTTTGTTCATCTGCTTCAATTGAAAAAAAAAGAAAAAGGATTGAAAAGATTGAAAAATAGAACCGGAAACCACATCCCAAACAGGGAAAAGGGGTGAGCCTCTTCACCTGTTCAATAGACGTGGGTGTAGTGTGAAGTGGGCGATAGTTTAGTCTATCTGCTCCAATTGAAAGAAAAGAAAAGGATTGAAAAGATTAAAAAATAGAAAACCGGAAACCACATCCTAAACAGGGAACAAGGGATGAGCCTCTTCACCTGTTCAATAGCCGTGGGTGGAGTGTGAACCGGGCGATAGTGTAGTCTATCTGCTCCAATTGAAAAGAAAAGAAAAAGGATTGAAAAGATTGAAAAATAGAAAACCGGAAACCACATCCTAAACAGGGAACAAGGGATGAGCCTATTCACCTGTTCAATAGACGTGGGTGGAGTGTGAACCGGGCGATAGTTTAGTCTATCTGCTCCAATTGAAAATAAAAGAAAAAGGATTGAAAAGATTGAAAAATAGAAAACCAGAAACCACATCCGAAACAGGGAACAAGGGATGAGCCTCTTTACCTGTTCAACAGACGTGGGTGGAGTGTGAACCGGGCGATAGTTTAGTCTATCTTCTCAAATTGAAAAGAAAAGAAAAAGGATTGAAAAGATTGAAAAATAGAAAACTGGAAACCACATCCTAAACAGGGAACAAGGGATGAGCCTCTTCACCTGTTCAATAGACCTGGGTGGAGTGTGAACCGGGCGATAGTTTAGTCTATGTGCTCCAATTGAAAAAAAAAGAAAAAGGATTGAAAAGATTTAAAAATAGAAAACCAGAAACCACATCCGAAACAGGGAACAAGGGATGAGCCTCTTTACCTGTTCAATAGACGTGGGTGGAGTGTGAACCGGGCGACAGTTTAGTGTATCTGCTCCAATTGAAAAGAAAAGAAAAAGGATTGAAAAGATTGAAAAATAGAAAACCGGAAACCACATCCTAAACAGAGAACAAGAGATGAGCCTCTTCACCTGTTCAATAGACCTGGGTGGAGTGTGAACCGGGCGATAGTTTAGTCTATCTGCTCCAATTGAAAAGAAAAGAAAATGGATTGAAAAGATTGGAAAATAGAAAACCGGAAACCACATCCTAAACAGAGAACAAGGGGTGAGCCTCTTCACCTGTTCAATATACGTGGGCGTGGAGTGTGAACCGGGCGATAGTTTTGTCTATCTGCTTCAATTGAAAAGAAAAGAAAACGGATTGAAAAGATTGAAAAATAGAAAACCGGAAACCACATCCTAAACAGGGAAAAAGGGGTGAGCCTCTTCACCTGTTCAATAGACGTGGGTGTAGTGTGAAGCGGGCGATAGTTTAGTCTATCTGCTCCAATTGAAAAGAAAAGAAAAAGGATTGAAAAGATTAAAAAATAGAAAACCGGAAACCACATCCTAAACAGGGAACAAGGGATGAGCCTCTTCACCTGTTCAATAGCCGTGGGTGGAGTGTGAACCGGGCGATAGTTTAGTCTATCTGCTCCAATTGAAAAGAAAAGAAAAAGGATTGAAAAGATTGAAAAATAGAAAACCGGAAACCACAACCTAAACAGGGAACAAGGGATGAGCCTCTTCACCTGTTCAATAGACGTGGGTGGAGTCTGAACCGGGCGATAGTTTAGTCTATCTGCTTCAATTGAAAAGAAAAGAAAAAGGATTGAAAAGATTGAAAAATAGAAAACCGGAAACCACAACCTAAACAGGGAACAAGGGATGAGCCTGTTTACCTGTTCAATAGACGTGGGTGTAGTGTGAACCGGGCGATAGTTTAGTCTATCTGCTTCAATTGAAAAGAAAAGAAAAAGGATTGAAAAGATTGGAAAAGTGAAAACCAGAAACCACATCCTAAACAGGGAACAAGGGGTGAGCCTCTTCACCTGTTCAATAGACCTGGGTGGAGTGTGAACCGGGCGATAGTTTAGTCTATCTGCTTCAATTGAAAAGAAAAGAAAATGGATTGAAAAGATTGGAAAAGAGAAAACCAGAAACCACATCCTAAGAAGGGAACAAGGGGTGAGCCTCTTCACCTGTTCAATAGACGTGGGTGGAGTGTGAACCGGGCGATAGTTTAGTCTATCTGCTCCAATTGAAAAGAAAAGAAAAAGCATTGAAAAGATTGAAAAATAGAAAACCGGAAACCACATCCTAAACAGGGAACAAGGGATGAGCCTCTTCACCTGTTCAATAGCCGTGGGTGGAGTGTGAACCGGGCGATAGTTTAGTCTATGTGCTCCAATTGAAAAAAAAAGAAAAAGGATTGAAAAGATTTAAAAATAGAAAACCAGAAACCACATCCTAAACAGGGAACAAGGGATGAGCCTCTTTACCTGTTCAATAGACGTGGGTGGAGTGTGAACCGGGCGATAGTTTTGTCTATGTGCTTCAATTGAAAAGAAAAGAAAAAGGATTGAAAAGTTTGAAAAATAGAAAACTGCAAACCACATCCTAAACAGGGAACAAGGGATGAGCCTCTTCACCTGTTAAATAGACCTCGGTGGAGTGTGAACCGGGCGATAGTTTAGTCTATGTGCTCCAATTGAAAAAAAAAAGAAAAAGGATTGAAAAGATTTAAAAATAGAAAACCAGAAACCACATCCGAAACAGGGAACAAGGGATGAGCCTCTTTACCTGTTCAATAGACGTGGGTGGCGTGTGAACCGGGCGATAGTTTAGTGTATCTGCCCCAATTGAAAAGAAAAGAAAAAGGATTGAAAAGATTGAAAAATAGAAAACCGGAAACCACATCCTAAACAGGGAACAAGGGATGAGCCTTTTCACCTGTTCAATAGAGCTGGGTGGAGTGTGAACCGGGCGATGGTTTAGTCTATCTGCTCAAATTGAAAAGAAAAGAAAATGGATTGAAAAGATTGGAAAATAGAAAACCGGAAACCACATCCTAAACAGAGAACAAGGGGTGAGCCTCTTCACCTGTTCAATATACATGGGTGGAGTGTGAACCGGGCGATAGTTTTGTCTATCTGCTTCAATTGAAAAAAAAAAGAAAAAGGATTGAAAGATTGGAAAAGTGAAAACCAGAAACCACATCCTAAACAGGGAACAAGGGGTGAGCCTCTTCACCTGTTCAATAGCCGTGGGTGGAGTGTGAACCGGGCGATAGTGTAGTCTATCTGCTCCAATTGAAAAGAAAAGAAAAAGGATTGAAAAGATTGAAAAATAGAAAACCGGAAACCACATCCTAAACAGGGAACAAGGGATGAGCCTCTTCACCTGTTCAATAGACGTGGGTGGAGTGTGAACCGGGCGATAGTTTAGTCTATCTGCTCCAATTGAAAAGAAAAGAAAAAGGATTGAAAAGATTGAAAAATAGAAAACCAGAAACCACATCCGAAACAGGGAACAAGGGATGAGCCTCTTTACCTGTTCAACAGACGTGGGTGGAGTGTGAACCGGGCGATAGTTTAGTCTATCTTCTCCAATTGAAAAGAAAAGAAAAAGGATTGAAAAGATTGAAAAATAGAAAACTGGAAACCACATCCTAAACAGGGAACAAGGGATGAGCCTCTTCACCTGTTCAATAGACCTGGGTGGAGTGTGAACCGGGCGATAGTTTAGTCTATGTGCTCCAATTGAATAAAAAAGAAAAAGGATTGAAAAGATTTAAAAATAGAAAACCGGAAACCACATCCGAAACAGGTAACAAGGGATGAGCCTCTTTACCTGTTCAATAGACGTGGGTGGAGTGTGAACCGGGCGATAGTTTAGTGTATCTGCTCCAATTGAAAAGAAAAGAAAAAGGATTGAAAAGATGGAAAAATAGAAAACCGGAAACCACATCCTAAACAGGGAAAAAGGGGTGAGCCTCTTCACCTGTTCAATAGACGTTGGTGTAGTGTGAAGCGGGCCATAGTTTAGTCTATCTGCTCCAATTGAAAAGAAAAGAAAAAGGATTGAAAAGATTAAAAAATAGAAAACCGGAAACCACATCCTAAACAGGGAACAAGGGATGAGCTTCTTCACCTGTTCAATAGCCGTGGGTGGAGTGTGAACCGGGCGATAGTTTAGTCTATCTGCTCCAATTGAAAAGAAAAGAAAAAGGATTGAAAAGATTGAAAAATAGAAAACCGGAAACCACAACCTAAACAGGGAACAAGGGATGAGCCTCTTCACCTGTTCAATAGACGTGGGTGGAGTCTGAACCGGGCGATAGTTTAGTCTATCTGCTTCAATTGAAAAGAAAAGAAAAAGGATTGAAAAGATTGAAAAATAGAAAACCGGAAACCACAACCTAAACAGGGAACAAGGGATGAGCCTGTTTACCTGTTCAATAGACGTGGGTGGAGTGTAAACCGGGTTATAGTTTAGTCTATCTGCTCCAATAGAAAAGAAAAGAAAAAGGATTGAAAAGATTAAAAAATAGAAAACCGGAAACCACATCCTAAACAGGGAACAAGGGATGAGCCTCTTCACCTGTTCAATAGACGTGGGTGGAGTGTGAACCGGGCGATAGTTTAGTCTATCTGCTCCAATTGAAAAGAAAAGAAAAAGGATTGAAAAGATTGAAAAATAGAAAACCGGAAACCATAACCTAAACAGGGAACAAGGGATGAGCCTCTTCACCTGTTCAATAGACGTGGGTGTAGTGTGAACCGGGCGATAGTTTAGTCTATCTGCTTCAATTGAAAAGAAAAGAAAAAGGATTGAAAGATTGGAAAAGTGAAAACCAGAAACCACATCCTAAACAGGGAACAAGGGGTGAGCCTCTTCACCTGTTCAATAGTCCTGGGTGGAGTGTGAACCGGGCGATAGTTTAGTCTATCTGCTCCAATTGAAAAGAAAAGAAAAAGGATTGAAAAGATTGGAAAATAGAAAACCGGAAACCACATCCTAAACAGGGAGCAAGGGATGAGCCTCTTCACTTGTTCAATAGACGTGGGTGGAGTGTGAACCAGGTGATAGTTTAGTCTATCTGCTTCAATTGAAAAGAAAAAAAATGGATTGAAAAGATTGGAAAAGAGAAAACCAGAAACCACATCCGAAACAGGGAACAAGGGATGAGCCCCTTTACCTGTTCAATAGACGTGGGTGGAGTGTGAACCGGGCGATAGTTTAGTCTATCTGTTTGAATTGAAAAGAAAAGAAAATGGATTGAAAAGATTGGAAAGAGAAAAGCAGAAACCACATCCTAAACAGGGAACAAGGGATGAGCCTCTTCACCTGTTCAATAGTCCTGGGTGGAGTGTGAACCGGGCGATAGTTTAGTCTATCTGCTCCAATTGAAAAGAAAAGAAAAAGGATTGAAAAGATTGGAAAATAGAAAACCGGAAACCACATCCTAAACAGGGAACAAGGGATGAGCCTCTTCACCTGTTCAATAGACGTGGGTGGAGTGTGAACCGGGCGATAGTTTAGTCTATCTGCTCCAATTGAAAAGAAAAGAAAAAGGATTGAAAAGATTGAAAAATAGAAAACCAGAAACCACATCCGAAACAGGGAACAAGGGATGAGCCTCTTCACCTGTTCAATAGACGTGGGTGCAGTATGAACCGGGCGATAGTTTAGTCTATCTGCTCCAATTGAAAAGAAAAGAAAAAGGATTGAAAAGATTGAAAAATAGAAAACCGGAAACCACATCCTAAACAGGGAACAAGGGATGAGCCTCTTCACCTGTTCAATATACCTGGGAGGAGTGTGAACCGGGCGATAGTTTAGTCTATCTGCTCCAATTGAAAAGAAAAGAAAAAGGATTGAAAAGATTGAAAAATAGAAAACCAGAAACCACATCCGAAACACGGAACAAGGGATGAGCCTCTTCACCTGTTCAATAGACGTGGGTGGAGTATGAACCGGGCGATAGTTTAGTCTATCTGCTCCAATTGAAAAGAAAAGAAAATGGATTCAAATGATTGGAAAAGAGAAAACCAGAAACCACATCACAAACAGGGAACAAAGGATGAGCCTATTCACCTGTTCAATAGACGTGGATGGAGTGTGAACCGGGCGATAGTTTAGTCTATCTGCTCAAATTGAAAAGAAAAGAAAAAGGATTGAAAAGATTGAAAAATAGAAAACCGGAAACCACATCCTAAACAGGGAACAAGGGATGAGCCTCTTCACCTGTTCAATAGACCTTGGTGGAGTGTGAACCGGGCGATAGTTTAGTCTATCTGCTCGAATTGAAAAGAAAAGAAAATGGAATGAAAAATTGGAAAATAGAAAACCGGAAACCACATCCTAAACAGAGAACAAGGGGTGAGCCTCTTCACCTGTTCAATATACGTGGGTGGAGTGTGAACCGGGCGATAGTTTTGTCTATCTGCTTCAATTGAAAAGAAAAGAAAAAGGATTGAAAAGATTGAAAAATAGAAAACCGGAAACCACATCCTAAACAGGGAACAAGCCTCTTCACCTGTTCAATAGGCGTGGGTGGAGTGTGAACCGGGCGATAGTTTAGTCTATCTGCTCCAATTGAAAAGAAAAGAAAAAGGATTGAAAAGATTGAAAAATAGAAAACCGGAAACCACAACCTAAACAGGGAACAAGGGAAGAGCCTCTTCACCTGTTCAATAGACGTGGGTGTAGTGTGAACCGGGCGATAGTTTAGTCTATCTGCTTCAATTGAAAAGAAAAGAAAAAGGATTGAAAAGATTGGAAAAGTGAAAACCAGAAACCACATCCTAAAAAGGGAACAAGGGGTGAGCCTCTTCACCTGTTCAATAGACCTGGGTGGAGTATGAACCGGGCGATAGTTTAGTCTATCTGCTCCAATTGAAAAGAAAAGAAAAAGGATTGAAAAGATTGGAAAATAGAAAACCGGAAACCACATCCTAAACAGGGAACAAGGGATGAGCCTCTTCACCTGTTCAATAGACGTGGGTGGAGTGTGAACCGGGCGATAGTTTAATCTATCTGCTCCAATTGAAAAAGAAAAGAAAAAGGATTGAAAATATTGAAAAATAGAAAACCGGAAACCACATCCTAAACAGGGAACAAGGGGTGAGCCCCTTTACCTGTTCAATAGACGTGGGTGGAGTGTGAACCGGGCGATAGTTTAGTCTATCTGCTTCAATTGAAAAGAAAAGAAAATGGATTGAAAAGATTGGAAAAGAGAAAACCAGAAACCACATCCTATAAAGGGAACAAGGGTTGAGCCTCTTCACCTGTTCAATAGACGTGGGTGTAGTGTGAACCGGGCGATAGTTTAGTCTATCTGCTCCAATTGAAAAGAAAAGAAAAAGGATTGAAAAGATTCAAAAATAGAAAACCGGAAACCACATCCTAAACAGGGAACAAGGGATGAGCCTCTTCACCTGTTCAATAGACGTGGGTGGAGTGTGAAGCGGGCGATAGTTTAGTCTATCTGCTCCAATTGAAAAGAAAAGAAAAAGGATTGAAAAGATTGGAAAATAGAAAACCGGAAACCACATCCTAAACAGGGAACAAGGGATGAGCCTCTTCACCTGTTCAATAGACCTGGGTGGGGTGTGAACCGGGCGATAGTTTAGTCTATCTGCTCCAATTGAAAAGAAAAGAAAAAGGATTGAAAATATTGAAAAATAGAAAACCAGAAACCACATCCGAAACAGGGAACAAGGGATGAGCCTCTTCATCTGTTCAATAGACCTGGGTGGGGTGTGAACCGGGCGATAGTTTAGTCTATCTGCTCCAATTGAAAAGAAAAGAAAAAGGATTGAAAAGATTGAAAAATAGAAAACCGGAAACCACATCCTAAACAGGGAACAAGGGGTGAGCCTCTTCACCTGTTCAATAGACGTGGGTGTAGTGTGAACCGGGCGATAGTTTAGTCTATCTGCTCCAGTTGAAAAAGAAAAGAAAAAGGATTGAAAAGATTGAAAAATAGAAAACCGGAAATCACATCCTAAACAGGGAACAAGGGATGAGCCTCTTCACCTGTTCAATATACCTGGGTGGAGTGTGAACAGGGCGATAGTTTAGTGTATCTGCTCCAATTGAAAAGAAAAAGAAAATGGATTGAAATGATTGGAAAAGAGAAAACCGGAAACCACATCCTAAACAGGGAACAAGGGGTGAGCCTCTTCACCTGTTCAATAGACGTGGGTGGTTTGTGAACCGGGCGATAGTTTAGTCTATCTGCTCCAATTGAAAAAGAAAAGAAAAAGGATTGAAAAGATTGAAAAATAGAAAACCGGAAACCACATCCTAAACAGGGAAAAAGGGATGAGCCTCTTCACCTGTTCAATAGACCTGGGTGGAGTGTGAACCGGGCGATAGTTTAGTCTATCTGCTCCAATTGAAAAGAAAAGAAAAAGGATTGAAAAGATTGAAAAATAGAAAACCAGAAACCACATCCGAGACAGGGAACAAGGGATGAGCCTCTTCATCTGTTCAATAGACCTGGGTGGGGTGTGAACCGGGCGATAGTTTAGTCTATCTGCTCCAATTGAAAAGAAAAGAAAAAGGATTGAAAAGATTGAAAAATAGAAAACCAGAAACCACATCCGAAACAGGGAACAAGGGATGAGCCTCTTCATCTGTTCAATAGACCTGGGTGGGGTGTGAACCGGGCGACAGTTTAGTCTATCTGCTCCAATTGAAAAGAAAAGAAAAAGGATTGAAAAGATTGAAAAATAGAAAACCGGAAACCACATCCTAAACAGGGAACAAGGGGTGAGCCTCTTCACCTGTTCAATAGACGTGGGTGTAGTGTGAACCGGGCGATAGTTTAGTCTATCTGCTCCAATTGAAAAGAAAAGAAAAAGGATTGAAAAGATTGGAAAATAGAAAACCGGAAACCACATCCTAAACAGGGAACAAGGGGTGAGCCTCTTCACCTGTTCAATAGACGTGGGTGTAGTGTGAACCGGGCGATAGTTTAGTCTATCTGCTCCAATTGAAAAGAAAAGAAAAAGGATTGAAAAGATTGAAAAATAGAAAACCGGAAACCACATCCTAAACAGGGAACAAGGGATGAGCCTCTTCACCTGTTCAATAGACCTGGGTGGAGTGTGAACCGGGCGATAGTTTAGTCTATCTGCTCCAATTGAAAAGAAAAGAAAAAGGATTGAAAAGATTGAAAAATAGAAAACCAGAAACCACATCCGAAACAGGGAACAAGGGATGAGCCTCTTCACCTGTTCAATAGACGTGGGTGTAGTAGGAACCGGGCGATAGTTTAGTCTATCTGCTCCAATTGAAAAGAAAAGAAAAAGGATTGAAAAGATTGGAAAATAGAAAACCGGAAACCACATCCTAAACAGGGAACAAGGGGTGAGCCTCTTCACCTGTTCAATAGACGTGGGTGGTTTGTGAACCGGGCGATAGTTTAGTCTATCTGCTCCAATTGAAAAGAAAAGAAAAAGGATTGAAAAGATTGAAAAATAGAAAACCAGAAACCACATCCGAGACAGGGAACAAGGGATGAGCCTCTTCATCTGTTCAACAGACCTGGGTGGGGTGTGAACCGGGCGATAGTTTAGTCTATCTGCTCCAATTGAAAAGAAAAGAAAAAGGATTGAAAAGATTGAAAAATAGAAAACCAGAAACCACATCCGAAACAGGGAACAAGGGATGAGCCTCTTCATCTGTTCAATAGACCTGGGTGGGGTGTGAACCGGGCGACAGTTTAGTCTATCTGCTCCAATTGAAAAGAAAAGAAAAAGGATTGAAAAGATTGAAAAATAGAAAACCGGAAACCACATCCTAAACAGGGAACAAGGGGTGAGCCTCTTCACCTGTTCAATAGACGTGGGTGTAGTGTGAACCGGGCGATAGTTTAGTCTATCTGCTCCAATTGAAAAGAAAAGAAAAAGGATTGAAAAGATTGGAAAATAGAAAACCGGAAACCACATCCTAAACAGGGAACAAGGGGTGAGCCTCTTCACCTGTTCAATAGACGTGGGTGTAGTGTGAACCGGGCGATAGTTTAGTCTATCTGCTCCAATTGAAAAGAAAAGAAAAAGGATTGAAAAGATTGAAAAATAGAAAACCGGAAACCACATCCTAAACAGGGAACAAGGGATGAGCCTCTTCACCTGTTCAATAGACCTGGGTGGAGTGTGAACCGGGCGATAGTTTAGTCTATCTGCTCCAATTGAAAAGAAAAGAAAAAGGATTGAAAAGATTGAAAAATAGAAAACCAGAAACCACATCCGAAACAGGGAACAAGGGATGAGCCTCTTCACCTGTTCAATAGACGTGGGTGTAGTAGGAACCGGGCGATAGTTTAGTCTATCTGCTCCAATTGAAAAAGAAAAGAAAAAGGATTGAAAAGATTGGAAAATAGAAAACCGGAAACCACATCCTAAACAGGGAACAAGGGGTGAGCCTCTTCACCTGTTCAATAGACGTGGGTGGTTTGTGAACCGGGCGATAGTTTAGTCTATCTGCTCCAATTGAAAAGAAAAGAAAAAGGATTGAAAAGATTGAAAAATAGAAAACCGGAAACCACATCCTAAACAGGGAACAAGGGATGAGCCTCTTCACCTGTTCAATAGACCTGGGTGGAGTGTGAACTGGGCGATAGTTTAGTCTATCTGCTCCAATTGAAAAGAAAAGAAAAAGGATTGAAAAGATTGAAAAATAGAAAACCGGAAACCACATCCTAAACAGGTAACAAGGGATGAGCCTCTTTTCCTGTTCAATAGACGTGGGTGTAGTGTGAACCGGGCGATAGTTTAGTCTATCTGCTCCAATTGAAAAGAAAAGAAAAAGGATTGAAAAGATTGAAAAATAGAAAACCGGAAACCACATCCTAAACAGGGAACAAGGGGTGAGCCTCTTCACCTGTTCAATAGACGTGGGTGTAGTGTGAACCGGGCGATAGTTTAGTCTATCTGCTCCAATTGAAAAGAAAAGAAAAAGGATTGAAAAGATTGGAAAATAGAAAACCGGAAACCACATCCTAAACAGGGAACAAGGGGTGAGCCTCTTCACCTGTTCAATAGACGTGGGTGTAGTGTGAACCGGGCGATAGTTTAGTCTATCTGCTCCAATTGAAAAGAAAAGAAAAAGGATTGAAAAGATTGAAAAATAGAAAACCGGAAACCACATCCTAAACAGGGAACAAGGGATGAGCCTCTTCACCTGTTCAATAGACCTGGGCGGAGTGTGAACCGGGCGATAGTTTAGTCTATCTGCTCCAATTGAAAAGAAAAGAAAAAGGATTGAAAAGATTGAAAAATAGAAAACCAGAAACCACATCCGAAACAGGGAACAAGGGATGAGCCTCTTCACCTGTTCAATAGACGTGGGTGGAGTAGGAACCGGGCGATAGTTTAGTCTATCTGCTCCAATTGAAAAGAAAAGAAAAAGGATTGAAAAGATTGGAAAATAGAAAACCGGAAACCACATCCTAAACAGGGAACAAGGGGTGAGCCTCTTCACCTGTTCAATAGACGTGGGTGGTTTGTGAACCGGGCGATAGTTTAGTCTATCTGCTCCAATTGAAAAAGAAAAGAAAAAGGATTGAAAAGATTGAAAAATAGAAAACCGGAAACCACATCCTAAACAGGGAACAAGGGATGAGCCTCTTCACCTGTTCAATAGACCTGGGTGGAGTGTGAACTGGGCGATAGTTTAGTCTATCTGCTCCAATTGAAAAGAAAAGAAAAAGGATTGAAAAGATTGAAAAATAGAAAACCGGAAACCACATCCTAAACAGGTAACAAGGGATGAGCCTCTTTTCCTGTTCAATAGACGTGGGTGTAGTGTGAACCGGGCGATAGTTTAGTCTATCTGCTCCAATTGAAAAAGAAAAGAAAAAGGATTGAAAAGATTGAAAAATAGAAAACCGGAAACCACATCCTAAACAGAGAACAAGGGGTGAGCCTCTTCACCTGTTCAATAGACGTGGGTGTAGTGTGAACCGGGCGATAGTTTAGTCTATCTGCTCCAATTGAAAAGAAAAGAAAAAGGATTGAAAAGATTGAAAAATAGAAAACCGGAAACCACATCCTAAACAGGGAACAAGGGGTGAGCCCCTTTACCTGTTCAAAAGACGTGGGTGGAGTGTGAACCGGGCGATAGTTTAGTCTATCTGCTTCAATTGAAAAGAAAAGAAAATGGATTGAAAAGATTGGAAAAGAGAAAACCAGAAACCACATCACAAACAGGGAACAAAGGATGAGCCTCTTCACCTGTTCAATAGACGTGGGTGGAGTATGAACAGGGCGATAGTTTAGTCTATCTGCTCCAATTGAAAAAGAAAAGAAAAAGGATTGAAAAGATTGGAAAATAGAAAACCGGAAACCACATCCTAAACAGGGAACAAGGGGTGAGCCCCTTTACCTGTTCAATAGACGTGGGTGGAGTGTGAACCGGGCGATAGTTTAGTCTATCTGCTTTAATTGAAAAGAAAAAAAATGGATTGAAAAGATTGGAAAAGAGAAAACCAGAAACCACATCACAAACAGGGAACAAGGGATGAGCCTCTTCACCTGTTCAATAGACGTGGGTGGAGTATGAACCGGGCGATAGTTTAGTCTATCTGCTCCAATTGAAAAGAAAAGAAAAAGGATTGAAAAGATTGGAAAATAGAAAACCGGAAACCACATCCTAAACAGGGAACAAGGGGTGAGCCTCTTCACCTGTTCAATAGACGTGGGTGTAGTGTGAACCGGGCGATAGTTTAGTCTATCTGCTCCAATTGAAAAGAAAAGAAAAAGGATTGAAAAGATTGGAAAATAGAAAACCGGAAACCACATCCTAAACAGGGAACAAGGGGTGAGCCTCTTCACCTGTTCAATAGACGTGGGTGGAGTGTGAACCTGGCGATAGTTTAGTCTATCTGCTCCAATTGAAAAGAAAAGAAAAAGGATTGAAAAGATTGAAAAATAGAAAACCGGAAACCACATCCTAAACAGGGAACAAGGGATGAGCCTCTTTTCCTGTTCAATAGACGTGGGTGTAGTGTGAACCGGGCGATAGTTTAGTCTATCTGCTCCAATTGAAAAGAAAAGAAAAAGGATTGAAAAGATTGAAAAATAGAAAACCGGAAACCACATCCTAAACAGAGAACAAGGGGTGAGCCTCTTCACCTGTTCAATAGACGTGGGTGTAGTGTGAACCGGGCGATAGTTTAGTCTATCTGCTCCAATTGAAAAAGAAAAGAAAAAGGATTGAAAACATTGGAAAATAGAAAACCGGAAACCACATCCTAAACAGGGAACAAGGGGTGAGCCTCTTCACCTGTTCAATAGACGTGGGTGGTTTGTGAACCGGGCGATAGTTTAGTCTATCTGCTCCAATTGAAAAGAAAAGAAAAAGGATTGAAAAGATTGAAAAATAGAAAACCGGAAACCACATCCTAAACAGGGAACAAGGGATGAGCCTCTTCACCTGTTCAATAGACGTGGGTGGAGTGTGAACAGGGCGATAGTTTAGTGTATCTGCTCCAATTGAAAAGAAAAGAAAATGGATTGAAATGATTGGAAAAGAGAAAACCGGAAACCACATCCTAAACAGGGAACAAGGGGTGAGCCTCTTCACCTGTTCAATAGACATGGGTGGTTTGTGAACCGGGCGATAGTTTAGTCTATCTGCTCCAATTGAAAAGAAAAGAAAAAGGATTGAAAAGATTGAAAAATAGAAAACCGGAAACCACATCCTAAACAGGGAACAAGAGATGAGCCTCTTCACCTGTTCAATAGACCTGGGTGGAATGTGAACCTGGCGAT
Source organism: Ascarosepion bandense (assembly GCA_037127315.1). NCBI lineage: Eukaryota > Metazoa > Mollusca > Cephalopoda > Sepiida > Sepiidae > Ascarosepion > Ascarosepion bandense. The sequence goes on along the minus strand of JBBBDQ010000119.1, from coordinate 5,078,176 downwards.
AGTTTAGTCTATCTACTCCAATTGAAAAGAAAAGAAAAAGGATTGAAAAGATTGAAAAATAGAAAACCAGAAACCACATCCGAAACAGGGAACAAGGGATGAGCCTCTTCACCTGTTCAATAGACCTGGGTCGGGTGTGAACCGGGCGATAGTTTAGTCTATCTGCTCCAATTGAAAAAGAAAAGAAAAAGGATTGAAAAGATTGAAAAATAGAAAACCGGAAACCACATCCTAAACAGGGAACATGGGGTGAGCCTCTTCACCTGTTCAATAGACGTGGGTGTAGTGTGAACCGGGCGATAGTTTAGTCTATCTGCTCCAATTGAAAAGAAAAGAAAAAGGATTGAAAAGATTGGAAAATAGAAAACCGGAAACCACATCCTAAACAGGGAACAAGGGGTGAGCCTCTTCACCTGTTCAATAGACGTGGGTGGAGTGTGAACCAGGGCGATAGTTTAGTCTATCTGCTCCAATTGAAAAGAAAAGAAAAAGGATTGAAAAGATTGAAAAATAGAAAACCAGAAACCACATCCGAAACAGGGAACAAGGGGTGAGCCTCTTCACCTGTTCAATAGACGTGGGTGGAGTGTGAACCGGGCGATAGTTTAGTCTATCTGCTCCAATTGAAAAGAAAAGAAAAAGGATTGAAAAGATTGAAAAATAGAAAACCAGAAACCACATCCGAAACAGGGAACAAGGGATGAGCCTCTTCACCTGTTCAATAGACGTGGGTGGAGTATGAACCGGGCGATAGTTTAGTCTATCTGCTCCAATTGAAAAAGAAAAGAAAAAGGATTGAAAAGATTGGAAAAGAGAAAACCGGAAACCACATCCTAAAAAGGGAACAAGGGGTGAGCCTCTTCACCTGTTCAATAGACGTGGGTGCAGTGTGAACTGGGCGATAGTTTAGTCTATCTGCTTCAATTGAAAAGAAAAGAAAATGGATTGAAAAGATTGGAAAAGAGAAAACCAGAAACCACATCCCAAACAGGGAACAAGGGATGAGCCCCTTTACCTGTTCAATAGATGTGAGTGGAATGTGAACCGGGCGATAGTTTAGTCTCTCAACTCCAATTGAAAAAAAGGAAAAAGAAAAATGAAAAAGAGAAAGGAGGGAAAGGATTAGAAAAGAGAAAACCGAAAACCACATCCTACACAGGGAACAAGGGATGAGCCTCTTGACCTGTTCAATAGACATGGGTGGTGTGTGAGCCGGGCAATATTTTAGTCTATCTTCTCCAATTGAAAGAAAAGAAAATGGATTGAAAAGATTGGAATAGAGAAAACCGGAAACCACATCCTAAACAGGGAACAAGGGATGAGCCCCTTCAATATGCCATGTTATATATTTCAAGTTGCCCAGAATTAGTTTCAAGAGTATTCTGAAAGCTTGTGGTGAATGATGTGGCTACCAATTTTAGCTTGTATGAGTGCAATTGAATGTTTATATAATGTAGTAGAGAAGTCTCTTCATGTGCAAAATCCTTCACCTACAAATATCAGATAACTATGGGCAGCAATCACAATCATATTGTAACTACATGCTGGTCCCAATGAAAAATGTCTACATTTCATTCTGATGTTTATTTTTATAGAATTAACACTGTAATTACTAGAAGCAAATAACAATTATCTGACATTTCATCCCAATTATTTCACAATTGTTAGAATTAACATTTTTTTATAATCATATCACCACAAGCAATGCATTTTAACTGCTACTGTTGTGCAGGGTGTTACATAGGAGAAAAGTTATGAGAAAGAGTTATAGGTTAAAGGGGGTGTCAGGAAGTGGGTAAGAGAATGATGAGAATACTAATGAGGGTGGAGTGGATGGAGAAAGGAGCATGAGAGAGAGGATGCAGGTGAGTGAGATAGGAGAGGACTATTGACTTGACATTTAAATTCTTGAAGATTGTAGCTGTCGAGGAAGCAAGTAAATGGAAGGGAATTCCACAGGTGGGAAGAGAGAGAAAAGAAGCTGCTGGAGTAGAATTTGCGTTTACATTTTATTGGTTTCACAGTAAAAGGGTGGGACGTAGTTGCTAATCTTTTGGCTTGAGTAAATTAATATATAGGGACTGGAAACAAAATCTCCCAAAAGGAGAAAGGGTAAAACAAAATGCATTTAAAAAAATATCCAAACAAGAAAAACACTTTTCAAACATAAATAGGAAATTCAGTTGTCCAGGTATTTTTATATTAAAAATCCAAGCATTTGAATTCCAGACAATAATACAATAAGAATAAAAAAAATATGTGTATATCTATTGAATAAATCATTTGTATTTGCAAACATATGTACATGAATTCAAGAAAGCCAAAAAGAAGTAAAAATAATTTTTAGCTGTGATAAAGTCTTTGGATAATAGGTCCACAGAAAATCTTTAGTTTAGAAAAGATTTTTAATAGTCCATAGTTAAATCTATAGTTTAAAAAAATCTTTGATCATCAATAAAAATTCACTGACCATCCCTGCTGTTGTTGCTGGAGATGGTTTGTCTGAAGTGACTGAAACAATATCAACAACAAAGGTTCACTGTCTGTCTCTACTGTTGATGTTAGAGATGATTTGTTTGAAGTCAATGACTTACGTTTCTTTCAGTATATGCTGAATAGGAGGGTAAATAAATAAGCTTTCCATGTTCTCTCCTTTGTGTTTGGATGACTTGGAAGTAGTCATGTCTCTGCTCCCTGAAAGTATGTGGGTTTTATAAGAGATTTTCTTAAAAGTAGACTTGAGAAAAATTGTTTTTTAGTTTTCCTGATTGGTTAAATATTTCACATGCTGATGTTAATTTCTAACCAATAGACAATTTCATTTAAATGGTGTGTTTGCTGTATTGCAGAATCTTTTATGGCTTATTTGTCATATTGTGTGTTATTGGGTAGAAAATAAAGTTTGGGTGTGTATGTGGGGATGTAGTTGGTCTATAAATAGGGTTTATATCTTATACTTTCAATTTTAGCTTGGAGATAAATGGACAGGAATTTTGCAATTTATATTTAGAAAAAAGGTTTCAGAGGGTTAATGGTGTTTGTTGTCTTTGTTCCATTTCAAGGTTGTATTTTTAGATTTTATTTTGTTGCTTTTAGGTGTAAATGAAGTGAAATAGAACTGAAAAACTCTTATAACATTGTCACATCAACAATATGTACAGTGACCCATTTTTTGGCTTTAACCATTTATGCAAAATCAAATACAATAGTTGTTTCAGTCTCAATTTAAAGAACATCAATGTATGCTAGCAATGAATTCACACACATAAAATGCAATCTATCTATCTATCTATCTATCTATCTATCTATCTATCTATCTATATTTGTTATATTTATAGTGGAAATATGATCAATATCATTTGTAGATGTAAACATAATGGACATAGGAATCAATATTGATTGGTGACTATCTGTATCATGCCTCAATGCAACTTCAGACCAAGATATGAAGAATGCATTGAGAGTCCACTAAATAGAAATGAACAACTTCCCCATTTAAGAGCATTGGTTTTTTCTTATGACAGATTAGAAATAGAATTTTCAGATGTTTTAAACTTGACAAATGCCATAATTTGTTTTATGCTTTTTTAGCTCACAGATTTTCTGTGATATTGTTCTTATCAAATATTTATACTTTTTGTACTACTTCTAGTTTATATATATATATATATATATATATATATATATGTAATAGAAGTAGTACAAACTAATGGGTTGACAGTCCATTGTTTGCAGTGATTTACTTTATTAAGAGTGCTCGATACTTAGTAGACCATTTTATATGGTAATATATAAGTTAATACTGAAAAATAACAGCTTTTCTGTTGCAGTAAACTATGTTTTTATTATAAGCTTATAATAAAAATATTACTATATATATATATATATATATATATAGTCATCCACAGACAGATCTGTTTTGCTGTATCACAGCTCATCAGTATGGTTATATATATATATATATATATATATATATTTTAATTTGTAAACAAGTTATATTACACAACCCAGGTTTCTACCATCTGGTGTTTTCAGGTGATTGACAATTATTGTAAATGAAAAATATTCAAAAGTTCTACAATATAACTGTATTGAATACTTTTTAATACAACTTTGTATTGGTCTAATTTAATTATGACCAAAAACTAAGTAATTAAATGATTATATATATATATATACATTGTATATAACATGCTAAAGTCCTTCTTTCTCTACTGAGTGCCCATAGCTCAGAGGTAGAATCGCCGACTGATGTCAATTTGGTCGGGTTTCAATCCTGGCTAGAAGCAATCGGATGTCTAACCGTACTGATGAGCTGTGATACAGCGAAACAGATCTGTCTGTGGATGACTATATATATATATATATATATATATATATTAGCATTAACAAGTATTATTAATATATTTTAAACTATGATGATGATCTCAGATACTTTTATTATGAAAAGCTGGTATGATACTTAAAATAACTTTTTAATTACCATGTCATTGTGGAATATTGGTTTGAAGAGTAAGTGTTTAGCACCAGCAGTGATGATAACCAGAATATAATATCTCAACTATTCAACAAATTTATTTATAGATGTGTATATCTTTACAAATGTCCTTCTTGTTCTCATTTTTATTATAACTTCTTAATTGTTTGCATGTTTCACTCATAGTTTCTCAACAACCTTCTGTAGAAACACATCTTTGTTGCCTCAAGTCTCTTCATCCATAAGAAAATTGTCCAGCATTTACTATCTGTTGTATCCCAGGAGGGGATAAACAGAGAAAGAATAGTGCAAGAAATAATTCTTAACACTGGATATATAAATAGAGATTTATTATACCTCAGTAGAATAAACAAAATACATGTACACCAACGAACAGTTAACAAAAATAACAATCAAGAAGGCAATGTCTCTGTATAGGACATATGCGTCCATCTTGAGAAGAAGGCTTCTGTCTAGTGACTTCTAACTCTCGTCTAAGGCCGATGGCTCTCGACTAAAGTCGATGACTCTCATATAACCATGATCAATCTCGTATAATGACGAACACTCTCGATCACTCCCATGTAATGATGAAGACTCTCGTATAGTCATGAACACTCTTGATCACCCTCGATCACTCTGTAGTTTGTTCTTGTCCCGGTCTTTTATAACCCATTCCTGGGTAGGACAGGATATTCCTCCACAACACTACCATAGGGGAATATTGATATTACATTGTAGTTCAGCACTTTTCTTTGTATTTAACAAAATTTTCCTGCTTCTTAATATCATGTTTAGCTTTTGGAAGGCATAATTGACCATTCCAATGCACTTTCAGGTTTCCATGTCATATTTTCCAACATCTGTTACTATACTAAAGCTAGTTAAATTTCTGTACCAGCATGATTTTGATGTCTCTTATTTGTAGCTCACATCTTGGGCTGTTATTCTTACTAATGACTATACATTCTGTCTTCTTACAATTGATAGTCCTTTCTTCTTGCTTTCCTTCACTACCTCATACCTACTAAATTATAGCCTATTTATCAAATTAAAATTAAGCAGAATTGCTGTCCGTTAACAGATCCATTGCTACTTTGGTTATTTGAACTCTTACATAATACCATTAATGTTTTTGCGAGTGGTATCATTTTTCTTCTTTTATGTGCCAAGTCCTTTTATGACTTCAGTGATAATGGCTCTATGCAATTTCTTGTCTTTTGTTAGAAATAATTTTTAACCCTTTACTGTTCTTCCTTGTTCTTGTTCAGCCATCCATTCACACAAGCTTATAAAATATACTATTTGCTGTTTCCCCTGACTCTCTGGTTTTGAATATTTCCCCTGAGTGTTAAATTCTCTAGGCCTTCATTATTTTATATGCCTAATCTTTTGAGGGTGCAGGTGCTTATGCCTCTCCACAACTTGCTGTCTTTTGTTTCTCAGTAACTTTTGACCCTTTACTGCTCCTCTTTATTCCTGTTTTGCCATTCATATACACAAGTGTTAAATATTCTATTTGCTGTTTCCACTGATTCCCTGACTTTGAACGTATCCAATGAGTGTTAAATTCACCAGGCCTTAATTCTTTTATGTGTCTGATCCTTTCAGGGTATAGGCACTTATGACTTTCCACAGTTACCTGTTTTTTTATTTCTCTAAGTAATGTTTGACCCTTAACCATTCCTTTTTGTCCCATTCTGTCATCCATTAATATAAAGTCATTAATTAGTTACACACTATTTCCCTTGTTTCTATTGACATCAGTATTTCTTGTGAGTGTTAAAATCTCTATGGCTTCTTTCCTCATTATGTATTCTATGAATTTCAGCTGTCTCTTTCTATTAGTGAACATAATTTCTTGTAGTTTATATTCTCTAAAATTTACCTGTTGCTCACATGTAATGTTCTTAGTATTTGTCAGTATTCATTAGTTAAATCACATCCCTGTTGCTTCAAGTCTATTCTTCATCTGTGAGGAAGTTGTCCAGTATTCATTTTTTTGTAGGAGATTAGGTATTGTATATCATCATGAAAAACTGCTCAAAACATAATTTTAAAAAATTATTGTCAAAATATTTGTGCTGTTATTAGGAGGAAACACCAAAGAATTTTTCTATACAAAAATTATTTATTGTATCCTTTTTAGATCTGTAGGAATTTAGATTTTATTGGCGCCAATGCGGAATCTTGTGCAGGAAATTTGTGCAGGAAATTTGAGTTTTTTTTTTTTTAACAATATTAATTTTTAAAAAATTCCTTCCCCCAATTCCTCTACTTCCTCTACAAAACTTCAGTTTTGTCCACCTTACTTAAACTTCTTAGACATCAGGCCACTAATAAACCACTCAACATGCCAAAAAAAAAAAAAAAATAAATAAATAAAACACTCCACTTCATGTTAAAATGATTCTTTTCTGCAATATTTTAAACTAAAAGTAAATAAAATCAACTTCAATTCAGATCAATAAAATTAAATCAGCTAATTTTTCTCTAAAGATGTTTCAGAAAAGTACATTTTATTTTTAAATGACTCTTTATTAATAAAGAGAATTATTGTTAACAGATCTGTCAATATGACCAAATTTACAGATTTTATTGATAAGTAGAAAAAAAATTCCAATCAATTTAAATTTGGTTTGAAATCCACCAAAGTATTTTGCCTATTAGTTAGTTAGTTAAGTGCCATACGTGAAACATGCTTAGGCAATCATGTCTCGAAAGAGACTGGCAGAAGATTATTCTGCAGTAGGTTGCCATTGCTTTCTTCAGTAGACTGGTTGCCAGGCAAGGCTATAGAACCAAATCTGTCCTGTTATTTAACCCATAACTGGAAGTAAGAGACGGACTTATACCTTTCCTAAGGGTATTTGCATGTCAGTGAATGCAATGAATTCAACTGGAATTCGAACTTGGCACCCTGATTTCTCATTCCAAGAATTTCTTAGTTTGGAATTAAGACTAAAATGAAAGGTTCAGATGTATGTTTCATTTTTTAAAAAAAGTATTTTAAACCTTAGGTATCACTTTTTTGGGGAGGTACTACTTTATTGTAGGTACCTCCACTAATTTGCATAGCATGAATAAAAATGGTCCTAAACTTAATAAAAACAAAGTTTTATCACTAAAATATTTATGTTATGATCAAGAGGACAGATCAAAGTATTTTTTAATTATTTAAGAAGAAAAGTTTATCCTTTCTAACATGTTCAAAATTTTAGTAAAAATCTTGGTTTTTGCATCAGTGGGTGACCAACTTTTCACCAGAGTTTACTATGGATGATATAATATTATGAAACTCATATTTTTTTCTGGTGAAAAACATTAATTTGGAAATTCTTAAAAAAATTAAATAATTGTCGGATTTTAATGAAACTTTCAGAATCTTTTATAAATGAATGCAATCATTTTTAAATATATCATTTTGTAAAAAATCTTGGTAAAAATATATTTTTTCACATCTGTTACCTCTCCTCCATGTACTTTCATGAAATTTTAAGAAATTAAATTTTGTAACAAAAATTTGTTTGAAAAATTAAACAAAGATTTTCTAAAAATCTGCTTGGAATAGTAAAATAAAAAATGCAACAAAACTATAACATTATTTAATTACATAGTTTTTAATTGCTTCTAAAATATAAGGACATTATAGTATGAAGAAAAAATTGATGAATAATGAATTTTTACAAGAATTGTTTTCATTTTTTCTTTTTAATTATAATAATTTATAAATGTTTCAAAAATATTTTAAAAATGTTTCAAAGCCTTGTTTTTTTTAAGTGAAGATTAGATTTACTAATTGGAAATTGAAAAGCTTAATACAAATTTTTGAGCCAAAAGATTTTTAAAGTAATTTTAAAGTTTTTTGTGCATCATAATTTTTTTAAAGTATGATATTTTGTGTATTACATTAAAAGGTCACGTGTTTCAAGTTTTCTTCATTCTTACAGGGAAAAAAGTTGGGCAATTATCTCGATTCTGGTCAACTATACTTAGCTCATCACCACATTTGGCTCTCATCAATCACTTAGCAGGTCAGAAAGCTATGACCTTGGTGAATAAGAAATACTTTTATTCTAAATTTCATTCTATAAACAAGTAATACTTGTGTAAATCAGATAAATTTAACTTTAAATTTTCTAATTTTCCAGAAATAACGTGTCACAGATGTATAAACTATTTTTGCAAGATTTTTAAAACTGAGAATTAACTTTTGTCTAGAAAGTTGTCAAGCTATCAAAATGGACGGGAAAAATGATGAATTTTTAAAATTCTAAAAAAAAATGGGGATTCCAATCAATATAATTTGAATTTGAAATACACAAGATGTTAGGTAATTATTAAAAATGAAACATAGCTTCACATACCTCGTATAAAGGAGCTTCAACTGTGTTGCATACTTATTGTCGTAAAAATAATGACAGAGACATTTGTTTTAGAGCGGACAGACGCGCGCACAAAGCGAGGCTTTATTTACATTAGAAGAAGAGGGAAGAGTTAGGTAAAGGGAGAGAATCCCTACAGAAATTTTAAAAGAGAAAGAGAGATAACCTTTAACTGACTGACAGTTATTGATAATTTCAACACTCCTCCTCAATTGCTGACAGTCTAAATAATCAGTTCTTCAAGACCTAACAGGTCCCTGAGCTTCACAAACTGTGAGCTCACAAGTCCTTTTGTTAGAATATCCGCTACCATTTCTTTGCTCGGACAGTACTCCAACTTGACTGTCTTCTTTTCCACCTGTTCTCGGATATAGTGGAACTTAATGTCAACATGTTTGGCCCTTCCATGATGCTGTGGGTTCTTTGCCATACACATTGTTGACTGGTTGTCTTCGTAGATCAGTGTCGGGGAAACTGGTGATCCTGATAAGGCAGCCTGAAGGCGCTGCATCCAAACAGCCTCTTGTGCCGCACTTGCCAATGCCATGTATTCAGCTTCAGCTGTTGATAATGCAACACAGGTTTGTCTTTTGCTTCTCCAGCTGACAGTTGCTCCACTTAATTTAAACAAGTAACCAGATGTCGATCTGCGATCATCTAAATTACTAGCCCAGTCTGCATCTGAATATCCCAGGAGGTTAGAGTTTTTTCCTTTGTCATACAATAGACCATACCCTTGAGTACCATTTAGATAACGGAAAATATGTTTAACGCACTTCCAGTGTTCCATTGTAGGCTGAGAGCAGAATATTGCAACATTGCCAACAGCATATGCAATGTCAGGTCGTGTCCTTGTTGACAGATACAGTAAGCTTCCAACGGCTGATTGGTACAACTCTTTGTTGACCAGCTTGCTCACTTCAGTTGCCTTTGTTAATTTTACTCCAACATCAATTGGGGTTGATACCGGTTTGGAGTTTTCCATTTGAAATTTTCTTAAAACTTCTGCTGTATATGCAGGTTGTCCAATCCATATTTTCCCTGGTTCGGGATAAACACCTTTAACACCTAAAAAGTGTTTTAGTCTTCCCAAATCCTTGATTTTGAAAAATTTTGAAATATTCTTTACAAAATCTTGAATTTGATTCTGGGATTTGCTTCCCACAATTATATCATCAACATAAACCGCAGTGATGAATATTTCTCCTCCAGAGGATTGTATGTAAATACAGGGATCGTTCTCCAACTGCTTGAAGTTCATCTTTTTTAGTTGACAATCAAGCACTTCATTCTAACATTTTGGTGACTGCTTTAAGCCATAAATGCTTCGCTGCAGTTTGCAGACAAGATGTTCCTTGCCTTCAACTACAAATCCCTCTGGCTGCTTCATGTAGATCTCCTTTAGCTCACCATTTAAGAATGCAGTGGTGATGTCCAACTGATGTAGCCTCAGGTCATTCTGTGCTGCTAACGCAACAACAGTTCGCATTGATTCAAATCTCACAACTGGGCAAAAGGTCTCGTCATAATCAATAACTTGCTTCTGAAGAAAACCTTGGGCTACCAGTCGAGTTTTATACTGTTCCATTTTTCCGTCAGCATCGTACTTGCGTTTAAAAACCCATTTGCTACCAATAGCTTTTCGTTCACTCGGCAACTCGGTGAGATCCCATACTTTGTTAGTATGCAAGGAAGAAATTTCACCTTCCATTGCTTTCATCCACTCATTCCTCTCAGGACTGGAGAGTGCTTCTTCCATTGTCAGTGGATCACTTAAATTATGGGCCATGTAAACCCATTCACCGTACTGGTCTGGAGCCTTCTTAGTCCTTGGTGATCTTTGGAGTCCCGGTCCCTCCTGCAAGTTGTCATTATCCTCGGAGCTCTCCTGGTATTCGATTTCAACTGGAGGTGGCTTCACTACTTCTTTTTCCTCTTGGTCAGTTATGGAGCCTGATTTATTGAAGATCACATCCCTGCTATGAAATACTCTAGACTTTCTGGTGTCATAAAGTCTATAACCCTTTACACTAATGCCATAACCAAGAAATATGCTCTTCTTGGACTTAGAATCCATTTTAAACCTTTCATCCTTTGGTACATGGACAAAAGCATCACACCCAAAGATGCGTAAATGTTTTACATTGGGTTTATGCCCCTTCAATACTTCATAGGGTGTCATACCTTTCACAGAATTTGTTGGGCTCCGGTTTCGAATATATGAAGCTGTGGATAAAGCTTCTGCCCAAAATTTCTTAGGCAGTTTTGCATCTGACAACATTGCCCGCACTGTTTCTACTAATGTTCGATTCATTCTTTCAGCTACTCCATTTTGCTCTGGGGTTTTAGGAACAGTATATTCATGTCGAATGCCTTCCTTTTTTAAGTAATCTTCAAATTCTCTTGAAGTGTACTCCCCACCATTATCGGTGCGTAGGGTCTTAATATTATGTCCTGTGAAATTTTCCACCATGGTTTTCCATTCCATGAACTTTTTAAAAACATCTCTCTTGTGTTTGAACACGTATATCCATACAAATCTTGATTTATCATCAATAAATGTTACAAAATATTCTGCTCCACCAAGCGATTTTGCCTCTATCCTTCCACAAACATCGCTATGCACAATTCCGAGAAGTTGAGTAGCTCGCTTTCCACCAGATTTTGGAAATGAGGAACGATGATGTTTTCCATCCAAACATGGCTCACATAAGTTGATATCCTTGGTTACATCATAGTCAAGGCCAGTTACTAGTTCATCTTTTACTAGTTTCTGTAAATTCTTTTCTCCAAGGTGGCCAAAACGTCTATGCCAAATCACCTCCTTTGTGTTACTACTTAGGCAGGAGTTTGCTGAATGAGCTTCTCCATATACTTCACTGCAGTTTAAATAGTATATGTTACCAATTTTTGAACCTGTTGCCACCACTTTCTGCTTGTCATCCAGAATTTGACAACTTGATTCAGTAAATAGGCATGTCTTTCCAGATTTAGTGGCTCTAGACACACTTAATAAATTATAAGACAATTTAGGAACATATAGAGTTTCATAAAGCCTGCATCTTTGGTATTTGCCATTTGGTAAACTCACTTTAAGTTCTATTGTACCTATACCTAATGCCTCAACTGAAAATCCATCGCCAAGGGTTATATCCTCTGCTACATCCAACTTTCTGAAATTAATAAATTTCTCAACATCGTAACACATGTGACATGTAGCTCCAGAATCAACAATCCAGTTACTCTTCTTATTATTTGACAACAACGCATGATGTGTGAGAAGTCCAACAATGTCATCACTAGAATCACTTGAGTCATCCTTTATTTTCTTAGTGAAGAAAACTTTCCTTTTCGGATGGTTCGACTTAACATTCTCTTTTGTATCAAGTAAACGACAGTCACGTTTAATGTGTCCGTTTTTTCCACAGTAATAACATTTGGGTCCCCTTTTGTTGACATGATGTTTTGATGCCATGGCTTTCAATTCAGCACCATTTATTTCCTTCTCTTTGATCTTGGTTTCTTCATGCAGCAATCGCTCAGTCACTAACACCCATTTAGGAACATCCTGACTTGCTTCGAGTGCCGTCACCAACATATTATAAGAGTCTGGAAGTGTAGCCAGAAGATGAACAACTCTATCTTCCTCGTCAATAAAATCGCCAGTGACTGCTAATTCATCAAATATGTCCATCATAGTTTTAATGTGTTCATGAACAGAGTCGCAGTCTTTTAGTTTAAGAGAATATAATTTTCTCCTCAACGCTAATTTATTTGCCCAAGTTTTCTTTTGAAATTGGTCAGTTAATTTTTTCCACACTACTGCGGGGTCGTCAGGGTCTCCAATTAAATATAGCAGTGAAGTTTCCACCAACAGTACAATCGTCGCTAATGCACGGTCCCTTCTTGATAAATATTTTACGTGTGATGCAGAATCTGTTCGTTTATCAGGAACTATCTCCGTTTCGTTAACAATGTTCCATAAACCATCCCTAATTAAAGCCATTTTACACTGAACCTTCCAAGTATTATAATTTGTACCATTTAGTGGTACCAGGTTACTAAGTTTTGTTTCCATTGCCATTGTACTTTATACAAGCAACACAAAAACTTTCAATACAAAAAAAAATTCAAGATGGCCGAACGGGATAAAACAAAAAAAGTTCACACGTGGACATGGACAAATATCTCCAAGACGTTGACGTAGACTGGGTCCATAACCTTTGTTAGGTAATTATTAAAAATGAAACATAGCTTCACATACCTCGTATAAAGGAGCTTCAACTGTGTTGCATACTTATTGTCGTAAAAATAATGACAGAGACATTTGTTTTAGAGCGGACAGACGCACGCACAAAGCGAGGCTTTATTTACATTAGAAGAAGAGGGAAGAGTTAGGTAAAGGGAGAGAATCCCTACAGAAATTTTAAAAAAGAAAGAGAGATAACCTTTAACTGACTGACAGTTATTGATAATTTCAACACAAGAGTATTTTGCATACTGAAAATATTAAATTTAATCATTTAGCTTTCAACTGAAGCTAAAATTAAAGCTTCAAGAAAACTTATTTATTTTAAAAATTCAATTTAAAACTTAGGTATTGAAAATGAGTGGAGGTACGTATTTATAGGGTGTCATGGCGTGACATTAAAGAGAATGAAGTGACATTTTTCGAAGTAAAAAGTTATCTCCCTTGAAAATTTAACGGTAATTTTTTTAAGTATAAATGCTATTTTTTAAAATTTTTTAAAAATTAAACTCGTTAAACTGATTATTTTAGAAAAAAGAAGATATCAAAAATATTGTGGTCTGATTGGTTGCTAAGACAAACATTTTGAACGGCAAAAGAATTGTGAGAAGCAGACGATAGTAAAAATAAACTTGACAGTTTGAGATTTTGTCAAGCAAAATTGCGACTGTGTTTCTTGACGCTTTCCTTGGAAAATTGAAAAAAAAAAAAGACTAAAAGAAAAAGAAACTTTATTTGGCACATGAAAAGAGGAAAAAAGGTGAGTAATAACTTTCAATATATATATTTTTTCTATTTTTTGGATGGGAGTTTCACGACAGAAAACCAGCTTTCTTATTTAAGCCTTTGTGTCTTTTGTTTATTTATTTGAAAAGAAAAAAAGAAAAACAAAACAAGTTACACAACAAACAAGCATTTGACCAAGAACGACCGAGGGAATATAGGTGTAGCATGCAGAAGAGAGGGTGTGACCGCCCAGGGCATGCATATCGGAAGGGCATCCACTCAAACAGTGAAATAAAATTTTATTTAGTTTATACAATTATTAGGCCACCCCAGTTTTTTTTTTTTTTTTAAAGAAATGATATATTTCATACTATTTTTTTAGTATTTATTGCCAAGTGGATAATTCTAAATTCTTTTGTTATTATTACTTTGTAAAATTTTACAAGGCAAGGAAACAAAGATGAACTTATCCGAATCACCCTGAGTTTTATTCATTCTTTCATTGATGAAACTGCAATGTAGGTAATTATTAAATATTTAAATTCATTTGATGCACATGCTATTATGCAGTATTATTTTACAAAAGAACCATTCTATTTTCACTTACAATTATTCACTTGGCAATAAATACTAAAAATAGTATGAAATACATCATTTTTTAAAACACTGGGGTGGCCTAATAATTATGGCCGGTTGGGTATATCTAAAAGCGCTTATGTCATGTTTCATCTGTTTTTTGTTTGTTTTTACAGTGTAGTAAAAGGTAAAAGTGTTGAGATGATTCGTACTGACTTCAGATGTATACTTTAATGAACCCAGTATTTACCCGAGCTACCCCTCGTAGACGAGATGTGTCACAAAAGCCGATTTTAAGACCGTGGGGCTTTCCCCGTAGACCTCCAGAGGAGACTCTGCTCTTTGGCATAGACATATGGATTCTTCTTTGACTGAAGATCGAGTTCGACAAGGACAGAGCTTTGATAGTGATTCTCTAAGCGCCGCTTAGATGTGGCACAAGGCCAAAAGTATTGGGTGCTCAGTGAAGATCGAACTCACTACTCAGTTGTAATAGGTTTTGGCAAGACAAGCTTACTGACCATTACACCACGTCGAGGTGCTTCCAGACAGAGATTTGGTGAACTCTGAATACAAGTTTTCCTGAATATATATATATATATATATATATATATATATATATATATATATATTCAGAAAATGGGTGGACGTTCTCTCTTTTGAGAAATCCTTTTGTCTCCACTCACTTGTTTAGAGCTCAAGGGTTCCTCATAATCTTCAAAAGAAGACCATGTCTCTGTCTATATCTCTTCAAAATCCGTTGAACTATCCTGAGGACAGCCTTCGCTTTCATCTGTGGGTCCAGATTCGTCCCCTGCTGGAGTCAAGTCTCTTAGTGAGACTGTCTTCCCGTCCATCTGGGTAACAAGCACGCGCATACTGGGGGTCGGCATCTAGTAGTTCCACTTGATCTATCAGTGGTTCATTTTTATTCAGTTGCGTGTGTCTTTTTAGTAATATCATTCCCGGTTTCAAGAGCCAAGAAGATAGAGACGCTCTATATTTTGGACCTCAGTCGAACTTCTTGGAAACAAGAAGAATTCTTCATGGGGTATTGCGTTAGTGGCTATAATAACATGCATGGTCTCTATGAGTAATTGTTCCCAATTCTCTATAGCTGTTCGTTAGCCGTAATCTCTGTCGTCGTAGTTGATAGACAGCTAACTGTATCCGCTAATGCCGAACAAGATCCCGTTTCGCTCCCCTTTGCACTTCTACAAAATGTCCCTGTTTTCCGCGTGTATAGCACTTGTCCCTTCTAGTGGGGTACAATGACCTTGCATGTTTCTTGCTTTCGCAGAAAAAAAAGTGCATTTAATTAAGGCTGTTATTTGAGAACCTAATTTTTCATATGATGTGGGGAGAGCACTATAGGTGAAGAGGTCTGTGACGTGACTGCATTTGTTCCCCCAGGAACCTCCGATCAGTAGAATATTTTACTGCTACCAAAGAAATGGAACTCGTTCCTTAATTTTCTGTGTGACGTCCCTTGGAACAAAGTTTTTAGTCTTACCGTTAAAGAATGTGACTCCGAGGTCTCCTCTTGGGTTAAAGCTGGCATCAATACTTTCATCCCAGCTAGGAAGTTCCGATTTGCCCCCTAATTCTCTCCTGCTTGCTCGGCCGCTATTGTCCACAGTAATCACTTCTTCCGGCTTTATCGGAGCCACACGTCTGACTATAATAGTCGCCTTTTTGATTCTGCTCATAATGAGTGCAAGAGGATCCTAAACGATGCTAAGCTGTTATTTGCTGACAGAATGAAGCAGCGTATAGCATTCCGCAAGTCCGGCTCCAAAGACTACAGGCAACTCTGTAAAAATGTGTTAAACAGCAAGCACTCAATCCCTCCTTTAATCAATAACTTTGAGGTCCTCACAGCTTCAGCAGACAAAGCCGAGTGCTTTGCTCGCAGATTCTCCACCAACTCCACATTTAATTCGTTTGAAATATGCGCACCTGACTTCCCACCTAGAACTAAGACTCAAGTGAGCGACGTTTATATTATCTACTCGCTGGTCTCTAACATAATTTCAAAGCTTGACTCCCATAAAGCGAGCGGAGGTGATGAAATCCCAGTCATTGTCCTGAAGAAATGTGCCTTTGAATTCTCCTTTGTCCTCTCCAAACTCTACAACTACTGTCGCTCTACTTCTTGCTTTCCTGCCTGATAGAAGTCATCCTCTGTGATTCTTGTATTTAAGAACTCTGGAGAACTCTCAGACCTCTCTAATTATCGCCCTATCAACCTCTTACTGATTTTTGTCAAAGTGTTCGAGGCTGTTATCAATGCTGAAGTGGTTCAACATCTCACAGGTCACAGCCTCTTCTCTGACAAAGATTATGGATTCTGCTTCGCCAGGTCTACCGCTGATATGCTAACGACCATCACAGAATACATATACCAGGCTTTCGATAAGAACGGCGAAGCTCGAGCTTTTGCCCTAGATATCCCCAAAGAATTTGACAGAGTTTGGCATGCTGGACTTCTGCACAAGCTACAGGGCTATGGTATAACTAGACGCTTGTTTGATCTAATCCAGTCGTTCCTTTCAAATCGCATAATGAAGGTAGTATTGAATGGGCATGCTTCCAGATCCTATCATATGAACGCGGGTGTCTCTCAAGGTCTATTCTAGGTCCTTTGCCTTTTCTGATCTTCATCAACGATCTCCCTGATGTAATCAGATACCAAGTAGGCATCTATACTGACGATACCACCATTTACTCTCGCCTCGGTAAGAAATCTGCCGCGGCTGACAAAGCAAACCTTGCTGATGTTCTTGAAAAGGACCCCAAATCTGTGTTGGACTGAGGTAAGAAATGGCTCGTAAATTTTAGCGCTTGCAGAACGAAGCTGCTATCCTTTAACCATCAAAGACAAGCTCTACCCTCCCCCATCAGCATGGATCAAGCTAGTCTCCCTGAAAGCAATACACTTCGCCTCCACGGCCTAACTCACTCAGCCGATCTCAAGTGGAATGACAATATTTTATCAATAGCTAAATCTGCTGCGCGGAATGTTGGTTTACTGTGTCGGGCCAGGAAGTTTTTTTCGTTTGAATCTAATCTTGCACATATATAAATCTACCATCCGCCCATGCATTGAATACTGCTGTCACATCTAGTTGGGTTCCCCTGCTATTCATCTCGGGGTTCTCGACAAAATCCAAAGAAGAATCTTCAATGTCATCAATCCCGACCTGGCAGCTCGACTCCAGTCACTTTCTCACCGACGTGATGTGGCTTCCTTCTGTCTCTTATAAAAACGTTCACAGCTGCTGCTCCGATGAGCCTAGCTCCCTGGTGCTCCCTCTGTATGAATTTACTCGCGCTACTAGACTAGCAACTAGGTCCCACCTTTTTACAGTGAAACCAATCAAATGTAACCGCAATTTCTACTCTAACATACTCGATACATACCACGCACGTTGGCGTACTCAGACGACTAGCCAACCAGCACTCGCTTGCCGTCTGTCGGACGCCCAGCAGCCGTCTACGGGGCAGCCTGGCACATTCGCACGTTCTAGGCTAATTGTCTACGAGATCGGGGTACCACACGTTGGCGTGGTCGGACTCTAACAGCTTCTTTTCTCGCACTTCCCGCCTGTTGAACTCCTTTCCGTATACTTGCTTCCCTGATAGCTACAATCTCCAAGAATTTAAATGCAATGTCAATTGCCATCTCTTATCTCTTTGACTCGCATCCTTTCCTCAACAACACTAGTATCTTGTTCTCTCTTTCCACTCAACTCTCAGGCAGCTCTCTTCACACTAGTATTCGCATCCTCCTCTTACCCATTCTCACCCCCCTGTGACCTGTTCCTTCTCTTCACTCTCCTCTTATGTAACACCCTGCGTAGCAATACTGCCTTGCATGGGGTGAAAGGATTATAAAAAATTGTATTGTACTTTTTAGGATTTTATTTTGCTAAAACTAGTTCTCTTGTCTGGTCATAGGCCTACTTTAATGTTAAGGTGCTATTTTCTAGTATTCTTTGTCGGATATGTGTGGACCGAAGCCCGTTTATGAAGGTATCTCGTATCAATTTTACTCGATATTGTTCCTCTCCATCTGGAGGCAGAGAGCTGATCAAGAGACAACTTTAATGAACTGATATTCACTATTTCCCCACTCAGGCAGATGCGGTACAAGGCCAATGCAAATGGAAATCCGAGCGCTTAACTCGGCCAAAAATATCCCGTAGACCCTTCTTAAGGCAATGTCAGGCTCTTGTCTATTTTTTTCCCAGATGAGACTCTACCCTTTTGGCAGAGCCTCGTTTGGATTCCTCTCCATCCAGAGGCAGAGAGTTGATCAAGAGAACTTTAATGAACTCTGAATACAATCAGACTTTTCCTGAATATATCTGTTCAGGTCAGATCCATTAGTGGGGAAATCTATCATACCACATGCATATTTAAAAAGTCTCCCTTTCTCACATTTCTCAGTAATAGGCCCTATAGGCCCCGACTTGAGTCAGGGATATACATTCAAGCAGTTGGCTCCAGTAATCACCAAACTTCACCAAACTTCTGCATGTCACTGCTACTAGGGGATTATGGGGTATATCGTTTTGCTGTTAGTGACCCTTGCATAAAACCCAAACTAACACCCCTTATTTAACGTAATACAACATACTAACATAGGACTAATTATGTCTATTTTTTGGCAAATAAAATTAATAAATTGCTCAAACTATAAATAATGATTATTAAGATGTGTCCTATGCTTTGGCTTTTCTTTGTTTATTTTGTTCGTGTTGAATGATGATTTTCGGGATTATTTTAATTCTAAATACTTATATATATGCATAGGTACATCGTCACGCCATAAGTTATGTTGCGATCATAAGGACACCACATATACTGCAGACACAGCAGCAGTAGTGTGTCTAGAGCAAGATAGAATAGGATGGGTTTGAAATCTACTGTATAGTTTTCTTTCTCCTAAACTGATTGCTACCACAATGCAAGTATCCAGCCAGCCTGTTATTTAAACCATAGCCGAGGAGAAGAAGTGGTAGCGGACCTGAAGGAGACTACCACCATCTTTAAATTTGTTGTTTTTCTTTTCTTTTCTTTTCTTTTTTTTTTTTTACTTTTTTCAGTGCAGTCTTATCGATTACACCCTAAACTTTCAGATTGACAAAAAAAAGTTGTCAAAATTTCAACATTTAAAAGTAAACAATTTTAGGGGAGGGTCAGTTTTCCAAAAAAAAACCTTATAGTAAATCGATCATGTGCAATTAACTTTTTTTGCTTGCACATATTCAACTACTGAATCCTTTGCGAAATTTTTGAATAAAGCCATTCTTGGAGTTTCCAAGGAAGATGCCATAACTAAAGAAAACTTGAAAAAGACAAAAACAAGAGCAACAACTCGTCCCCCAAAAAAACAAAACAAAGCGACCCCAATGCGAGTGGCTCCAAAATGGAGTATCGATTTGCTATAATGTTGTATGAGAAAGTGAGCCACTCCCTAAAATTGTTTAAGTATTGAAATTTTCAAATTTGTTTTGATAATCGGAAACTTAATGTAATAACTGATAAGACTGCGCTAAAGTCAAAAAAATGAAAAACGACAAATTTAAAGGTGGTGGTAGTCTCCTTCAGGTCCACCGAAGAGGCGAATTAGAATCTTTCCCAAAAGTTTTTGTACAAAAGTAAATGTAATGAACATGACAGAGATTTAATTTCTCTCACCGTTGCACTAACTGGACATACACAATCATATATACAGACTCCATGATACATTTTTAGCTGGTAAATTTACAAATGACCCATAGTATATCAAGTAATTTATTTGTTATCAAAGTCGTCCTTCATTCCAGTGAGAAAAGTTAGAACATATATTTGAAATAAAAACAGGACGAAATAAGAAGAATTAAAATCAATGTGATTCATTTGACTTCTTCTTAGCTATCTCTTAAATACTTCACCCCTACCTTAAAAGTACAAAAACATAAAAATGAAACTATATATATTTAAATAAAATACTTGGTGTGGTTAGTGGATGGACATCTAAGCAACAATTCAAAAGGTTCAAGTAGAGATTTATGTAAAAAAAGAAACTGAAAAAAGAACAAACATTTTTAACATAATTTTGAGTTGTGTCACCACATCTTGAAATACTTGTGGAAAAGTTAACGACTGCAAATCAAGGTTTATCACAGCTCAAACGAAGATGGATCAATAAGTCTGTAACTTGACATATTTATTAGATGAACTGTGATTTGAAAAATTCACTGTATAATGCTTGATCTTTGTGGTTAACGAAGAAATGTTGGGATAAATGCATTGACAAGGAAGCTATGATCATCTATCTATTTTCTAGGTATATCTGGATAGTATCAAAGCATTTACTAGCAAAATATAGCTTACCTAGGGCAATGGCACCTCAGCCAACTTCAAAGTACACCCATTGAGACTTAGCATACTTATCCAAATGCCTCATCCACGTTTCAAAATAGTTTGTGAAGTCCTCTTTCTGGATCGTCATCAGCTGCATCGTTGCGTTTTCCTTAAGGTACACTTTCGTTCATTGTGAAACTAACTTCGGTGCATCACTCTAACTTCTCAGGAAAGTGTCTCTTTTCAGATGCGCAGTAAAGTTTCTTTTGATTGGTTGCATCAAGGCTGCACAACCAGTACTCAAGATATTAAAAATGGCTGAGTACTTTCTGGATAGATTTCATCAAGTCTGTCAACAGTGTTAATTCTTAATTTAAAGCTGATAATCTTCAAACTAGGACTAGGTTACATTCTTTAACAGCTGGATGAATATCTTTATAGAAACTAATGCATGGTCAGAGTTTCCAAGAGAGCAGAATTGCTTGACATTGCAAGAGTCAGGGGTGGAGGTAAAGCACAAATCTAGTAGTGAATCATGTCTGTTAGAGTTATTACAGAAACACGTAAGGAACTCCACCACCTGCGTAAGGGACTGAGTGATAGAAAAAGTCATAGTGTGTACACCAGCAAGATCTGTGACGGAGTTATGCAGCCAGTCAGCATGATGGGCGTTAAAGTCGCCAAACACAAATATATGAGCAAATGAGTGGGAGGAAATGGCCTTGTCGATATTGTTGGAGATGCTGTCAAGAACGGAGCAGTCGGGAGATGATGGTGAGCGGTAGAGAAAGAAGAGGTAGCTAGCTAGCGGAGCTTAGAAGGGAGAGACAGAAACACATATAAGAACAATGTGGGGACTCAAGAGAAACCATCCTGGCTAGAGGAAGGCATTCACTGATGTAAACACCAAGCCCAAGCATGTGGACATTGGAGTCCTTTCTGAAGAGGAGAAAGTAGCCAGGGATAGAGAAGTCAGAAAAGGGTATTGAGGAGTTGAGATTAGTCTCACACAGAACTAGGATGTCAGGGGACTTTTGATGGAGAAAAGATTCAACACTACTGAAATTAGTTCGGATACTGCGGATGTTAGCAAAGGAAATGTTAAGGGGTTTAGGTGATTTTAATTTGCCTGGTTTAGCTTTTTTAGCAGAGATATGTGTGTTCATGTTTAATGTTGTTGTTGTAGAAAGACCTCGAGTAGAGGAGGCAAATGGTCATAAGCTGCGACATGCACTGGAAGGGAACTTGCGCGGGCTGCTGCAAAGTGTGGCCTTGAGGTTGCCCACTAAAAGCACCTGCAGGGACACTTATCCATGCACATCATGGCAGTGCAAGAACCCTGATATTATGCAACTGTTGATCAGAGCTGCCGCTCTTGACATTATGCAAGAGGTAGGGCTCTTAACTACCAGTCGGAAGCAGCTACCAGAAATCTGCCAACCCAGTACTCTCACAGTGAAGACGTTGCCACCGACCATGCGTATCGCAGGAAAATCGCATAAGCACCATTACTGAGGTCTGAGGAGAAAAAGAGAGCCGGAAACCACTTCCTGAACAGGGAACAAGGGATGAGCCTCTACACCTGTTCAATGGACGTGGGTGGAGTGTGAACTGGGTGATAGAAAGTTCTATCTACTCCAATTAAAAAAAAAAAGTTTCAACTTTAACTAAGTTGAAACTACCTGCAATATTAAATTAGATTACACATTATATATTGAAAACTGTGACAAATAACAACTCACTAAATCTGAAAGGAAAATATTAAAACAAAGCAAAGAATATGGCAAAAAAAACAGAGATCATTTTTTTTCCCATTTTTATTTCAAAATTAGTCTAACAGGGAGACTGACTATTGGTTTCAAAGCTATAGCTTACATTACCCGTAAACAGAAGATTGAAATTTCTTTGAATTTTTTGAGCTCCTCAAAGACTGGACTTCTGTTTTTATTTGGATAATTCCTGATTCTTCTATGCTTTAAAAAGACACCGGTTGAAGAATAAAGGGTAACTTGTGGCTTCACAGGAAGTGGGGGGAGGAATAGAATTACAGCTCTGAGATATTACATTTCAAAACTCAAATTTTAAATTACACATATTATAAACTGTGACAAATAATACTAATAATAATAATGATAGGGGAGATAGAAAATACATGAAATGGAGCCATAACAACACACCACGACCTGCCTTAGGTCTTCCTGCAGACTTGGTAGGTAGTGCGACTATAGCAGAAATTGAAATATGATGAAAAACGACAACATAATAATAATAATAACAACTCACTAAATCTGAAAGGAAAATATTAAAACAAAACAACGAATATGGCGAAGAAACAGATCATTTTTTCTTTTTTTCTTCTTATTTCAAAATTAGTCTTATAGATTACATTACCCGTAAACAGAAGATTGAAATTTCTTTGAATTTTTCGAGCTCCTCAAAGACTGGACTTCTGTTTTCATTTGGATAATTCCTGATTCTTTGAAAATCAAAGTGATTACATTTGTAATAATAATATTTAAATAAATTTTTCTTGTATTTATTTTTACACCCTTTCTGGTAAAACATATTGGGATCCATTCAGCAAGGTTTTGTTGCTATCTGAGTGTTGGAATTTCAAACATTTAACAGCAGCAACAACAACAACAACAACACATCTTTTGAATGAAACATTAAATGGTTATTCTTTAAGGAAAAGTAGAAACAGAACGTCAGTTGAAATAACATTTATATATACTTTTTAGAAATATGCAATAACAACAAACTGTTCAATTTTCCTTGCAGTGAAGTTTGTTTTATCAAGTAATTAAGTGTTTATAGTGTGGTTTGAACAGACTTACTTTATAACAGCTAGCCTAATGTCTGTGAGTTTATAGAAAAGGTCTTAGTTAGCAGTTGCTGGCTGTCATCTTCTATTGTATGTGAGAGTGTGCATACTGACATGTAAGTATGCTTCTATGTTTATATCCATAAAAGGGATCCAAAATCTAATTTCACATGAAAGTGTGAACTTTAGTGAATTGATTAGAAAATAATTTCACACTGAGTTACAAAAATCTTTTCTTTCAAATTTGTGGTAGTGGTGAAAGGAGTTATTGTTATTTTCTAAATGGTCAAAAAATAATATGTTGTAGATCTACCAATACCTCTGCCAAGTATTTTGGTGGTATTTGCCCTTGTAATTATTGTTTATCAAACAAACTTTCTGATGTGATTTTATTGGTTGAAAAAAAAATATATATATAGGATTTCATTCCTATAAATGCCTTTATTTTAAAAATATTCTTATATTTAAATAAGTTTAACTTACATTTGATTTTATAAACTTTCCAGACAAATGTCTTTACTTTCCAAACATCCTAATACTTAAATAAATTTAAGGTGTATTTGTTTTTATATTCTTTCAAGTAAAACATCATTACTTTCTGAACACTAATATATTTGAGTTGTTACCAACAAAAAACAGGGATTGTTGATTAGATTTGATTTTGAAACCTGCTTTTTATTGTATTTATTCTCTTAAATAGTTTATTTATTTGTTAAAGGAGTGACCATATGCAAGTCTTCAGATACACTAAATTATACATGTATCATTTGGATTTGCATCACAAGATAAATAAAATCATATTAGTTACTCATTTCAGTTCACTTTATTTGGTACTTCTGTATAAATAGTCAACTATTTAGTGCAGAGTGTTTATTTAATGTCACTTATCATAAAAAAATAAGTTCAAGTTGAAAGCATTTTTTATATCTAAAAAAAGCTGATAAGTAAAGTTGATAGAATCCACAATTTTCATTTGTTTTTTTTCATGCATGTTCATTGTTACTTAGACATTGTCCACCAAAAATAAAATGAAATAAAGCATCTATTTCAAATATGTATATTCACTATAATAATGTTTGAACTATAAAAAATTATTTAAAATAAATCCATTAATTTTTATTTATATGTAAGATTAATACAAGTAAAAATTGTTACTTTGCTGATTGATACTATATTCAGCACCTTGACTTTAGTGTTTCATAGATTAATTTTTTGTACTTGTTCAAGAGGTTTTAGCAATCAATTTCTGTTTTTCTCATTTTACATTTTCTTTTTAGTAATTTCAATAAGATATAAGTAAACACTGAGATCAACACTGAGGTCAACATACTTGAACCCAATCTTCAGGCCTGAAGATTGCATTCAAACATGAAACAAGCTGTTACCAATCAGTGTTGACATCAGTGTACATTTTTATATTTATATTTACATACTCTCTATGCCTGATAGGGCACCTCTATGTAGTGTATTGGTTAACAAGCTTGTCTCACTAAAATCATTATAATTGATTAGTGAGTTCAGTTCTCATTGGGCGCTTCAAAAATCACCTCTCTATCTCTTACCCATGAATGTAGTATTCCATAGAAATAATATTTTTCATCATATATATATATATGTGTGTGTGTGTGTGTGTGTGTGTGTGTGTGTGTGTGTGTGCGTGTGTGCATATTTTATAAACATATATTGTTAAATAAACAGACACTGTCTATCATGTTTAATCATGAACTGTTCTAAACATTGTATTTTGGCAAAAATTGTCCAACATTTGGATATTTTTATTATGCTGGTTCTAAGCCTTCAGCTCTTATGAGCCATCTTCAGATTGGTTACAGGGATGTTAACATAAAGACATCCGCCATCAAAGAATATATTATCTTGTGTTGATATAAAGCATTGCTATGCAATGATAATGGTCACTGAATAGTAAGTTTGTAATGCGGTTCTATGACATCACACCACATGAGAGACTGAGATGCTAATAACAGAATGATGATCAGAAAGGTGGCAGGTAAGTCTACGGAAGAGTGTGGTTGTAGTAAAATCAATATATATAGTGGGTTTATTATTTGTATCAGAGATACAATTTCTAAACGGGCATGTAAACTGATACACTACATAGGTTTTCTGTAGAGGATTTAGTTGTGCGGTTGTAGGGTTATTAGACACTATGAGATCAGTTGTTTTGAATTTTTTTAAATATATAATGAGCTTAATTTGTTTATTGGTTTAACATTTCTACCTATTATGTTTTTGAGTGTTGTTTTATCATGTTCTGTTTAACAACATTTCTGAAAAAAACATCACCATGTATGTAATATTAGACAAATTTTGGTTGATAACACAATACTCACACATACACACAGTGAAAAGAACCTTCAGATATTAGAGGCCATTTACATTAAATCAAAGCAACCCACACTCAATAAAATCACATTTCAATCTAGCCACAGTACATTACATTGCATTTAGACATATGGTTCTGTTGTTAACATTTCAGTCTCTCACGTGGCATGACATCATAGAACTGCATTACAAATTTATGATGTGCATCTGCTATTTGGTAACTGTTATTGTTGTATAGCAATGTTTTATGTTTTATGTCGACACAAGATAATATCATCTTTGATGGTGGATGTCTTTATGTTAACGTCTCTGAAGTTGGCTCATGTGAGCCAAAAGCTTAGAACCAGCATAATAAAAAAAAATATCCAAATGTTGGACAATTTTTGTTTTTAATTTCACCTGAAAAAATGAAAATGGGACTTTCTTTTCTGGAGAATATTTTTTCTGCACGTGTTATATTACTGAAAAGATTTGATAGTTTCGGTCAAATTGTCTGCCACAATTAGGTTTGTAGAGGTTTTGTAGAAGACTTCTGCATTCTTTGAGTATGCCCATATATATAGAGAGAGTTGTAAATATCAATATAATCAATATAATATTGGGTGCATGGCTGAGTGGTTAGAATGTTTGAATTTTGACCATGTAACTTAAATTTGAATCTCACCTTAGTTGATTTGTCAGGAAGATGATTTCTTGATGTTATCAATCTGGAGAAGGTGATCCCAGCATGCAGCAGCTTTGGAAATTGCCTGAAAACCATAACAGGGGTTGACCCAAGCTTTGTGAGTAAAATTGGGTAAACAGGATCCTTTGGGATCTATCAATGTTTGTGCTAGCACAAAGTCACAAGTCATAATGACTGAGGGTTTGAGTGTCCTGGCCTTGTTCAGCCTATTGTTCATGCCAGATAATGGGATCTCTTCCAGAAACTGTAATTAAGGTTCACTCAGCATAGTTTCTGTATAAACCACAGATGGGCTGTGGGTGTTGAACACAAATGTGTCTGAGCAGGCATCTGCGATGAGGATTAGCTAGCTGTCCTAATAGACAGGCATCAGTAGATACAAGTGACCAGCCATATAATCATATATATAATAATAAATATATTCATATTCCTATGCAAGAAGACACTAATAGTCACTCGGCCAGATGACTATGACTTGAAAACAGATCTGCAGACATTGGAAAAATAACACTTAGAAGCCAGGCATAGTTGGTTGTTGAACAAGAGCAAAGACAACAGGAAAAGATGTCCTGTCTTCAAGGAACAATTGCTTGCCTTCACTGTCCCTGCCAATTTCAGGTAAGAACTATTTTTACTAACTTGTTGGGGGATCCATCTACTCAGGTTTTTGTTGCATTCTGAGTGTTGTGATTCCAAACATTTAACAGCAACAACAACAAGACATCTTTTAAATGAAACATGTAAAATGTTATTTTCTGGAGTAAAAATAAAAGCAGAACATCAGTTAAAATAATATCTATTTATTCTTTACAAAGATATACAATGACAATAACATGTTAAATTTTTCTTGTAGTGAAGTTTGTTTTATCAAATAATTAAGTGTTTTTAGTGCATTGTGAGATGTGTGGACAGACTTAGTTTATGATAATCAGCCTAATGTGTTTGTGCATTCATAAACAAAAGGCTTAGTCAGTGGTTGCTTGTTAATCCTTTCTATTGTGTGTATAAAGAAGGCCTTAGTCACTGGCTGCTGTTGTTGTCTCTTCCATTTCATGTGTCTATGTTTGTTTTTGTGTGTGTGCATGTACACATGTGTAGATCAAAATGGTTTCTTAAATTGGTTTTGAGCTCTGAGAAATAGTATACTTCTATTTTTATATCTGTAAGGGGATTCAAAATAGAGTTGTAAACTTTTTGAATACAAAGTTTTCATTAGTTAGAAAATAATTTCACAAGAATCTTTTTGCTAATTTGTGGGAGTGGTGAAAGAAGTTATCATAGTTATTTTCTAAATAGTTCAAAATTAATATGTGCTAGATCTACAACTATGTCTGCCAAGTATTTTGGCAGTATTTGCTCTTGTAATGATTGTTTATCAAACAAACCTTTTGATGGAGTTTTATTGGTTGAAAAATGTATATAGGATTTAGTTCCTATAAACTACCTTCAAAATCATAGATTGTGCCAACTGTGAAGATATCAGAGCAGGGTGAAAAATTATACAGAGAAATGGAATATTATTTACATTTTAGTTGCTTATTTGTGTACAAAATGATTTACTCCTGATAGAAATATATAATTCTTTATTTTCAATATTTTCATAAACTCAATATTCTTTATTTAAAACAAAATTGTGCCATTTTTGCCATTCTATACTCAATTTATTGACTATATGATTTCAGTTCTTTTCTTCGTGGTGTTATAATTTCTGGAAAAAATATTGTGTGCGGTTAAATACTTATTATGATATACTAATTTTATTTTTCAGATAAATCTAACAAATATATTATTAAAGATGTCAAAATGACTTACACTGATTACTTCCTTTCTCTAGCTTGCTTTACTGTCTGTTGTAAAAAAATGTTACAAATTTTAGAACATAAAATGTATTCATTTAAGAAGCACTCTAGCAATTTCATTATAAAAGTCACAAAATAACCATTTATATTTCTATGAAATTCTTATTTTCAAAAATTATAGTTTATAATTACAGTTTAGTTCTATATAAAAAAAGAAAAGATGGCTACAGTTTAAAAACAGGATATGGATTTATGTTTAACAAATAAATTGACTAAAAAAATTAAAAGCATATACAAACTCAATTAAACTTTATGAAAAATACATTTTCCCAAAGGGAAACAAAAGGATAGTCATTTATGTCAAAAGCAAAACTAAGAAATAAAAAATTACATAGTATCCATTTCATTGGTGAAAAATAAAAACAAAAATCAAAGCAAAAAAACAACAACAAAACACAAAATAAAACTAAACACAAACACACAAAAAATAACAAATAGAAAAATCAACAAAAATTTATTGGAAGATTGATAAACCAAATTTATAATTTCAGAGTATTTTCTTCTTTTATGAGTCAAATCCCTTCAGGAAATATGCGATTATATCTCTCCACAACTTCCTGTCTTTTGATGCTCTTAGTAACTTTTGATCCTTTACTTCGTCCCTGTTCTGTCATCCATTCACATAAACTAATTTAAATAGATTACTCATTTCCCCTTACTTCTCTTGCACTATTAAATTCTCTCGACCCACTTTGTAATAAATCATTGTAAAAAGGTCACAGAAAAAAAGTCATTGAAAAAGTCACATAAAAAAAAAACTAGAAAAATGATAGTTTCTACATCTTTCTTTATTAGACTTTTTAAAACCCTAACTTTAATTCTAGTATCTTTAACCTTAACCTTGAAGACAGCATGAATAGTGGAAATATTGGATCTCAATGCTGTTGTAGATCAATAATAAATTTATTTGGTGAAAAATATTATTTAAGCCTCCTGCCAGGGAAATTATTGTCAGTAATAAGTGTGGATCAAAAATCTGCTGCAATAGGTTAATGTATACCAAACATGTCACTTTCAAAACCAAGTGGTGACTTTTTTCTTTGACTTTATTACTGGCCACGTTTGTAAGATTTTACCCCCAAAATGTCCACTATTTCTTACTTTTGCAGCAGTTATTCTTTTACTTAAATGTTCCTCTTTGCTCATATGTTCTGTCCATTATATTCTCAGCATTTGTTGGTATAACCATATGTTTGTTTCTTTAAACCACTTATTCATCTAGCATTCATTGCCATTTTAATTGAAATAAACAAAAAAGAATAATGAAAATGAATTTTTTAAAGAACTTCGAGTTAATTATAAATGCCCACCAAACGTTTTTTTTATAATTAATTTCCACATAAGTGTATATTTGAAATCAATATAAAGAAAATGGGAGATTAACAGATTTTTCTTGCTAGAATTGTCGCTCTTGTTCAAATCAAGGGGAATAACTCAATTACAAATAGTTTTGAATTTTCTTTTATAGCCCATGTTCTTTCAGGATATGGGAATTGTAGCTCTCCACAGCTTCCTGTCTTTTTCTTCTCTAAGTAATTTTTCCCTTTTTACCATACTCATCGTTTCTTATTTCTTTTGCTCTCACTCTGTCATGTGAGTGTTACGAAGTATTTTCTGTCGTTTTTGATTAAATTCAATCTATTTTTATTTTGTGATACTACCGAGGACTGAAATTTTAAATTATTTTTCGTATTTTTTCTTTAGCTTAAAACGAAGGTGAAATTAATGAACAGATAAAGTCATTTTTTATTAAATTAGTATATAAGATATTTTATACTTTTAAGACATTCGGTTTACTATTTAATAAATTCTTCTATTTTTTTTTTTACTTATGCTATCATTTCCTATCATGAATGGCCGAAATATCTTCAGGTATTTTACAACATTTTTAACGTTACAATCTATTTTTCTTCATTATAATTTCTGTTATATTTGGCAGCTATTTCTATAGCTTAAATTTAAAGGGACGAGATTTTAGAAAATGACGAGCAAATAAATTCAATCAGGAGACGATTTTGAATATTGCGTTTGTCAAAAAATGTTCGTTGTGTATTAAGCACTTTTTATTGCCAAATATAAGTACTGTCTGCAATAGGTATTTATCCGCGCGCCGATGTCGCAACAGAATGTGACATAAGGTCGCAGTTTGATGTGGGCTTTCGGGAAAATCGGTACTTCCCCTTTCGCGGGGACGCCTCAGGCTCCAGGTAATGACCTCACCCAATCTCTCCCGAAAGAGAGGTACTACATAGACGGATAAACCCCTCCATCCCCGGGATTGAGTTGATATTATTTCATCTTCCCGGCTTAAGTACTGTCTGGAATTACTATACTAGTGGGAATTTTCAACTTATAAAAAAAGTTGTCTGTTCAAATAAACGTTCCGCCGTATTGTATAATAAACAAAATAATCGTGCCGATGAGAATATCTTAAAATAACTATAAGGTTTTATTTGGGATTAAACGAATTAATTAAATCCTTTAAGCACTTGAGTTTGGTACAGAAAATTATGAACAGATAAATCTCATGTGGATTATTATTACGATATTCGATACTTGACTGTAAGATAATCAAATTTCAAATCTAAATTGTTTGCCCATCTAAAATACTTTATTATAAAATATGTTAATGATAATATTAACCGTTTCCTTATAAGGAAACATTTGGCATTCATTGAACGAGCAGCCAGTACTACTATCGGCCAAAATTTACAAAAACATTTTTCTCTTAAAATATTTTTTCAGGAAAATAGGTTCCTCAAATTCAGTAACAATTATCACCCTTTCCAGTAAGATTGGAGTTTCCTTCCTAACCTTTTGTTTGAAGTAGTGTGGAATCTTGATGATAATTTCCTCGTCGATTTACATGTGCAATCCATTTTATCTGTTGTTGAAAGTATTCAAGCGATGTGGTTTCTGTTATTTGGTACAGTTTTTTTGTTTGTCATTCTGTAGCCCCAGTTCATAAAGTTTGAATGAGTGTGGCCTTCGCCAAGATCCATAGGCTTAAGTCGCTCCAACCATTTACTTAACTTCTTACTATAGGGATCCGAAGGGAAAGATGATAATCCATTCTTGTGTACTAATGGAACTAATTCAAGGGAAAGATGAGAATCTTAGAAAGCGGTTGTATACAAATGGGAGTTTAAATATTCAAAACGGGTTTAGAACATGACTCGAGTTTTCAGTCTAATTTTTTGATTTTGTAATAATTTACGTGTTCAGCATAGGAGAGAGGAAAATTGGACATAGAAGTGGCTGCTATACTAAATTTGTTATAACTGATCAAAACACCGAAGTATTCTAAGTGTTTGGTATTTACTAAATGGTTTAAATACAGAAGGGGTCATAAAGGGAATTCGAAGGGTCGGCTGATACAGTTTTCTTGTTAGACACCTTCACTGGGTGTTCCATAAATGCGGCTTTGTGATACATCTAAGCTACGCTTATTAAATCTATATTCTTTACTTGTTACCTAAGGTTTAGTCTTCGTGATACAGATGCCCAATTTCAATTTTATTCAGACTGTGTATATACATTTGCGTTTACAAATTATATTTTTAATTCAATCACAGACCCCAAAAATATTTCAACAAAATTTAAGAAAAAAAACTTAAAAAATCCTATTTAACACCGAATAATTTCATAAAATTTCAATAAAATCTTACAATTACCTAATATTTTAGGGTTTAAAATATATATATTTTTTGTATCTAACTTAATGTTTTTACAACTCAGCCCATGGTAGAGGTTCTTCAAACTGAGTGGGAGGGAATATATTATTTCAGTTTCTAAATTCAAACTCAGTCAAATTGTGTGTGCGTGAGTTTCTATATGCTTTAAATCGTATAAACGCATGTAAGTCACTCACGTACAACACAGGCATACGCATATGCATTTCAAACGCGCATGCAAAGTTACAAGCTGACGGTGTGTGACAGACAAACAATCAGTTCTTTTTTATCATATAGATTAATTTTTATTATTATTTTATACATTGGCATATTCACACCAGATGTTTAGTTGAGTACTGATCGATTACATATCTGTTCAAATCTTTTTTTATACTAATATTCATCCAATATAAAGCCCAAAGGCCATTTATGGCAAAGTGTTACTCTATTGTGTTGCAAGAGCTCAGGAAAAAGCAAAAAGTGAAGTTCATAGGATTATGCAGAAGAGATAACGGTTAATCCTAGACTTGAAGCAGTCAAGCTTATAGCGATTGAGAAAACATCCCGCCGGGAGTCTGTTCCAGAAATCACATCAGTTCTTAGGAAGAAGCTGCCCGTGTAGAACTTACTTCTTACTATAGAAATCCGAAGGGAACGTTGATAATTCATCCTTGTGTACAAGTGGGATTATTCGAAGTAATTCCCTTCTTGGGGAATATAATGGCATAGTTTTCCGTTCCATACTCCACGGTTTGGAGACTTCTGCTAGTCTGGTTGCGACCCAAGGCTAGAGAATCCAGCCTACTCAGCTGTTGGACTCACAATTAGAGTAGAAGATGAATGCCTTTCATTAGGACATCAATGAGAAAGTGAATGCAATAGATGAGGCTGAAATTTGAAATCGGCTTGCCAATAGCCATTACAGTCCATACATATTCGCTTCAGTCTAGTAGCGTTTCTAAATCTTTTTATTCTTGTGGAATTCTTGAAAGAGTTTTCTCAGAGAACTCCTGGAAAAAATTATTATATACCTTTATTAATATTTGTAGAGGACAAAACGTCTATTACTTTATTTATATTTATGATTCGACTCGACGTATCAGACATAACACAGGAAATAAGAAACAACGAAGACACCAACGTAACCGGAATAACAATATATTAACAAGGGTTACAAAAATGGTTGAATAGGCATGCAAATAAGGAAGAAGAAGTTCTCTCCCTTAGAGATGTAAAAATGTTTAATGAAAGAGTGATTTGAATAAAGTTCCTGAAAGGAAGAATAATGTAATGTACATACTGTTCTTGAGTTGAAGTCAGTTTCCAATTGGTGTTTGCAATGTGTGTATGCACATGCTTATATGTGAGAAATAAAAATCGCGCTACTAATTGCTATCTGTAATTAGTGCGGGTGTGTATGTGTGAGTTAGGTAAAAAACTAAACATGTCCTCGCGATAGCATGGCTACTATCGCGGGCAACTGAGCCCCAACTCCTTGTAACACGTGTGTCCCCGGCTTATATGGACGAGCAGTAAGCGCGAAAAAAAAAAAAAAGAAAAAAAAAAGAAAAAAAAGAAAAAAAAAGGGATTATATAATAATAATAGATACCGTGTATACATCCTGTACTCGACCATACAGATCTTATCCATTACCCGACAAAGTCGGTTTCACACTGACGCCATACAGACATCGCTAAATATATTTCCTATGATTATTATGATTTTAAATAATATAAGACAGGGGGCGACAACCACAGGCCCACATCTGGTCTGCGAAGGAATTTACATTTCTTGTTGATTGCGTTAGTTGTTTTCCTGTTATTCCTGAAGTAAAATAAGAAACCGTGTTTGAATAATTGTGGTAATAAAATAAGCACATCCTGTCTTTTCTTTCGCTTGTAACTATCCATCACAATAAATATAACATTATCAGCGCTATAGCTAAATTAACTTAATAAAGTTTAATAAGTTTGTACTTGGTGGTCTTACTATATTACGATAATATAACATTAACTTCATTGCTTTTTTCTTTAAAACTTCAGACCAAGGTAGCTTTCTGGACAGAGCGGTCTTAGTTCGGAACAACTTATTATCGTACATTTGATATCATGTCCCTCTTCTGTCTCTCTGGCTCGCTACAAAATGTTACCGACCCCTGATATAAAATGTTTAAGACTTTATTAATATTATACCCATTATATGAATATTATATTTATATTAATATAAGTATTTCCAACAATATGCCGTATGTGTATAATAAAATTAAGAATATACGATTAAACAAAAAATGCGTTAACCTATTCATCGTTGCTCGCAGAACCCCTAGCGACCTCTTATGGAACCTTAGGTTTCCTGGGAACACCAGTTGAGAAACTCTGGTTTCCAGGTATAAATGCCAATTCTTTTATCAATATATGTTAAATCAATTAATGCCATACGTAATACATGCTTGGGCGATCATTTGGAGACATGACTGACTGGGCAGAAGATTCCCGCAGTAGGTTTAAACATTACTTTCTGCGGTAGATTAATTGCCAATCTGTCCAATTAAACCCATAGTTGGAGGGAGAAGAGATAGATTAATAGCTTTCTGAAGGATATTTACGCGTAAGTGAATGAATCAAGAAAGCAATGGCAACCTACTGCGGGATAATCTTCTGCTTAGTCTGTCATGTCTCTTTCGAGACATGATCGTCCAAAGCGTGTATCACGTATGGCACTTAACTGACTGAATGAAACAAATTCGACTGGAATTCGAACTTGGCTCTTTGATTTCTCATTCCGAGCCGATATCCATTACACCACGACGCACATTCATCGAAAAAAATTGATATTTTAGTGTTTATTTAAAAAAAACACAGTCTATTATCTTTTATCGGTGAAGTTTTAAAATTTAGAAATGCCTAGTTAGCAAGGAATTTCAGAAATAGGACAATTTCTCTATTTTTATAATCTCTGCCCGGTGTTCGCCCAGCATAACCGTTCGGCTTAATGGTTAGAGCGAGAGACTAGTAGCAGAAAAGGTTGAAGTACACAGTTCCCGATCAAAGGATTGAACTTACAATTAATATGTCATAAAATTCACGAATTTACTTCACTAAACTATTGGAGCGGGCACTGCTTACTTGGTCTCTGTGGAAACAAACCGAGCAATAACTGAATAGTACTAGAAATAAAAACTAGACGAGATATCCCTAGACATAAGCGGTGGGACGAGAACAGGTTATCCTCGTAGATCAAATAATGGCTTTCAGTTTAGAATTACCCAGATCGATATACACCTGATAAAGGACGGAGAGTACAACAGCCGAAACTTTGTGATAATTACAACAATAATGAAGGTAATAATCCGAATGCAAATAATGTAAATAATGATAACTCCTCATCCCAGAAATCCATTTTCCCTTTTCCTCCAAAAAGATTGGTTAACAATAAGCGTCTTCAACTGACCATCAAAACAAGGCCAGCAACAATCAGTAGTAGCTCGCTTATCAAGTCTCAACTATAAACGACCAATATTTTCTTTCTCTTGAACCAAACAAATCCTTATTGACTCAGATCAAAATAATATTTATTTATTTACCAAACTATATATATATATATATATATATATATATATATAGAGAGAGAGAGAGAGAGAGAGCGAGAGAGCGAGTAAAAATATAAATATATACACATAGACTAGAGTATAAACGATATGTACTATCCCCTAAACCAAATAAAAGCATATAAACTCAAATATGAGTGACTAATATTTACCTATCCCAAACCAAGTAAATGCTCAAAACTCAAATATAAATGACCAATATCTACTTACTCCCGAAACGAGTATATTGCTTATGCATGAATGCATAAATGACCAATATTTACATATAGACTCAAGTATAAACAGTAAATATTTATCTATCCACAAATTAAGCAAATCCAAGTTAATTGTCGGTTTTAAAAATATTACAAAAATAAAATATACATCTGTAACACTTTATTTTTGGAAAATTAGCAAATTTACAGTTAAATTAATCTGATTTATGGAAGTATTACTTATTCATAGCAGGAAATTTAAACGAAAACTATTTCTTAATCACTGAGTGTTAATCTTTCTGACATTTTCCGTATGATTAGACATTTAATGACAGCCAAATACTAGATAACTAAGTATCTATCGTGATAAGAATTGACGAAATTGTCCAATTTTTTTTCTCCTGTAAGAGGAAGAAACCGTGAAACATAATGTACACACAGAAATCAACATACAAAAAAGATTTCAAATACACAAAAAAAAAAAATAAATAAATAAATAAAATTAAAAAAATATGATGACTCGACTATTTGTATTAAACTTTCCAGTTTGCGATTAGTAAATATAGTCTTTACTTAACAACTTAATAATCTAACCAGTGGGTTCTGTGTTTAACTAATTAAACCAAATTTACTTACAAAATTTAATTTTTTGAAATTTCATGAATTTATGTGGAGTTGGGGAGGTAACAGATGTAAAAAATATTCTTACCAAGATCTTTTAAAAATAAAAATTTCAAAAATAATTTAATTCATTTGTGAATAAGTCCTGAAAGTTTCATTAAAATCCGACGATCATTTGATTTTTGTAAGAATTTCCAAATTAATGTGTTTTTTCACTGAAAAAAATACTGAGTTACGTAATATTACATTACCTATTGTAAACTCTCGTAAGGATTTGGTTGGCTGCTAATAAAAATTAAAACAAGATTTTTACTAAAATTTCGGACGTGTAAAAAAGGATTAAAAATTTAAAAAAAAATAATTTAAAAATACTTCGATTTTTTCTCTTAATAATCACATATATACATTTTGATGGAAAAAGTTCGTTTTTATTAATTTATTTTATTTTATTTTTATACTATGCTGTTTTTTCAGCGATTTAGTGGCAGTACCTACGATTATATGAACAAGGACAAAGTTTTAGAGAAAGTGGAAACAAAAAAAGGACACAACATATAAAGAAGTAGAAGAAGAAAGTTGGGAATAAAAGAAACAGAAAAAGACAACAAAAATTGTGTGAATTGCATTTATTTTTTCTTATTTCTTTTAAATTATTTTCAAATTTTTTTTTTGTGCAAATGAATATATATGAATACATATGTAACTCAATTTTATATTTGCAATATTTTTTATAAAAAATTACAAATTACGCTTTTGCCTATGACAGCAAGATTTTAAAAATTAAGTTATAATTTTTTGGAAGAATTATAATTACAACGATATAGTTTTAAACACGTAAATTGTAACTGTTATAAAAAAAATATTGCAAGCATAACATAGAGTTACCTCCCTTACACCATAAAATTTTGAAATCGGCGTCGTGGTCTGTGCTTATGCCCAAAACTCATAACAGTAAAAAACGCAAGAAATATGTAACGGATAAGTACATTAATTTTGTCGTAGCAAACAACACCCTGAAGATGATCTTAAATACAATTGAAAGTACTTGGAAAAAAAAAAAAAAAACGAATGAAAACAACTAGAGCGAATTTCTTTTTAACGATAAAAGGATTCTGGTGAAAATAAATAGATATAATTTTTTTTTTTACCATTTCACTCCAAGCAATGCGTGACAGCTACTTGTGGGCAGGAGGTTATAGTGAGAGAAAAGACTGGGAACAGAAGGTATTGAAGAAAGGATAAAAATGAACGGGATTCAAGAAGATAGAAGATGGTGTTGCATTTAAATTTTGGGAGATTGTAGCTGTCAGGGAAGCAAATAAACGGAAGGGAGTTCCACAGGAGGGAAGCACGAGAAAAACTGTTGAAGTAGAAGTGGCGGTTACAGTTAAGTATCTGAATGGTAAAAGGGTGGGACCTAAATTCATGTAGTCTGGGCAACAGGGAAAAAAGTTTGTCAGGTCAGTTGCCATGCAAATATTTGTAGAAAAAGCAGAAGGAAGCCACGTCATGTCGGTAAGAAAGTGGCTGAAATCGAGATGCCAAGTGAGGACCGATTACATTGCAGAACCTTCTTTGGATTTTGTCGAGAGCGTTGAGATGAATATCAAAATAAGCCAACCAGATATGGCGACAATATTCAATACACAGACAAATGGCAGCTTTATAAATATGCAAGATGAATTCCGACGAGAAAAACTTTCTGGCTTGACATGGAGACCCAAACTTCCCAGAAGTAGATGCTGTTATAGATTCAATGTAGTCGTTCCACTTCAGGTCGGTTGAAAAGGTGAGGCCAAAGAGGTGCAGTGAGTTGTTCTCAAGAAGACTTGCATCAGCCATGCTGATGGCTGGCAGGAAAGTTTCTCTATGGGAGTCAAAGAAGAGCAATTTTGTTTTGGAGGCATTCAAATTTAAAAGCCATTTCCTATCTCAGTTAGTCACTGATTAGAGATCTGTTTCCAGAGCAACAGCCAGGTTTAATCTGTCAGCCTTGGCAGATTTTCTATTGAGACGGGAGTAAATGGAGGTGTCATCTGCATAGATGCCTACGTGAGAACTGATGGCAAATCATTGATAAAGACCAGAAACAGAGTAGGACTGATATTACATAATACCTGGCATCTGCCGAGTAGGTATTAGCTCTCAGTTGCGTCTCTTTCTTCGGACAGAGTGCAGTTCAGTTATGTCTCATGGGTAGATGGGCAGCTAAGAAAAATAAAATAGATGCCGGTGGCTGCACCAGCCCATTGTACTAAAGGGGTGAATCGGGGGTCACCACTGATGGCAGCGCAACTGACGGTTATGGGGTTGGGAAATTTTTGTCCCTAGCCCGAGTGTACACTTTCGGGTCCTTACATTAACTGACCTTGGTTGAGAATTCGCCCGAGTGGTGGGGGAATAGGGTAAATAAAATTACATTATAGTTCAGTACAACTGCCAGGTTTACTTTGTCAGCCTTGGTAGATTTCCTATTGAAATATAAGTAAATGGTGGTGTTATCTGCATAACTGTCTACTTGGGAACTGATGACATCAGAGAGATCATCAGTGAAGACTAGAAAAAGCTTAGGATCTAAGATAGAGCATTGAGGGGCATCCGCGTTTGTGCGAAAAGATTTGGAAGCTTACCTGTTCAAAACGGTCTTCATTTCACGATTCGATAGAAATAATTGGATTAAATCAAAGAATCGTCCAGAAATACTATAGCCCTGGAGCTTGCGCAGAAGTTCATCATTTCAAACCCTGCCAAACGCTTTCGAGATATCTAGAGCAACAGCTCGAGCTTCGCTATTATTATCAAGAGCCTGGTATACATATTCAGTGATGGCCGTTAGCATATCAGCGGTAAACCTGGCGAAGTGGAAGCCATAGGGTCGCGAGAATGAGATGTTTAACTATGAAGTAGTTAAACATTTCATTCTCGCGATTATAGCCTCGAATACTTTGCCGAAAAGCGGTAAGAGGATAATGGGACGATAGTTAGAGGGATCAGATGGTTTCCCAGAGTTCTTTAAACAGGAACTACAGATGAGGACCTCCAACAATCAGGAAAGCAAGAAAAAGAAAGGCAATAGTTGTAGAGTTTAAAACATGCTTACATGAGGATATGTTGCCTAAATATACACATTTTAAACTACACGATTTAGTCAGTCAGTCAGTCAGTCAGTTAAGGGCCATTCGTGATACACGCTTTGGACGATCATATTTCGAAAGAGACATGACTGACTGGGCAGATGATTATCCCGCAGTAGGTTGCCATTGTTTTCTGCGGTAGATGGGTTGCCAGCCAAGGCTATAGAACCCAATCTGTTCTATTATTTAGCCCATAACTGGAGGGAAGAGACGGATTAATATCTTTCCCGATGGTATTTGTGTGTAAGTGAATGCAATGAATTCAACTGGTATTTGAACTCGGTTCCACGATTTAGTAGCTTACCATAATATCAACGCTTGGCAATTTAAACTTAAATTTGTGAAAAGACAGATCTAAATAGCAAAAGACAATTTAAAAACTCATAACAAAAATCACAAAAGATCCACAAACTAAAATGGACAACCACTCCTAAGCAAACGAAATCTTATATAGTTTTACAGAAATCACGAATAAATTCTAATTTCAACGTCGTTTAAAAACAACTTAATGCGCTGTACAAAGGAACTATTAATCTTCCAAATAATAAAGATTAACATCTTCAATTAGGAATGAACTGACCATCAAAAGGAATTACTTAATCTTGGACCCAACTGTTATCTGTACAAAAAATATAATAGGTTAGCTGAAAAAGACGACGACGACAACAACAACAACAAAAAAAAAAAAAGAAAAAAAGAAACACGGAACTAGAGATGTTATATCAAAACATACAAAACCTTCAAGAACAGCAGTTGACAGAACCAGAAATTCCAGACCAAGGCTGAGGCTATAAAAGATAGACACGACAAAAGAAAAAAAAATCGTCCAAGCTCTTAACAAAACCATAACAAATCGCTGTCAAGGAGTTATGTAATCATACTGACATAATGTTAAAAAAGCAGACAGACTAAAAATATCCGAAGCATTAAATAAATTTGACTATAATTAAAGAATATATCATATACTTGATGACCACACGAAATTTCCAAAAGTTAACAAGAATCCTATTAACCAGCTGAAATTGAAATGCAACAAATTATTCATAGCCAACAACGCAGAACAAGACAATTTAAAACTTCCAAAAATAATCAATGACTACAAAGCATAATAGATTTATGGAACTATAAAAATACATAAACTTAACTGACCGTCTTATCCCAAATCCCCGCACCTGTTTTTCAACTAACCGAACTCACTAACCAACTGATTACACCATGCATATCTAGTAAATACAGCATGAAATTAACCCACAGACTAATCCAAATTTTAAAAACATAAAATCTCAATAATGAAACCATAGCCTCACTTAACAACCATACATGATACACTCTTGGGCGATCATGTCTCTTTCGACTTGGCAGATTTTTCCGCAGTAGGTTTCCATTACATTCTGCGGCAGGTTAGTTGCAAACCAAGGTTACAGAACCCAATCTGTCCTGTTATTTAATCCATAGCTGAAGAGAGAAACAACGGATTCATACGGTTTCCCAACATGTATGTGAATACAATGAATTCAACTGGATTTGAAGTCAGCTCTCCGATTTCTCGTTCGGAGCCGATATCTACTGCACCAAAATGCCCATCCTAAACACACACACACACACACACACACACACACACACACACACATATATATATATATATATATATATATATATATATATATATCTGAAGGGAAACTCAACGCATTATCTAAAGTAGTTATAAATTATAATGACAATGAACTAATAAGTTTATCTCATCAGACTACGTTTTATTTGCTATAAAGATTTTCCCAGAATATCCAAAAATATTTTTTTAACGAAATGGAAATCGCTTAATATCTTATATTAAATAGATCTTTTAGGATTATCCTGGCCTTTATAACGACTTTATAACGACTTTAGACGATGTGTTGAGTTTTCTTTTATGTATATCGCTAGCAGTATAGCCCGGCGTTGCTCGGGTGTAATGAAAGCTTTAAAACTAATCCATGGCCCTGGTCTTTGGACGTTGGCACGAAAGTTTCCAGTTAAAGCGAAACTGTAGACTGAAAGAAAAATGAATGGATGTAAGTCAAATTTTGATTTCTTGGTATCAATATCAAATAAGTTTTTTTCGTCGTAAACTGAATTTTGAAGGCTAAATAAGTCCTCTGAGTAAATGGTATCATGGCTGAAACTAAGAACTACAATTATACCTACTTAGGGCCAAACCCAAAGCAAAAACTAAAATAAAAGTGCTGAAAAAATACAGACATACAGGAAGATAAATAGACACATACAGAGAAACAGCTTGCCTTTTATATATATATATATATATATATATATATATATATATATATATATTATCGATTTTCTGCACTATTGTAAGAACTTGAAACTTCTGAATATCGTTTTTTATGTCTGTGTCTATGAGTGTATCAAATTTAAAATCGGACCGCTCCTACTATAACCCAATCTTTTCGATTATCGATTTTCGATATTTATCGGGTGTCCCTCGACACAAAACCTAGCTAAGAACACTCGCAGACGCTTATAGTACAATTGTGTAAATTTTCAAGAAAATCAGTTCAGCCGTTTCGGTGTCTATAGATAACGGACACACACACACACACACACACACATACACACACACACACACACACACACACACAGAGACAGACAGACAGACAGACAGACAGACAGACAAAGTTCCATTTATAAATCAATTAAGCTCGCTATACAGATCTATCGCTTAATATTTTATATTGAATAGATTTGTTTTTTATTATCCTCGCTGTTCACTGACTTGACATCACTATCTATCTATCTATCTATCTATCTATCTATCTATCTATCTATCTATCTATCTATCTATCTCCTCTCTGTTATAATAAAGACCGTTATGTATTTGTGTGTATATATATATATATATACTACTCTACGTCTATGGCACTACTCGGAGTTTCGTGCGTTATGCAATCATCAAGTGCATATTTCAAACTGACAGTTTAATAGATTTGAATTTAAGTTCACTCGATGTTCATGAAAATTAAATCTTATGAAGTTAAGTTATTGTTTTTTTTAAATAACAAGATTAATTTTTTCATATTCCACGGTTACA
Organism: Ascarosepion bandense; assembly: GCA_037127315.1. Classification (NCBI taxonomy): domain Eukaryota; kingdom Metazoa; phylum Mollusca; class Cephalopoda; order Sepiida; family Sepiidae; genus Ascarosepion; species Ascarosepion bandense. The sequence continues at coordinate 5,035,382 of JBBBDQ010000119.1, read as the reverse complement.
TATGGATAAAAATTTAAAACTTAAAATAAAAAAGAAATGAAAAATAAAAAATCAAGAATAATAATATGCAGAGAGAAGAAATCGTAGGGGCGTAAATCATGAGTCTTAAAAATTTAAATATTCAGATATTGCATCGACATAAAAAATGTAGGGAAAATTAAAATTTTAAAATTTAAAATAAAAATAAGAAAAAAATAAAATAAAAATGAAAAGGAAAATTAAGAAGTAAAATTTAGAATTTAGAATTTAGAATTAAAAATTAAACAATTTAAGGAGCAAAAATAAAAGGGGTTTTATTCATAATTGTTAAATGTATATTGCAGAGGAAAGAAAGAAGGAAAGCAAGCAAGAAAGAAATAGGCAAGCGTACAGAGGAATCTACATCAATCTTAGTCTAAGAATTTAAGTATTTTTCTATGACAGCATGTGGTCATTAAGTCACTTTTTTATTAAGCTAATTAGGATTATCAATATCATTTAAGATGACAAGTTTTTCTAAAAGGCATAGATTACATTTATCACCTTTTCCATTGTAAATCCTGCCACCCATAAGCATGGACCAAGCGAGTCTCTCCGAGAGCAATACTCTGCGCCTCCTCGGCCTTGCCCTCTCTTCTGATCTCAAGTGGAACCACTACATTGACTCTATAGCTAAATCCACTGCTAGGAAGGTTGGGTCACTGTGTCGGGCCAGGATGTTTTTCCCACCTGAAACCATCCTGCATATATACAAATCAACCATTCGTTCGTGTATGGAGTACTGCTGCCATATATGGTCTGGTGCCCCCGCTGTTTATCTCCATGTTCTTGAGAATCAGTAATGTGATAGGTGCTGACTTGGCGGCTCGACTACAGCCACTTTCCCACCGACGAGATGTGGTTTCCCTGTGTCTGTTCTATAAATACTTCCATGGCTTCTGCTCCAACGAACTTAAGTCACTGGTGCCTCCGCAACAGGTGTTTACTCGTGCAACCAGACTGGCATCGGGGTCTCACCCATTCACAGTTAGATCAACCAAATGCAGACAACACTTCTACTCCTTCAGCTTCTTTTCTCGCACCTTCCGCCAGTGGAACTCGCTTCCTTATTCTTGCTTTCCTGACGGCTACAACCTCCATGAATTTAAATGTAAGGTCAATACTCATCTCTTAAGTACTTGACCCTAATTCTTTCCACACCGCCCTGTATATCCTTTCCTTTCTCTCCACCTTTGCAACTGTCATCACACCTGTATTCCCATTCTTCTCTTGCTCCTTTCTAACTGCTTCGTCCTTCTCTTCAATCTCCTAATCTTTTTTTCATATGTAGCCCCCTGCACATCAGTGGCGTTACCGCCTTGCTTGGGGTGATATGATTAAAAAAATTTATTTTTTGAATTTAGCTACGATATTCCAGGTAATAATTAGGATCTTGCTGTTGTTTTTTCATTTCCAGTAATGTATGGATAAAGCATTATTTTGCTGTATTTACTGTTATTTAAAGACAACATGTGGTTGTTAAATCTTATTTTCCACCTGTTAGAAGTGCTTTCAAAGTAAAATTTAGCATTATTATCATCCGAATGAATTCGAGGTCTATAAACAGTACTTTCGATAGTTGATTTCCTGCATGAAATATTTAACGAAAAAAAAAAAAAGCTTTATTTTTTTAATTTTATTTTCTGAAGTATGAAATATTAAATGTGAAAAAAAAAATAAAAAAAATTAACCATTAGCCCTTTTTTTTTTTTTACATATTTTGTTTCTGTTTGAAAAAACATTTTTTAAATATTTCTTTTGTTTCAGAATTACGGGGAAAAATTTTCACTTTTTTGTTGACAAATGAATTTTTAAAACGTCGGAATTAAAATTAATTATAAAGGATCATTTTTTTTTAAATAAAAAAATATTTTAGTCTTGTTTAACACGTGTGATTTGATTTCTTTGACTTAATTTAGCAACCATCTTAGATTTTAGATGTTTTACGGAGCAAATGTAAACAATCGGCTCTATTGGCCAAAAAGTGCGAAAGGAAAAATTGCTGAATTTAAAGTATGTGTCGACCTGGCTTCCCTGTAGATATGTGTCCGTAGAAAGTTTGAATGGCGTAGCTTAAAAAATGTAGGCGTGCATAGGTTAGAGTCACACACAGACTCACAGATTGCATTATATATATATGACCGAATGAATATATATATATATATATATATATATATATATTAATTCGGTCATGCTCAGTGGTGGGTTGTATTATTATTATTTTTTTCTTATGTCTTAATGTAAGATATTCAGTAGTAGATATATCAATAAATATTTTGCCGTCATTCTCTCTCTCTCTCTCTCTCTCTCTCTCTCTCTCTATATATATATATATATATATATATATATACATATATATATAAAGACAAAAGGAAAGCTTCTCTCAGCAAACATGTTTCATTCTCTGATGGACTTTATCAAATGATTTTATTTTGCATCAAGTATTTATATACAAAAGTAAAATTGTTGTTAGTTTCTGAAAAAAAATCTCGAAAAGCGTTGGCCAAGATAAGTTTTCCTTTTGCCTTTACTCATATTTCATATTGTCTTTTCGCAGATATGTTTTATATCCTAAATTTTACACACACACACACACACACACACACACACACACACACACACACACACACACACACACACACACACACACATATATATATAACTTCAAATGATTTCTAATTTGCATATACATACACAAATTGAGATCAAATAACATTGCCGAAATGAAAAAACTTACATATTAAAAAATATTAGAAATATGCATTGATAGTCTAATTTATATATGAGAATATTGGCAACTGTACATTTTCTCCCATAGACAAGGACATCGGAATTGTCAATATTCAGTTTTTGTAACTACTTGCTTGAGGTATTGATCACTACGATATATGTCGTTACCACAAAATCAGTTGAATTTAAATTTTAATAAAGGGTTCTATTTAGCATATCTCGCAACCCAACGTTTAATAGAATCGGATGAACATCAATATTTCCAAATACATTCGAAAATCCTGTAATAAAGGTGAAGGAAAAATAAGAAATAATTTAACGAAATAATTATTTAAAAGTTTTTTTTTATAGTATCAAATAAAAAGTAATCTAACAAAATTGTAAAATTTTAAACACAATTTTTATTTAAATTTTAAATTGAAATACGACAAACAATTAGGTTATCATTCAAGGCAAAGAAAATTATACAATTGATAAACAAAACAACAAAATAGTTTTTCATTGCATAAAAATAAATACACAAAACATTCAAATTAAAAAAATAAGTAGAGTTGTTAAGAAAAAAATAATGTAATAATCAATAACTGAGAAATTGGACGGAATTTTTTTAAATAAATTAATCTTAAAATAATGAATAATTTGCTATGATTATTATATATTTTTGCAAGAGTTTATCAAAATAGTTTTTGAATTTGAGATTAAAAATAATATATATACTAACAGAATTTAAAAGCAGTAATATTATTTGTTCAATTGTTGTTAAGGACATTAAAAAAAAGAATACTTGATTTCAGTATAAGTTGGATCATTGGTTAATTGACCAACTCGTCGGTAGAGAAGGGCACATCAGTTTTAGAATTTTCAAATGACCCACTATAAAAAGTCAGTGTCATAAAAACATTATAGTAAATTGTTGAAGATATTTGCCTATATTTCTCAGATGAGGTATTTACATTGTTCGGAGTGTGGTCCTCATCTTTATTGTCATATTCATAACATTTCGGCCGTTGTACGCTCTGACTTTCTTCAGTCACCTGAAGACGGTTGGAGCGTACAACGACCGAAACGGCGTGAATATGACAATAAAGATGAGGAAAATAGTCCGAACAACGTAAATATTGTTGAAGATGTTATGAATATTTATGGAGTTAATCATGAATATTTATGAGAATGGATGCGCGTAGGGGCTTATTTTTTTAAAAATATCCCATCTGTGTTTTGCTTTTGTCTTTCGTTGAAATTAACAATAATAAGATTTTCAGGCGTCTTAGAAAACCGAAAGTGAGCTACAAGTTTATCGATCTTCTTGAATTAAACTTTATAAATATTTAAGATGCAATAACAAGAAGAGAGAAATTATGCAAAAAGGAAAGCGTTATGTTGAAATCTGGAAATGCACTAGAAACGCTCGGTTTTAAATTGTTAGTTATTTGAAGTTGGATAATGTTTTTTTTTTCGGAAGTTTTATTTATAGTTATTACTTAACTAGACTAGGCCACTCGTAAATTATTGAGAACATATTCTAAGAAATAACTTTTGTACATTGGCGTTCATTAAACATTCCTCAAGATCAATGAGTAAAGGTAAAATAAATGTTAACGCACAAAAAATTATACTCCGAAAAAAATTTCCTAAAAGTGGGCTAGTCTATTTAAGTAATACCAAATGTTCCCTATTTTTTTTTCACCAATAAACCAATTTATTTATAGTGCCAAAAATGTTCTCCGTGTTTTAATGAGTGAACCAGCATATTAAAGTAGTGGTAAAATCTCTCATTTTTTTTGAACGAGTGGACCAGTATATTTAAGTAGGTGCTGTATAAAATTGAACTGAATTCTGTTTTAAATTTAAATCTGCCCTCACCTAAAAAACTAGGTTCAATTTCTTGTTACTTTTGTATATTTGCTAATTTAGTAATTCGACCAATCTGCATTTTGCTAAAAGGTTAGGAGGACGTTGACAGCATTAATATAATTTAGAAAGTTCTTGATTCATCCCTTCGATCGACATAAAAATGAAGGGTGTGAGTATGCGTCTTTATATTTCGGTTCATGCAAGAAAGAGAAAAAATGAAAAAGAATGTATATGTGATTGATCGTACTTATGTGTACATATATATGTAACTACGGTTAAGCAAAGATACGAGTGAAAGTTTTTCTATATGAAAAAAAAATTGTTTAAGTGTATGCATATGAAAGTCAGGTAAGTAAATCTTTAGCAAAATAATTTAGATTTAATTCATTACAAAATCCCTGAGGAACACCGGTACTATTTTAGTGTTCTGTTGAATCGAAGTTGGGAATTACTTTTAAATATTCCCAATTTGCTAAGAAAAATAATTACAAATTTCCTAACCGTTTGCCTTAATATAAATAATGAATGGCTTATAAGAAATCAACAGCTTTTGATCTTTTTTATCAAAATAATTATAAAGACTAATCGGTGGAACAACGTGCAAAAGAAAATGTGCGGCTTTTTCGCTGGTCCCCATTGTAAGATAACATTTATAATTTTAACATATGCTTGATGTTTTTAATTCGTTGACAAAAATGCTTTCTGTTAGCCTGGGTTAAAAAAAAAAAACAGCAATTTGAGTAATAAAAACATTTTATCGTTTCTCCGAAACGTCCATTTTGAATATTTTCCTTTTTAGTTAGATTCCAGAGTAGTCAAATTATTATATTTTTGCAACTAAGATCGAGGAAGAGATTAATGCTGTCTTTGAGCTAAGAAAAAATAACAATTGAGATGTTCATCGATCACTACAAACTTAACCTATTCAAGCCTAGTGTCCACCTCTTATCTATCCTGCATAATCTCATAATCTACTGTTCTTACGTCTATAAAACAGCCCCATTCAGTAACTCTTTACTTTGAGTAGCTCTTGAAACTTATATTGGGAGAACACTCGCATAAAATAGACAATTTGGATGTTTTTCATTAATCCTCACCAAACCCCAAGATTTGCATAAGCAGTGATAACTGATATCGTGATTTTCTCAGCGTAGCTTAGATATGGCACAAGGCCGAAATATGGGGCAGCCAGTGAGGATCGAATTTACTATTCAGCCGTAATGCATCAGGCGAGACAAGCTTGCTAACCACGTCGAAGTGGCCAAATGATGAGGTTAGGGGGTAGGGTTTTCATTTTCTTCGTGAGGAATTGGCTCAACAAAGAAAATTAATTTTTTAGTCTTTATTTTTTTATTTTTTATCTTACGTACTTTAAAATGATAACCGTTAGTTTTTAGTAACTAACAAAAAAACAAAACAAAAACAGGAGTGTCTGTTTACGCTCAGTAAATCACATTATGGGGGATAGACTGCAAGTTTAATAAGCCTATTTGTTGTTATGGTGATGTACTAAGTCTATTGTGTTGGTATTTATTCATATGTAACAGAAAATCCTAATGTAATACTTACTGAAGTTATTGATATTAAACAAGAACACGTCTTAGAAAAACATTCAACAAGGATTTGAAATAGAAGGGGTTTTGAAAGACTCTCGTCATGAAATCTACAAAGCAAGTCAGTTTCTGATAATGATTTGGCAAGTATTCACTATGTTAGTCGAGAATTAACAGAAATAATAAAGTTCGCCTATTTGATAAAATGTTACAAGAAAATCTTAATATCAACTGTTTTCATTCTGGATCATTATGATACGCAGAATGAATCTTGACTAGTGGAAATCGTTCATTGTTTAATTGTTCACGCAGAACAGACAATCTGAATATTTTTTATGCATGTATGTGTCCTGGGTATGACGATAAACTACATTATGCAGCAAGGGCTCTGATCCTGATGAAGAGTTTGGTGGCTTTGAGGAACGTAGAACCACCTCTTAATTACTGTTGTTCCCAGGTCCACTCTGACCCGTAGCACCGGTTAAGGTCCCTGCTATGGACAAACAGTGAACCTCATAAATGAAGGTCACCCATTGATACCCCAACAACACCAATAACCGTTGGAGATAGATAGATAGATAGATAGATAGATAGATAGATAGATAGATAGATAGAGACCTTAATCTTTGTTAGAACATCCCCCTAGATGGAAAACGCATATATAACACCTGCAGCATTCTAGCAGTCGATGATATTGATGTTCCCTGCTTTTCGGATCATTGCTTGTTTTGTTCAGAGAGTGAGATTGATTCTGTGCACAGTCTTTCTTCACTTTCATGCACAGGCATTGCACAATATCTTTGGGGGTGTTCCTGGTTGGAGCGTATGGCTAACTATAGTCTTAAAAGTCGTGACTATTATTATCATTGGCCGGCCTTAAAACTCATGACCGTGCGAGGCACCGGTGAAATTTTGCAGGATGTTGTTAGATGGCCATACTTAATAACGAGAAGTTAACCATCATGAATGTCTGCGTGTTCTGCTTCAGTTGCATCCGGCGAGGAGGCTCCAGCTAGGGACTTCTAGTAAGTGTGGAGTTATCCCTCTTAGGTCCACTTTGACTCAACGGTGTAGTAATTGTTAGGGTCCCATTTATAGATAAAATAAAATTTTCCAATGCATTTTCTTTCTTTCTTAATTAATCAAGAAATTATGCATAATTGACTATCATTTTCTGTCTCCACCCTCCCTGTAAAAGGGACAACCTACAACGAGATTTAAACTTTCATCCCATATTCACTGGACGCCGTTAAATGGAAGCGACACATTTACCGATTAGGCCTCTGAGATCAACCACCCGTCAAACTAAATCTATTCAGTATAAAATAGGCTTAGAAAAGTGACAGTAAATTGTGTATGAGCAGTAACTTTTTATTGAAAAAACAAAAACAAACTGTTATTGAAATAACAAATTTTATCACTTATTACATACGAACTTCAAATGCAGGGACTAAATCATATGATACATTTAACAATCAAATCTACCGTATTAAAAAAAAGGTATTTTTTCTTTTTCGTTTCTTCTTTGTTTTTTTTTTTCTTTCTTTCTCTCTGGACTCTGCTTTCCGCTAATTGTGAGAACTCAAGGTCAAGATGGGATACTCACAATGCAGATAAGACAATGACGTCATGCTCAATGTACACTTTCAATACAGGTACTGATGACATTTCTATTATTTGTTTTTGCTCATTTTTCAAACTCCAGAAGCTCAAATTACAATAAAAAACAGAGATGGACAGAACTAGAAAAATGGAGATATATATAAATAAGACCATTTGCAGTTTTTTTTTGTGTTAATCACTGCTCTATGACAGGCACCCGCAAGATAACGAGCTAGCTAGCTAGTTGTTGTCCGGAAAGCCATGCCGATTTTAAGGCAAATTAAAGCACAAATCAAAATTATGCAATTAATTATTTAATCAACTAAATATGAACCATTTTGCTGCACAAACCTTTCTCCATTTTTCTTTCAACTTAAAGATTCCGTTTTCTCATTATTTTGCAAGGACTTGAATAAATGAAAATCCGAAGGAGCAATATCTGGGGAATATGGCGTGTCGCAAAAGAAACGTGAGAGTTGGTATTATTCTAATGGAAAAAAATATCTCTCCCTTTCGCCAATTCTGGACATTTGAATTGCTGTTTTTAATTCATCTAGAGCAGTACTTTTCAGAATCAGTTGACTGGTTACTTGGTAGAAGATCATAGTACAGGTTTCCTTTCTAATACTGCCAGATGCACAGCATGACTTTTTTAGGTTAAAGACCTGCTTTTAGGGTGGCTAAAGTTGGTTCATGTCGCATACCCCAATATCTTTTTCACTGAACAGTGTTGTAAGCGATCCATTTCTCATCACCGGTCACAATTTGCTTAAAAAAGGGTGCATTTTTATTGCGTTTATCCAGCAAATTACAGATAGATATGCGACCCAAACGATTCTTTTCACTCAGATCATGTGTTACCCAAACATGGAGCGATTTGATTACCTAAGCTTCATTAGGTGGTTGATTTTGATAAATTTAGTGTTTCTGCCAATTTCCGCGTTGTGTAATGCGGGTTATTCTTAACCAATGTCTTGATTTGGTCATAATCTGTAATGGGATGGGGTCTGCCCGACCGTTCTTCATCATTAAAACTACAATCCACAACTCTAAACTTAGCGAACCACTTCCATACAGTTCTGTCAGCTAAAGCAACCTCACTGTACACAACGTATATTTTTTGTTGTTGTTCACGAAGCCTTTTTGCCATTACTGCAATGAAAAGCATCAAGTGTCTAAATTGCACCTTATAATCTTCAATTTTTATAGGGATGAAAATTTACATGAATTAAGTAATTTTAAACTTTCTTACTTAAGAGATAGTTTGAAGTGTGCTCTAATCGGAGATGTAAGAAATTTGACGTGTTCTAACATGTTGGAACATGTGTGACTAAAAACTGACAAGAGCTTTCTGGACAACGCAACAGATAAATAATGAAAAAGTACAAATTCATGTGAACAGATAGGTATTATGCTAATTGCTAGGACATCTAGGTAATCATAGTGGGTTGGTTTCCTATTACTTACTCTAAAGTTTTGAATTCAGAGTAGATTTATTTCCTAGAGTAGCTGCCAACCAAAGCTAGAGAGCTCAATCTATACTGCTCTTTAACCCATAGCTGGGTAAGAAGGAATGGATTTGTGCCTTTTTCTGGTTCATTAGTGCGTACTGAAAGCAATAGACTAGACCGCAATTTGAACTCTGCTCGTTGGTCCTTCTTTTCGTAACGATGACCTCTGCGCTACCTGCAGATCCAGATTGAGAAACAGAGAGATAGTGAGAGAAAGAAAGAGGGCGAGAGATAAGCAGCAATGAAAAAGAGAGAAGCCAATAATTTGAAACTGACTGAGAGAGATATGGACGGAATGAGATTTCTTATATATCTACCTACTTAGGTAAATACAAACTTTGACTGATAAAGGTGCCCATACAGAGTGGAAGGGGCGGAGAAACATATATATTTAGATATTATTGTTTATTTCTTTGTAACAACTGCCTTCATTGCGGTCATTTTTGCCATAATTGATGCTAAAAAAAAAACACATGATTTTAAACTTTTGTCCCCATAAAAAAAAAAAAAAAAAATGTAATCAATCTCCACCCACCCTTTCAAATTTGAGAAAGACAAAAATTGACATTTTCAAGCTGGAACAAGTATGAAATAAAATGACAGCAACATTCACTTGAACATTTCATACGACGAATTATAAATATATTTATATAAAATTAAAAACAGTTTTGGCAATAAAAAACTTCAGCAATTTTCTTTTCAAAATAAGAAACAATACTGACTGGTTTAACTCAGAAAAAAAAAAAAACGATATTGAAAAACATACAATTTGTTTTTTTTTAAGTACAGAAAACAGTAACACATAATCGTGCGATTTGGTTGTGATATACAAACGAACGTTTCTTGTTTGGTTATTGTGCAGACTGAACAAAGATTGACTGATGACCATGACACATCTAATAATATCATAGTTTCTTTAAATTGCGATTTCTTATTTATCAACACCATACTCTGGTTGCAAAGTTCTGTGTGGCTGGATCGAGTGAATTGTTCCAGTCTTAATGTTTGGTAAGCGAATGGAGAATATTTATAGTTTTTTATTTTATTTCCTGTTTATTTGTACAGTCTTCTTACAACTGTTTCCTTCTTAAATTTCGGTATAATTTGATCTTAAGATCTCATCTTTTTTATGATTGACATTGTTTAAAGTGGTCAGTTTGAACGCATGAGAGCGTGAATGTGTTTGCTTCTTGGACATGACCTAAAGACTGATGATAATCAGTAAAAAAAAAAAAAAATGGAAATAATGATTTAACAAGTGACTAAGGGATTAAGTATATGTTGAACATTACCTTTGAGAAAGAAGGGGGAAAGCGACAGAAGAGAAAATGGTTTCGACTCCACAATTCTCCAGTGTTAGTTTCAATGAACTTGGTCATTTGCAAGAAGCACTTTTGTCCGTTGTGATAAATGAAGACATTTGATCTTCCTAATCATGTAATCAAATAATTGTACAATGCCACACAATAATAAATGTTTATTCTAATGGAAGTGTATCCCAATGCCTGATAAATGTTCTTGATACAATAGTCCTCGTTGTAACGTTTTGTGAAAGATATATATATATATATATATATATATATATATATATATATATATCAGCCAGTTTAGTGCCATACATGATACATGCTTGGGCGATCATGTCTCGAAAGAGACATGACTGACTGGGCAGAAGATTATCCCGCAGTAGGTTGGCATAGAAATCTGTCCGGTTATTTAATACTTTTCTCAAGGGTATTTATGCGTAAATTAATGCAAGGTATTCAACTAGAATTCGAACTCGACGCCCCGATTTGTCGTTCTGAACTGCACCACAACGCATATATATATATATATATATATATATATATATATATATCAGAAGTTGTACTTTCCTGTAGTTATCAACGCTGCATTCGTTATTTGATAATTTTAACATGGTAGGACCTAAAGGAAAAAAAAGAAGAAAAAAAAAGGATATATTTTGAAGCAGGAAGATTCTGCTACACAGTTCTTACACGTGATGAGTGTCAGTGTGCCTAGAGAAATAGCGTTTGAAATTATGTCTTTAACCTAGGCGCGAATATTGGTAGTGATGAAAAGTGCGCCACTATTTTAGGCATGAAGCAGGCTGTATCGAACCTACATTCTTTGGATAAGAATGTTCAACTGAAAATGGTTTATATATATATATATATATATATATATATATATATGCGTCTTTTTACATTGCAAACTTGCAAACATTTTTCATGAGGCTAATAGTATTTTGTAATACAAAAAATTGGTCCCATCATCAGATCTTTGAAGCATGTGAGCCAAACATTTCTTTGTTTTTCTTCTTATTCCGAGAAGAAATATTTTATGGACGGATGTAGTTTTGACTGTATTTACTAAGGTTACCTTAGTAATGTACAAGGCCACACGATTGGAGAACGTCAATAATAACTGAAGTTACAATTCTGTAAATGCTTTATTTAGTACCCGAAGCGCTAATTTAAAATGTCGTTTGAATAGAGATGCTTAATCGACAGGGGAAGTTTATTTAAAAATGCAATATTTAGCCATTTTCATCTTTAATTAATACAATCATAAGGACTGCGGGAAACAGCATAAAAAGCAAAAACAATAACCTATCACTTTTAACACAGATATAATTTTGTTAAATTGTTCAAACTACTTTAATATCAACATTTTTATTATCCACAACGTCTTAGATAAACGAGAAATGTGCTTTATTTCTTCCAGCGATGTAAGTGGCGATGGTTTTCCAGTAAAGAAAACGTGATTATTTTGAACTATAAACTTAAAAATACAAATACAAACGCTTTGAATTTAAATACGAAGCCGTAGAAGCATTGCCGGGAATCGTCATTGGCAGCCACAATCTCAACAATATAAGTTACGCTGATGACACGCTGCTGATAGTAAACACGGAAAGAAAAATACAAGACCTTTTACAGAAGGTAGCAAAAGAAAGCGAGAAGAAAGGACTAAGCATAAACTTCACGAAAAATGAATGTATAGTCATCAGCAAGAAGAGGAGCCCAGTATGCCAACTACAAGTCGGAGAAACTAAAAAAAAAAAAAAGAAAAAATCAAATGCTTGTGAAGTGTTTTGACAAGATGGAAAATGCGACATGGAAATCCAAAGACGCATTGGCATGGCCAAAGACGTATTTCAGAAGCTAACCAGAGTACTGAAAGACAGAAAAATCTCATTAGAAACAAAGAAAAGAGTGCTGGATTGCTACGTGATATCTGTCCTCCTGTATGGAAGCGAATGGTGGGCGATCTCATCAAGGATGAAGGAGAGGCTTGAGGCAGCAGAAATGTTGTTTTACAGAAGGATGCTGAGGATACCATGGACGGAGTATGTGGGCAATGATGAGGTGTTGGAAAGGATGCAGACAAGAAAATAACTCATACTTAATATAAGGACAAGACAAATGAGGTTCCTGGGACACATAATGAAGAAGAAGGGCTTGGAGAATTTAATACTCACATATCAGATTAAGGGAAGCCGAGACAAGGGAAAGCAGCGCGAGACGTACGTGTTAGGTCTGAGAAAATGGATGGCGGAGCGGGGTTTAAAAGAGATACCAAGAGAAAAAAATATTGAGAGCGACAAGAGACAGAGCCAAGTGGAAGTCCATGATCGCCTACATCCTGAAGGGACACGGCACATAAAGAAAAAGAAGATTATTATCTGAATGAAAGCATATATTGATTGGATAAACTTCTTGTCTTCAAACTCCCAGGACCAAATAAAAAACCCACTTTCATTTGTTAAATATATTCGTTTAGTCACCCTGGAGCGTTTATTCGAGGGGGCGCTTATTTTAAATTCCTTGGGTTAAGAGTGGCACTTATTCGAGGAGGTGGGGATTAAATCAAGCATTTACGGTTTTAGAAATATTCGGTAAGATTCTCCTGCGAATCACGACACTACATTGATGAGTCCTATATACATTATAAATAATACATAGAAATACACAACGGAAATACTCGTAACAAGACAGAAAAAAAAGACTAATCACTCACTCATGTTGAAAATGTTATTAGCCAAAAAATTGATTAAGAGTCAAAAAAGATAAAACTTGTTAAAATATTCCTCTAGTAAGGTCCTAAATGAAAGGCTATACGATCGATTTTTACTCTCAAGTCTTGAATATAAGATAGGTTGGAAAAATTTACAGAGGTATTAGGATTAATTGGGACTCAAGCAGGTGCTACCATTCCAGGTTAGGGTGGACCTGAGAACAGCAGTAATTAAGAGGTGGTTCCATGCTCCTCACAATCTCCCAATCAGAGGCTTTGCTGCTGGATCCCGTTTACTGTCATACTCAGGACCTAATAAAAATTAAAACAATAGAAATAAATAACAGTAATTTTGTCAAACCGTAGAAAGATCGCACTATTTAGATTATTCGGGTGACTGTCTCCATCTTATGCATAAAAAAGATTGCAATATGAGCTCTGGTAAAAAATACTAGAGAAAATCATTAACATAAAAAAAAAAACTTGAAATATGAACTCTGGTAAAAAAATGGTTACTGAAACATTGTCCCAGAAATTCACTTTGCTACATGGCCCAGTGGATATAGACGTTGGTTAGTTCCAGTGACTTGACCCAAAATGTTGTGAGTTCATTACCAGCCTACAGTAGTGGTGAGCAGTTAAAGGGTGATAACTCATGACTACCAGAAGTAGCTTCACGCAAGGAATGATAATGATATACTCCACTGATCGTAATAAAGGGTTTGGTTCGAATTTTTTGAAGAAGGCCGAAACGTCGTAAAAATGGCAACAAAAATGAGTCCGAATAATGTAAATAGTGTAAATACTACCTCATCTCAGAAGTCTAAACAAATACAAAGGTTGCTTACCCTAAAACCTTATCTTTCATAATTATTGGCGAAATACAGTCTTTGTTATTACTGCTACACACACACACACACACACACACACACACATAAAATCGCAGGGTGAATGTACCAGATATTTATAAAGTAGCCTTTGTATGAATATGACTAGACGTTGCGTTTTATTTTATGACGTGCCTTTTTACTAAAATGTGAAGTAATTGCAGTACGTTGTCTCTTTCTGGAGAAGAAACTCTGTTTTGAGTTGATTTTTACCGGCGGAGACAATTCGTTCTTTCGTGAAGTTACCGGTAAAAAGTTTTCTACCGAAGCAGTAACTTTAACAGGAACTTGCCCGACTTCCAACCGACATGATTCTTCAAGTTTAACATTTTCTATCCTTTCGTCTTCGTTTCCGTCTTCTGTTGCATCCTTGCTCCGACTCTGTTCAATTAAATTTGAATCTTTGCACAGTGCTTTGTAACATTCGTTTTTTAAAGATGGAACGTTTTCCGTTTCTAGTTCTGTTTCCAGCTTTGTGGACTCGTTCTGATCGCTTTGATTGTTAAGCATTTCCTTGTTATAATCCTTTTCTGGAGTTGTGACTTCCATGGTAGGGTCCATGTAATCTCCTTTCAGCCACACATGCCGCGAACCGTTGATGTAATGACGGAAGTGTCGAAAAACACGGTTTCCAAGTGAATTATACTCTTCTGGAATCAACTGGAAAATAAATAAGAGAGTAAATAAAATAAATCTACAAAAAAAAAAAAAAAAAAAAAGAAGATATTTAAGTATTTTACAACGAATAAGTTTTAAAGAGAATATTACGTTTTGGGGAATTAATTGTAATGAATGTATCAGCCAAGAAATTCAGTTATCTAGGATGTTTTGTTTTTCTTTTACTTTTTTTTTAATCAAGTTCTCCCCAAGCAAGGCAGTAAGGCCACTCAGACACGAGAGGTTACTGGGTATGAAAGTGACGGAAGTCGAGACGCTAGATCAGGACCAATAATATTGATGATTTTCCTTTGGATTTTATTAAGAAGCTCTAGATAAACAGCAGGGACCATATGTGGCAGCAATATTCTAAGCGTAGATGAATGGTAGACTTATAGGTATATAAGAAAGGTTCTGGAGTGAAAAAATATCTAGCACGACGCATTGAACTTTCTTAGCAGCTGACCTATCGATCCAATATACTCTTTTTATTTCTGCCGAGAACGTTAGCTTGAGAAGGAGCAACCAGTCATTCTCCTAGTGGTCAGCATCAGCCATACTGAAGGAAGACAGAGTAATATCTCAGATGATTAATATAGAGCAGTTTAGATTTGGCAGCTTTCAAGTTAACAAGCCATTCCTTAGTCCAGTTAACGACAGACTGAACGTCGTTTTGGATATAGGCTGCTATTTTGATCTTATCAAACTGATCAGACTTACTATCAAGACAAGATGGTAGATTTAGAAACAAAGCTGAAAAAAACTATTGAACAAAATAGTTGTTGGAAGTCAGAAGAAAGAGTTAAATAATTCTAAGAAGTGGGAATATATGGTTGCCAGCAAAAGAACCAGTCTAAGATGTCAGTTGTGTATCGGTGACGTCTGAATAAAGCAAGTGTAGAAATTCAATTATCTGGGAAGAGTCATAATAGTTAACGAAAAATGTGACATAGAAAAGCCGAAGGTGCAGCAGGGGAATAGTGAACGATAAATTTCAAAAACCGATTAAAGTATTAAGAAATAAAATATGATATTAGAAGCGAGAAAAAAAAAGAAGAATGATTGAATACGATGAGATGTTTAGACTGATATCCGGCTATAAAAATTGAATAATTTCTTTATTGGCTGAATAAGTTAGTATATATTTAAAGATTGTCCTAATCATTCCATCTGCTGGTAATTTTTGATATTCGACATGTAATATAGTTAGTTCATTTTATGTAAGTGTTAGCCAACGACATAATGATTAGACTTAACGTATTTTCTTGTGTATGATACGAATTGAGTAAAACACGACCCTGTGTTTCTGTAGCTAAAACAGGTAATAAATTACATTCTACGACCCTGTAGTACATCCATTACTGTATAAATTAGCTTTTGAAACGTTATACGAAATTATCCATTAAACTCTCACTGTCGTGTATTTCACTAAGGCAATTATATTTTCATGATATTAAAGAATAGAAATGAACCGGATGTTTAGCCATTGCGTGTTTCTTTTCCTAATTTCCGTTTCAAAACTTATTTTCGGTGAAAGCTGCTTTGTTGTAACATTAATGTTATCAAAACATGAGAAATCCTATGTTTTCTCTTTAATCAATTACGTTGAATTTCCTGTCTTTGAGACAAAAACAGTTAAATTACGCTAATTCCCAATGAATAAATATGACTGCCATAACAAACGCTTTTTGTAAACAATTGTGATCAACACCTGCTTACTTTGTGTTTTAACACATCACTCAATAAATCCCGGGCTTGACATATAGATGACGCCACTAATAAAAATCCATATGAATTTTATGAAGTGCTAATCTTCAAATGGCGCGTGACAAAATTTGGATGATTAGTTTAAAAATTGCAGTTAAGTGAAGCTACTGTTGCAAATTTTCAAAACAATGGAAAAATATGAATTTCGTGTGTTGATTAAGCATTGCTTTCTTATGGGAAAAATTACTGTTCAAGCAAAGCAATGGCTTCATAAGTGTTCTTCGGACTTTGCTCCGTCAGAAACAACGGTTAAGAGGTGGTATGCTGACTTTAAACGTGGTCGTACAGACACAAATGATGCCCCAAATCAGCAGATGCCTCAGAACACACGCGCGCGCGCGCGCAATTCCCCAAACTCGTTTTGGCCAATCGTAAATTGAAGTTATAGCAGAGGAGTTGAACATATCAGAAGGCAATGTATTCACCATTTTTCATGAACATGTGTCAACGAGAAAGCTGTGTTTAAAGTGTTTTTTTTTCCTCACAGTCAATCAAAAACAACAATGCGTCGGCGACTCAGAGCATTGTTTCAGAGATTAGAATCACGTGAACGATTTTTTTTTTGTACATTGTTTGCAACTATTTCAACGCAACAAGAAGGAATTTTTGCGTAAATATGTAACAATAGCAGAAACATGGATCCACCACTTCATTCCGGAGTCAAATCAGCAGTCAGCTGAGTGGACAACAGCAGGTGAAATCCGTCCACATTAGATATGAAAAATACTAGAACACTGAAGGTATGATCAAGTCAGCAGACATTGACAATAGGTCGTATATTGTACTAACTTATCGAGGTAATTTCCGAAGTAATAGGAAACATATTTCATTTTCAGGTTTTGAAAATAGTTAGTGATCATTACAAGAATCTTCAAACAAATAATAATACAAGATAAAGTACTGAAAAAATAATGTGAGGACGAAAAATAAAAACTCCAAAATATCTGTTTGATTTCACAAATTAAGTGAGTTATAGCCCCTGGACTGTAACCAAAACAAATTTGGATTTGAAATTATTTATTTTGTAATTTGGAAAAGTTATAAATTAGTAATGAAAATGAACTACTAGGGGGATGCTATAACAACATCAATAATGATAATGATAATTGTAAGCACTTTCAGTCCCACTAGGGAATGCTGGAATCAAGAAAGATCCAGTGACAGTTTAAATACAGGAGTTGTTAAGTTTACCACATGTCGTCGTCTTTGTACTGCTTTGATTTTTCAGCGGCCAGTTTCATATAATATACATTTCCATCCACAGCGCAGTAGAACAATACTCTCAAGTCCTGAAGAAAGGTAGTATTTTAAATTCTTTTCAAAATGTGACCAACGGAAGTGGATTTCAAATATTCTGAGGAAAAGATAGGATTAATTATTTCTAAGATGATTTCACAAAATGCATAAGAGGGGAAATAATTGCGGAGGGTGGAATTTCTTAAAATTAATAAGCAGGTGATAGTTTTGATTATTACGGATCAATAAATGCATTCTGTGGTCTCTCCATTTTTTTTTAAATAACTGAATGGTTTAGGGAATGTTGAAATGGAAATTAATTATAGATTATGAATTTCTAACATGATGGAAATGTTTGATCATATGTACAGACACATTTGTAACGCCATGTTTAATTTGGATATATGCGTCACATGTTAATCGTGTACATGTTTTGGAATTCAGTCAGTCAGTTAAGTACTCTACGTGATACAAGCCTGGACGATCATGTCTCTTTCGTTCCATGACTGACTAGGCAGAACATTTTCCCGTAGTAGGTTGCCATTTCTTTCTGCGGTAAACTGGTTGCTAACAAAAGCTATAGAACACTTTCTGTCCTGCTATTTAACTCATAGCTGGAGGGAGAAGAGATGGATTCATACCTTTTCCAAGGGTATTTGTGCGTAAGTGAATGCAAGAATTTAACTGGAATTCGAACACAGTTCTACCAATTTCCCATTTCGAGTCTATATATATTACACCACAACGCACATGCTGGAATTACGTATGCCATTTACCTCAATTTTCAGTTCGACAGCTCCAATCTTCAGGTTGGCTTCGTACAGCGTCTTCTCTTTGGCTACGTGAACACCTTGGCTTCGTACTGTGCATTTTTTCACAAGGTTCAGCCGTTGGACAATTTCTGGTCTCAGAGTCACTACATCACTGCCAGAATCTACCATAAAAACTGAAATAAAAATAAATTTCTAATTATTATTTAAATTAAAGGCTGTTATAAAAAAATTGTATTGGTATGCTGAGCTAAATTTCGATACTAGGCCTTCACATTGGCTTTTGCATAAATAGCCTTGGAAAAGTATGAATTCATTGCTCATCATAGGCTTAAATAGTAAGATAGACTGTGTGATCTAGGTTTGGTTATCAACGAGTCTAGAAGAAGAGCAAATCTACATCTAAAAGCGGCTGAGCATGGGTCTAGCAACTCTAATCCGTAAAAAGTGTTTGACAGAAACAACACAACAGCAACGAGAAGCGTGGTGATGGTTTGGCACAATATTCCACAAGGGAGTCTACAGGCTTATTGCAGTTCCTTGCATAAGTATTCACACGCGCTTCGAACTTTTCTACATTTTGTACTGTTACCTATTAGAATTCAAATTGGCTTAAATGGTCTTTTTAACAGTTGATCAACACTCAATACCCAGTGCTTTGAAAGTGAAAAATACATCTTATCGTAACGAAACAGTCTTCTCTTTGATGCATAAGCATACACCAACACTTGAGTCAATACTTTGTAGAACCACCTTTTGCTACAATTACAATTGCATGTCTCTACTAGTCAAAACAACATGAAAGTATAAAAATACACTTTTATAGAAATACATACATAAAAATAGACTTTTATAGAAAAATATACATTTTAGAAGGAAAAATATTACCAACAATACATTTTTGAAGAAAAATTATTAACGTAACACATTTTTGAAAGAAAAAAATTATCCTCAGCAGTTCATTTTTGAATACAAAACTAGAAGACATTTTAAGTTTTCTAAAATAAAAAAGAATAAAACAAAACTTTTCATTAAAATCTGACTAAATCAACCTTCTCACGGTAACCAAACATTAAAAAAAAATACCTTAAAACCCCACTTTTTTGGGCATTAAATAACCCACAGAGGTTGATATGCCGATAAACAGAAATCAAACTCAAGCACATTCAGATTGAATGGAGACCATTTGTAAGCACCAATTTTCATGTTGTGTCACAAATTCTCAATTGCATTTCTGTCTGGGCTTTGACTGAGGCATTCTAACACATTAATATGCTTTGGTCCAAACCATTCCGTTGTGGGATTGGCTGTATGCTAAGGGTCGTTGTCTTGCTGGAAGACGAACTTCTGACCCAGTTTCAAGTCTTTTGGAGGCTATAACCGGTTTTCTTTGAAGATTTCCCTGTATTTGGATCCATCCATCTTTCTATAGACACTGACCAGATTTCCTGTCTCTGATGAAGAAAAGAATTTCCATAGTATGATTCTGTCAGTGCCATATTTCACGGTGAGGATGGTTTGCTCAGTGTTACACGCAGTGTTAGATATCCGCCAAAGTAAGCTTTTTGTTTTACACAAAAGAAATCATCATCAGGTGGATTATATTGACTAATTATGTAACTTCAGAAGACAATCTATCCCACTGGATTTTACTTAGGAGTTCACAGTAAAATTTGGAGTGAATACATATTCGCTCATCACTTTTAAGATTTATATTAGTAAATAAGTTGAAACAACATGTAATATTTCCACCCTCTTCAAAATGATGCAATATTTTGGTGATAGGTCATTACATAAAACCTAATAAAATACGTTTAAATTTTTAGTTGTAACGTGACAAGATGTGGAAAAGTTTAAGCGGATGAAGCACGTTATATAATTGATTAAGATGATGTTTTTCAAAAGTTTTATTTTTCTTCATCTAGGTGGGGGTGGGTCATTTTGAAAGTTCCTTTTACACACCAAAAGTGCTTACCGATTTCTTCTTGTTGGTCTTTGTCTTCCGTTGAGAAAATGGTTGCCTCAATGCAGAGGAAATCAAATTTGGCGTACTCCAAATAATCCGGTTTCATCCATTTTCCATAGGCCACTGGATATTCCACATCGTTACTTGACTGTTTCTGGAGACGAGCCACTATTTATAAAAATTGATAAAAATTACGTCTAGAGACGAACTATTATTGATAAAAATCAATAAAACAATTGACAAAAATTGTTTCTAGAGACGCACCATTATTGGCAAAACATTTTCTAAAAAAAAAAAAATGAAAATATTTCTTTTTTTTAATCATTTCACTCTTAGTAAAGTGATAATGCTACTATGACGTAAGGAGCTAGTAAAAAGGAAAAAGAAGAAAAATACTTTAGAAGGAACCGGAAACCCAATAATAGTATTAATTTAAGAATTTTTAAGCGGAGACGTTAGAAGTAGAAGTTGAAATAGAATTTATGAAAATGAAACCGGAAACCCAGTCCTAAACAGGGGGGGAAAAAGGGATAAATCGCTATTCCTGTTCAAAAGACTGGCATAAACATTTCTTCTGAAGACTAATTAATATAAACGAAATTTAATAAAAAGATGATTCTGGAGACGAGCCACGACCGAGAAAAAATGCTCATTTCTTTTTAAAGATTAAAACATGGTTTTATTTATATTAGCTTTGTAGAAAGTTGAAATGCGTTATCTTTTAACGTTCAAGACTGAAGGATGTTAATATCCCCTTCTTGAAATTCACCCTTTGTCTTAATTTTGTCTTCCTCACTGTACTATGACTTATACTTATTTTCTTGCGATGCTATTTCATTTCCGGGGAGTAATCATTGTTTTACTTTTGGCTAATACACATCATCAAAAAACTTTTTTTTTAACTTTTCAAAACAAAAATTTGCAAGTGTAATTTTAAATCTATTTTTCTTGTTTACATTATAAGCACAGTAAAATACATACAATCTAAGATAAACGGATTAGCTGGGGAGTGTGAAAGAAAGTGAGAATGAGAAAGAGACAGATATACGAGAGATAAAGCAAGAAAAAGAAAGAGAGAGAGAAATAGAGTGAAGTGTGAAAAAGAGAAAGAGAGAGAAAGAGAGAGAGAGAAAAAAAGGAAAAAAAGGAAAAAGATATTGAAAGAAAAAGAAAAAAGAAAGAGTGTGAGAAAGAAAAAATGAGAGTGAGAAAGAAAAAAGGATAAAGAGAGAGTGAGAGAGAATTAGAGATAGAGAAAAAAGAAAAGATAAAAAGAGCGAGAGAGATAGAAAAATAAGTGGAAAAAAAGAGATAGATAGATAGATAGATAGATAGATAGATAGATAGATAGATAGATAGTGAAATGCAAAACTCTGCATACGGTCATATTCAGACGTATATGTTAGCCTCCATCGAGGATTTTGATGAATAATTTTAAGAGTTTATCTTCTAATTAGAATCTCGTTCTCGGTATGACGATAAACTACATCCGACAGCAAGGTCCCTGATCAGGTTATTAGAGATTTTGAGGAACATGGAATCACCTTTTAATCGCTGTTGTTCTCTCGTTCACCCTGACCCAGGGAGATAGCACCTGTTATGGGTAATTAGTGAACCTCCGAAACAAAACACCATGAAACTATAAAAATACATTTTTATAGTAAAGAATACTAGCAATACACTTTTGTATAAAAAGTTACCGACAATACCTATTCATAGTAGAATTACCAACATAAAATGTCTTTATTACATCAAAGCCCATAAGAAATTTAACTTTCAGCATTAAATGACCCATAAAGAAGTTGATATACCATTAAACAAACAGTTCCAATCAATCAATGATAACCAATCTACAAATCAATTTGTAATAACTTATTCGGGGCATAACTTAGAATTATTAAGCAAAAAACCTAATGTTTTAGAAGAGTAAGGGTGCATTAAACTATATACACACTTGTGCAAATTAATTGAAAAAACTGTTTTAACTTCTTTTCTTTCACCATACAGTTAGTTTTAGACCCATTGGATTTACAGAGTGTAATCGATTTCTACTCTCATTTGCAGTGGTGTGCAATATGAATCTATTTTCGGGGTATATGATGAAAGTTGTTTGGCCTCGAAAAATATTGTGTCAAGACCCTTTTTTTCGACTGTCAATTAGTTGTGTTGCGGTCATCATCTACCATGGATGTTACTCCAAGGAAGCGTACGAAGATTGTAACGCTGCACGAACACACTGGCACGCCTTACAGAGAGAACGCGGATATTATTAGTGTCAACGTTTTATCTGTCCGTTGTATCATCGAGGCGAAGAAACAAACTGGATCCATCAGTCCAAAACGTAAAGGAAAATGCGGTCGGAAAAAAAAAAACACGAAGAGACGACGTATAGACCAGAGAAAGTGTGAAAGATCCTGGAAAAACATTTACACGAGAGATTTTTTTTACACTGAACAAACCATTAAATCATAAACGTTTTCACTTATATTTAACAACTGCTTACCTGCTCGTTCGAGTCTTTTTCTATGACCAGGTAACATGATCTCAAGGTCATCGTAAATGTCATCGTCTGGTAATACCATTTGTCGAATGATATTCAAGTTGTCTCGGCCTGACTGAAGAAAATTTATATAGTAGTACTCGAGCATGTTTTCTCGGAGCCATTCGTACAATTCTTGTTCCTCTGAGGGGCGGTAGTGACAAGCTGTATAAACAAATGAAGAAAAATCCCTTAGAATGAAGTACGAAGGAAGAAAAAAAAGCACTAAATTTTGTAGGATATTTAGCAATTGTGGTGCAGTGGATATCGGCCCGGAACAAGAAATCGGGGAGCTAAGTTCGAATTCCAGTTCAATTCGTTGCATTCACTTACGCGCAAATACCCTTGGGAAAGGTATTTAATCCGTCTCTTCCCTCCAGTTATAGATTAATTAAGAGGACAGATTGGGTTCTATAGCTTTGGATAGCAACCAGTCTACTGCAGAAAGCAATCGCAACCTACTGCGGGATAATCTTCTGCCCAGTCAGTCATGACTCTTTTGAGACATGATTCTCCCAAGCGTGTATCACGTATAGCACTTAACTGACTGATTAATTTCCAGGGTTTTTAAGGGTTTTTAGTCGGACTTAAAACCTTTCAGTACTATCTCATATATATAGCTGTATTTTTCCCTGATAACTACAATATTAAAAAATTTAAATGCAGTACCAATGGTCATCTTCTGTCCTCATTTTCCACTCTCGATAGATACCACTAGCGTCTGCTCGTCCTTATGATTAAAGAATTATTTTCCACCCTACAATTTTTTTGTCGCAGACGAAAAGTCATAAATTTCTTGCTGTTCTATTGCTATTTCCATAGAAAGTATTCAGTCGAACTACATTCCCGAGTTCCTACAATTATAACCTCCACGGCTAAGATCCGCCCTGCCACGCACATTGTAGCAAATGACTCTCATTTCCTTCATTTTCCATTGACGTGATATATGTTCCATTTGAGCAGCTTCACACGAACTGCTGTATTGTGGAATCAACTATCAGGAGGATGCTTTCCCAGTCCCTACAGTCTTGACCTGTTACGTCTAGGGCTAACCGTTATCATAAACTGTGCTTCATTCTCCTTACTCTGTAACCATTTACCTTGGGTCTTGTAGAGGTGAACATTATTGTAAAAATGATACATTGGATGGATCTGAAATAGGGATAGGTTTCTTCAAAGAAATAGAAAACCAACACGACTTAGAAAACAATAGTAGAAAAGTGGAATAATGCTTTAGGTTAGTATTCTAAGCTGTATCATTTAAACTTCTTTCAAAGTTGTTGACAAGAGAAATCAGTACTAAGGGAAGATATATTCGTTATTCTCATAGATAAAAAAAATAATCTTATTTAGCAGAAAAAAAAAAGCGTAAGTAGTCTTATACAGCAATTTTATAAGAGTAACTCTTACAAAAATATAGATTACATTAAGTAAATGTTTAAACTTTCCAGAGTTACAGTGAACGCGTTAATACAATTAACTTTATCTTGTTCGATAAAGTTAATTTTATTAACATGTGCACTGTAACTCTAGAAATAATGTATAATTATTCTTATATAGCAATTTTTAATGACAATTCTTTCAAAAATATGACATTATGTAAGACTTCAAATATCCAGAGTAAAATAGAAAGCGTTAAACAGCTCAAACTATTTTGAGCTCGAATCAACTACTTTCAAGTACATGTATTCATACCTCAATTTTAAGACATTTTCGGGATCGTTTAGAGAGATTTACTAAACGTTTTGGCGAATGGCTACTTGCCAGATCATATGCGAGTGAAATACGCACTAAAAATAAGATCAATATATCAGTAAATATGATGACTTGACATTCCAATAGCTTTTTTCATAATTTCTTTTCGAAAGATTAAAGGGCTTCTCGGAACATCAGTGATTATCAAGTCTGCTCGTCAAGATAAGACTGAGAAGTGACTTAAACGAACAGTATAATAATGTCGTCTTTTCGTACCTCACCGACATTTTCTTACATATCTGCTGTGTTATGGAACTAGTTATCTATAGCAGATATATGATTCGTCACCACATTTATCAACAGCGTCACATGAACTGTCAACTTTTAGGTACTTTCAAATTTCATGATTTACAGCTAAAATATTGATTGGCGCTACATAATTGCCCCTATATGCCAAAGTAATAGCTACGTCATATTAAATCCATAGCAATTAATTTTTGTATCATTCAGTGATTATGAATTCCAACATTTAAACTATATTTATTTTCTTTTTTTGCGCATATATTGCACACCAGAATGATTCCGCAGTAATGTCTATTCTGGGGTCATAGAAAGTTTAGGGCTTCTATGACATCAGGCTTTCTCTTTCTTGGTCCCAGACGAGAGCGATAATTTCTCGATTAGTATTCGGGCATAGCTTCCGCAGGATTGCAAGAATTTCAACAATATTTGCGCCTATACAAATCAGATACTTTTTTTTCAAAACTGTAGGAATTCTGAACAATTAGGTTTTGTTTGGACCAATCAGACACAGTTTGATCCAATTTGATTTCCCGCTCGACTACAGATTGTAGCAAGGCCATATTGAGATTTCTCGAGCGCGCAAGCCAATAAACGAAATACACGCTGTTTACAAAAAACTGGGGCCTATTTTAAATACGAATATCCATTATAATAACCTCTGAAGTAATAAAGATGACAGATTAACAATAAATCCATTAATTCTTTATATATATATATATATATATATATATATATATGTGTGTGTGTGTGTGTGTGTGTGTGTGTGTGTGTGTGTGTGTTTACAATGAGGTTCACTCTGTACAAGGCCTCTGTACAAGACACTCAAGGTAGAAGGTTACAGAATAAGAGGAAGAGTTTATGAAGATATGTGTAGAAGATAACTCTATTCTTGAACAGGTCAAGTCTGTAGTGATTGGAGAAGCATTCTCGTGAGAATAGGTTCTTTAGCCATCTTCAAGAGCGACCGTTTACTCTTCAACAACAATCTTCACACAGTAAAAGCTACTCTGTATTATAACACACGGAGAATAAGTATACCGAATACAACACTCTTGAGAATTGTTAAAGTAGTGGCTGAAAGCGCCCGGAACAATAAAAACTATGTACAATTTTTATATATTTTAACCCCTTAAAATAGAAAAATATGTTACAATGCTGAAAAACTCAATAAAAGATTGATTAAACTATCCATGTGGGCTGTATGTAATAAAAGACGTTTAAAAGAAAGTTTTCTCTCTTTCATATATATATATATATATATATATATATATATATATATATATATATATTAATCGTATCACCACGAGCAACGCCACTGATGTGCAGGGGGCTAGATAAGAGTAAACAAATTGGGAGGAGAGTAAAGAGAAAGACGAACCAGTTAAGGATGGGAATACAGGTGTGATGACAGTTGCAAATGCTGAGAGAAAGGAACAGATACACAGGGTTGTGTAGAAAGAACTAGAGTCAAGTGGTTAAGAGATGTAGCCGTCAGGAAAGCAAGAATATGGAAGCGAGTTCCAGAGGCGGGAAGTGCGAGAAAAGAAGCTGCAGGAGTAGAATTATATATATATATATATATATATATATATATATATACACGAGATGCTAAATCAGAAAAATTTATTCAGATTTATCAATCTGTTCGTCTGTTAGGGAAATTTTCCTATGTCGTGACGGCCATTTTTTCCGAAATCACTCAATCAAAAAATAATAAATCTCATTTACAGTCAATATTTTCCGGTAACCTTTACTTTTTAATTTTAATTTATTATTATTGTTGTAAGTATTTTGTATCCCCAAACCGTCATGGAGTTGATTATCACCGCTTGCTGTCCTCCCGGTTTCATTGGTATACTCTAGGCTGTTTTCTTATTTGAGAAGAAGAGGGCCTTAGGAGGTAGCACTTAGCTATTTGATGGAAGCCGTGATGAGATAGTAATCATGACTTTTCAGGTAAATACAATTGGACTGGCACAGGTTTGACAGATAGATTGATAATTTTCAATATCTTTATGCATGAGTTCGCAAATGGACAAGGCTCACCTGAACTCAGTTTATAGAATAAGCTGTAAAATGATAGTTCTTTTTGTCACTTCCTGTGAGTCATATGTTCATATGTTGCTATTGTTTTCCATCATCATTTATCCGTCTATCTTCGTATCTATGGTAGTCTGTTCATATCTATCTATTTATGGTAGTCTGCTCATTATCTATCTATCTATCTATCTATCTATCTATCTATCTATCTATCTATCTATCTATCTATCTATCTATTAGTTTGTTTCTATCTCTCTATCTATCTATATCTGTTTTTTTATCTCTCTATCTATCTGTCTGTCTGTCTGTCCGTCTGTTCATTATCTATCTATCTATCTATCTATCTATCTATCTATCTATCTATGAAAAGACAGATAGATAGATATCTATCTGTCTTTTCATATCTATATGTATCCATCAACACAGCTTTATTAAAATAAAACTATGACTTTTACGTAAAATTTTATGAATTCGTGTTATTTCTTATAATTTGATGTTCTTTTCGCATTTTCTTTCTTTCCTAAATTCTCTTTCTCTTTCTTGCTTTTCTTTTCTTAAATGTTTTCTTGTTTTTCTTTCTTTCTTAATTTTTCTTTCAACCACTCACTATTCTCCATATTTAATCCGCTTCGCTCAGTAAAGCAGAACTACAGATGAAGATCCTGTTCTCCCATATTGTAAAACTCTGGCCTTTTTGCAGAAAACGCGCACGCACGCGTGCGCGCATACACACACGCACACATACACTCACATCATTGCATATAGAGAAGACATTTATATACAATAAGAAACGCTAACAGCCATTGTCTTTCAACTGCCTGGTTATGCGCATGCCCGACACGTGCGTAAATATCGCGTACCTTTGTTGTAACTTTCCATTCATTTATTTTTTATTTAAACAATGTCTGGACAATTGTAAACACGAAACCTTACGCGCAAATAGATTTTCTTCCCTTTCTTTTTATAGAACGTCCGGTTTTACAATAACAGCAAACTTAATTGACACCTTCTGGATTAAAACAGCTTTTTTAATCTTCACTAATCTCTGGTGTATAATGTTGATAATTTGACTTTTTCAATTATAATGCTTATAATTTGACCTTTCCAATTACAATGTAGCACTTTTCAGTGTTCTCTCGTGAAACAGAGATTGATTAACCGTTAAGCAAAATAAGGAAATTTATAGAGTAGAAAATATATAGATATCATAGATTTTTGTTTTCTTCTGAAAGCATTAGTTATAAAACTGCAATCACATAATTTGTGTTTACTTAGAAGTAAAAACAAAAACAAACAAACAAACAAAAAACAAAACAAAAACAACTCATTCCAGTATTAATGAGGACTTTGGATGTAAACTTCTTTTATAAGCCATACTTCTGAGCCTGACTGTGGCGGTACAATATCTGATATAAGTTAATATCTGGGAGAAAGTAATAAAAAGAATGTTCTGAAAAACGGCCGGAGACGAGAATTCCTTCTCAAGATTATTTTCAACCAATTAAAAAGATGGAATGTTAAACCTGAGACAATTTTGAAATGTAGTTTATGTCTCGGTGGAAACTGTTAAATGATTAGCCGTCATCCATCTCAGTTACTATTCGTTGTGATTCTATTCATGAGTATCGAGAGTGAGATGGAAGCAAGCAGAGAAAATAACTCAATGTATTGGGAAAAGAGGTCACTGTATTCTGATACATCCGTGACCCTTAAACAACATACAAAAACGGATAATATTGAACATGTCTGAAGCAAAAATACAACCAGATTAAGTTTTTCTTAATAAGACGACGGCGACTCACCTTCTTCATTTATAATTTCACAATGCAGTACCAACTTTCCTTTCATGAAGTGGACGCTCTCGACATTATAGCACTCTTCTAACTTCCAAATGGCCTAACAAATCTCTATATTTTCTCTTTAAGTTACTATCTGAGAACTTTGTGAACTGTACTGGTACTTTATTTTATCTATTCAAGGACTTTTATAATTTCTGCTACTACCCATTTTTTAACAATATTTTTATTAGTTATATTCTCATTGTCGTAATGTAGATTTTAAGCGCCTTTCCTATAAATATTTTCATAGTAATTTCTCTGATGAACTTTCCTCGATGGTACTTAGACTTTATGAATTTAAGCGTTGAATTAGATTGGCGGCAAGATCTCATAATTTTACAGTAAATATGACTAGATGTAACCGCAAGTTCTATGCCAACAGTTGCTTCTATCGCCTTTCTCACTTGTGGAAATCCCTTCCGGCTTCTTGCTTTCAAGTCAAGATTGATCTTCAAAAATTTAAATGCAATGTCAATTTAAATGCAATATCAATTTAAATGCAATGTCAATCGTTATACGTCCTGGATATAACGACAAACTACAACTGGTTGCACGACCTCTGATAGAGAGATTTTGAAGAGAGTTGAAACACTTTATATTTACCCTTGTTCCCTAGAGTGGTTGCACCTGTTAGGGTCTCAACTATTGGAAAATAGTTACTCCTCCACCAAACTAGGATCAAAACAATATGAAAGTAGGACCTTGAATAAATTATCGCTGATTTTTTATGAAAAGTAATATTTTATTTGCAAAAAATTAGTAAGGAACATATCACTAAAAGTAAAGTTAATCGCTAACCACTACTTTTCCCCATCGTCCTGGCAGCATTCGAATTCCACATCTTTTGAGGCTAGCCATATACCATCGATCGGAAAAAGTGATAATCGGACGGGGGCAATGCCTCCTGGTGAATATAGAAGGTGGTGTAGGACTTCCCATTTAAGCGTTTCTAAGTAGGTTTTCACCCGTTTTGCAACATGTGGCCTAGCCTTGTCATATTGCAAAATCACTTTGCCGTGTCTCTGCTCGTATAGCGACCGTTTCCTTTTCAATGCTCGGTTCAAACGCATCAATTGTAGTTGATAGCGATCTCACGTGATGGTTTCGATCGGTTTCAGCAGCTCATAATAAAATACACTCAGCTGAATTCACCAAACGCAAAGTAGAAGCTTCGAACCATGGATATTTGGCTTTGCCGCCAATGTTGATGAATGGCCGGGATTAACCCACTATCTTCTATGTTTAGGGTTATCATAGAGTATAAGCTTTTCATCGTCAGTCACAATTCGATGCAAAAAAAACCTTTTCTTTTCTGCCGTTGAAGCAGCTGTTCGACGTCTCTTGGCTTCAACTCATACGGCACCTAATGTCCTTGCTTTTGAATAATTCCTAATGCTTTCAAGCATTTTGAAATTGTTGTGTGGTCAACTCCTAATAATGCTGCAAGTTCAGCTTGCGCCTGACATGAGTCTTCATGAAGCAATCCCTCCAATTTTTCGTTTTCAAATTTTACTGGTGCGCCAGAGCATTCTTCATCTTCAACATCAAAATCATTGTTTTTGTAGCGTTAAAACTAATCTCTACATGTTGTTTCCAACAGAGCTTGGTCGTCTTAAGTATCAACAAGAATTCTGTGTGCTTCAGTTGCAGATTTCTTTTGAATAAGGTAGTGTAGAGAAATCGGGGAGCCGAGTTCGAATTCCATTTGAATTCCCTACAGAAAGTAATGACAACCTACTGAGATATAATCTTCTGCCCAGTCAGTCATGTCTCTTTCGAGACATGATCGCTCAAGCGTGTATTACGTATGGCACTTAATTGACTGAGTGTAGTAAACTTTCCCGCAAATATACTTTCTTTTGTGCGAAATCCGACATTTTTAACGCTATGAAAAAAAAAAGAAAGTTATTTACACTTTGTCGAAATGACATACACTGAATTTCAAGCTTGCTTATAGTATTTCCTTATATATGTGTTACCATCTGAAAGTCCACGCACGCAGTTCTGGGAATACCATCTGCTGGAAAACATAGAGAACTTATTCAAGGCCCAAATATAAAAATACATTTTTATAGTAAAAATACCAACAATATATTTGAAAAAAATACTAGCCATATATTTAAAAAAAAAAAAAAAAAACTAGTAGCAATACGTTTAAAAAATATTACCAGCAATACATTGAAAAAAATAATAGCCAGCAATTCATTTTCGTAAATGAAATTACTAATACTCCCAAGAAAATTAAATGAAACATAACGAGTTGATATGCCGCTAAACAAATAAATAAATATAAATCGTTATATTCTGTCTTCTTAATTCCAGTTCTTTTTTTGTTCTCGCTCCTTAATTACTTTTTTCATATACTTTTACACTCAATAACCCGCCTGCGTCTTAGTGGCTTTACTTTTTGTCTCGGGCGAAATGATTAAGAAAAAGTACCTAGCTTTTTTTTTACGCCCCACATAATATTTTGATGATTCCCTCTACACTTATTTTCCTTTCAGTCAGTTAAGTGCCATACGTGATACACGCTTGGGCGATCATGTCTCGAAAGAGACATGACTGACTGGGCAGAAGATTATTCCGCAGTAGGTTTCCGTTACTTTTTGCGGTAGACTGGTTGCCGACCAAGGCTATAGAACCCAATCCGTCCTGTTATTTAACCCATAACTGGAGGGAAGAGACGGATTAATACCTTTCTCAAGGGTATTTGCACGAAAGTGATAATTTCACATAAGAAATTATTGTAAATAAACAATTTCTTTCTGTTTCAATATCATGTTTTTTATTGTGTGCATAAAGAATTGTTGATATTTTTTGCTTGTGGGAAAATACTCATACATTTTCCTATAAGAACTTTTTAGATAACCAGAAATAACGACACAATTATTGTTGAACTTCAATTTTTCGAACAAACACTACCAGAAACGTTAATCTCATAAAAACTTATTTTTAATAAGTCCTCATAAAAACATAGTTCGGTGTTATTTTACTGTTTTAATATATGGAATATATGTTATAATATGAGTGCTTGAAATATTTTCTGAAATACTTTGGTAAATAAATGTGATCCAAAAGTTCATGATGGCAATGATTTTCAGTAGTAGGCATTCGAGAGACTGTACAGTCTATTAAGTTGGATAGCTAATCCTTATCGAAGTTGCCTGCTCAGGCACATTTTTGTTCCTTCAACATCTGTGTTGATACTTCAACGATATTTTATATTCATGAGGATTTAGTAATGATATATAATTTTTAGAAAGTAACTAAAATTTGTTTCCCTTATTTTCAAGGTGGCTCTAGGATTACGCCTAAATCTACTGTGCTTTTCCATCCCCCCCCTTAGGAGATATAACCAGGATAAATACACTGCCCTCAAACAAACAAACAAACAAAAAAAAGAAAAAAAAAAAGAAAAAAGGGAAAAGGAAAGCTTGAAGATCTATAGTAGACACCCATCCACCAATCTCGGGAGATTATGAGATCTACTAAGATGGCTGTTGCAGATGCCTACTCAATTACGTCTGCTTCTCAAGGACAAACAGTGATATATACTGCAATTATAATGAGCAGACCTTAATTACAGTTTCTGGGAGAGAGCGTATAATCTGATGTGATCAGTATTTGAACAAAGTCAGTACACTCAAATCCTCGGTCACGATGATTTGTGACTTCGTGCTAGCGTAACCATCAATGATTTTCGAATAAAAGATTATTCAATACATTCACAGTATCTCGTTGGATATAAATTATTCACAATTTCTACATGAACTAATCTAAAATCCAAACAGTGGCGCAGGTTATCATTTAGTTAAATTTCATGGGTGGTGAATCTGGGCTTTTATCATATTATATTTTTTCACCTTGTCAGTTAAATCCAGTCGAGGCACGTCTGTTTACTTATGATTTTGAAACATTTGAGATACCAAAGAGGGACAAGCAAATGGCCCGTTTCAAATAAGAAGCCTCAATAAGTGTCTATAAAAAGTTTTAATAAAAAAAAAAAAAAAAAACGAAGAAAAACAAATAAACAAACAAATAAACAAACAAAAGAAGTGTTTTTTGTTTGTGAGACGCGTGCATGCACGGCTGGTCACGAACACAAATGTGCACACATACACACATCTGAATAAATCGACAGAGAGAAAAAGGAGACAGAGAGAAAAGGTAATAAAGTATGAATAAACTATATATATATATATATATATATATATATATATATAAACTGTGTGACAAAATTAACGACCCTTTTTTGCTGCAAACTGAATTCTGGCTGAGAGAAACCAGAATGATATTAATTTTCAACAGGAAAGTTAAGAAATATTTAAATCTTAATTTCGTGCAATTAATTTCGGTGGAAATGACAACGTGGAAATAATTAAGTGGTCATCACTGTCACCAGACCTAACATGATCGATTTTTTTTTTTTTTTGTGGGGTGTGCTGAAAGATCTTGTTTAGAGGCTCAAACCGAAAATAATTCCTGAATTAAAACGATCAATTTATGAAAGATTTTTTTAAATTCATGTAGAAATGTGTCAAATAGTATGTAAAAGAGTGGCTGATAGAGTTCGAAGTTACATATGAGCATGGAGGCGGGGAATTTTGAACGTGTTAAATAGCTTGTTAATAACAAATCATGTTGCTTTGATGTGGCAATGCTTATAATGTTTCTTAAAATACTATAATTTATATTTGTTCAATAAACTAATAAATAAAAAGGGTGTTGCTTTTCTATTACCATATATATATATATATATATATATAAAGCGTTGGTTGAGTAATCCAAAAAATGACTTAATCTAAAGAGTTGTGTGTTCAGTAACTGGCCTCAGCAGAGGGAATAAAAATTTGGAGTTACTAAACGGAAGTAACCAAGACTGGGGTATCCAAAAATGGCATGACACATGGAATTGGAACAATTTACTCCCGTGGACTAAATACCAACGTATATCACCTGAAATGTTGTTTGAAATGGCTAAGGGAGTGCAAACACTGTTCGTAACGGTTATTGTCCCAAGCGCTTTCGGGCAATTCATGAAGCATTTTTAAGAGGTCATTGTTAATGTTTTTCAGTGTTTGTGTTCTAAGGTGTATTGTATAGAAGTACTGGTAATCTTAGGCTGCTCCAGAAGATGCGGTTATCATTTATGCTGTGGTGTTTTCATAGAAGACTACCACCACATTAAATAAATGGTTGGTTTGAGTTGTTTTATGCAAAAAGCTTCGATAATCATTAATTAATTATACCAATATTAATCGGGAGCATTACTCGAAACCAGCAAGTAAACTTATCTCGTTTTACCGTAACAACGGAATATCTCATTAGCATGAAAGGGAGATCAGGTTGCTAATAGATTACTTTTTATTTATTTTGTTTCGCGTTTTATTTTGTTTAAAAAAAAAAACAAAATATATATCCTTTACACATCTCCAGAAAATCCATAAGGGTGAAATCCAGTGAACTTACTGTATGGTTACTTTTGTATATATTTTTATTTATAATTTAAAAAGCAAAATTATTTCCTACATACAACAAAAAAGTTAATTGCATAAATAAAATTTTAGATTACTAAATCAGAAAATACAACCTATTCACTTACAAAATTCAGTCAGTTAAGTGCCATACGTGATACACGCTTGGGTGATCATATCTCGAAAGAGACATGACTGACTAGGCAGAAGGTTATACCGCAGTAGGTTGCCATTACTTTCTGCAGTAGACTGGTTGTCGGTCAAGGCTATAGAATCCAATCTGTCCTGTTATTTAACCCATAACTGGAGGGAAGAGATGAATTAATACCTTACAAAATTACGGTGACTATTTCCATGTAATAATACGTACATTTTTTCCCGATGTTTAGTTTAAAAACTGGGAGATGCGTATTATACACAAATTATTTTTATTTGGTCATATTTGCCATATGACCCAAAATAAGTGATATTTTAGTCCAAACTAATTAATATACAACAAAGTGTTTAAATCATTAGCTAAACGCTGTGTTTATGGCAACAAAAAGAACACTTATGATCAGAATCATCAAAAAACAACTGAAATTCTTTGGACACGTAATGAAGAAGAAATGCTCAGAAAACTTAACTCTCACAAGACATATTGAGAGTAAGAGAGGTAGGAGAAGGTAGAAAAACACCTACATAAGGAGCTTGTGTTCAATGGCGGAACGGGTCGATTTCACTGCTGTCCGTGTGGACGATAGATATTATGAAGTTTTCGTATATGTAATAGATGTCTTCATCGTTTTCAGTGTTATCATCGTCCACAGAGTCATCTTATCTTAGTTTCTTAAAAAAAGTAAGTCGTATTATCGAAAACTGTAACGGCGTAAAACAGAAATGGATATTAATACGACTGCCTTTTATTACTTTGACACTACTT
>JBBBDQ010000119.1:4947500-4992500 GCA_037127315.1 Ascarosepion bandense | reverse complement strand
CCGTTGTTTTGTTTTTCTTTTCTTAAAAACAAAACAATTTAAATCGAACAGCTAATAAACAAACAAATGGAAGAAAATCAATTCTTTAAAGTACCGAAGGATTTCTTTTGTTGTATTCCACAGTTCATCGAATCCGATTTTTTGTTTTGTTTAATTTCTCTCTCCAGAGAGGCAACAGGAAAGAACAGATCAATATATATCAACAAATCCCTTGGTAACCGTCCGTTCAGTTGCTAATGCTTTTTTACTACAACATTTTTCTTTACATCTCTTTAATGTCAGCAGTGATGCATTGTTGTTTGTGTTGTGGGCAATATCATCTTTATTACTACTTCAAGACGATTATTCTCTCAATTTTCTTCTAGTGCATTCTTTCTTTCGTCCTTTTATTCTGTTAACCTGCTACGTCAGCAGTTTAAAAATCCATTTACGAATTAAATCCATAATTGTAAACCTAACAGTTAAAAAAGGGTTAAACTCGAATTGCTTCTCTCAGAAGAAACTTTGCTACCTAGTTAGAGAATTCAAATGGGGCGTACAATCTGATTACACTAAAAAGTAACCTTTGAGTAAGGCCATTTACCTACCCTGTTCTGTAACTAACATGATCCGTTTTCGTTGTCACGCGACTCTTTTAAAATATGGCTTATATATATATATATATATATATATATATATATATATATATATATATATATATATATCAACAAAATTAATGATACTGCTATTGCTACTACTGATAATTGCAATATCGATAGGTTAGAACCCGCTTCTTAGTCCCGCGGACAAGCCTGAACGACACTGCGTCCTCTCATTTGATTATAACAAAACAGGTTTGAACAAGACGGCTACTTCACACATTTATCGCTTTTCTACACCTGATATGGACTAAGCTCTCTTTTACCACCCTCATAGATTGCTGTTATCCTCTCCTACTTTCTCTTTTTTATTTATGTATTTTCTTCTTAAAAAATCTAGCTCATTCATTGGTTGACAGACACATAATATATATTTTTCTCGTATTGACGTGACTGCAAAGGGTTCAGCAAGTCGGACTTGTGCTCAGAAGATTGACGGTTCAATTTTTAGCACCAGATCGAATGAAGAATATTAAAAAATTATAAAAAATGTAATATCTTTTTGCTTGTGTTAAGTTAAGTTTCATAAAAAATTTTAGGGGAAATTTTCAGAGGCGCAAAAATCTAGAAAGCGAAGCAGAACCTGTATTCTACTCAGAATTTAGAGAAGTTAATGAGTATTAATTTGATTAGAAAATAATGCATATAACAAAACTCAACACATAATTGTGTGTTGAGTTATCTTTTCTATATATCATATTACTCTGGATAATATCTATTGAACTGTCTATTTTTATCTATTTAACATTTTATATTAATTAGATTTTGGATTAACCTCTCCATTTTTACGGGTTTGTCATTATGTCCGATATATATATATATATATATATATATATTTAACAGTATAGCATATATATACACATTCATAACTTTATATATACAAGTCTCTGTTTATATATATATATATATATATATATATATATATATATAAACAGAGACTTGTACCCGCAGAAATAACAAATGGACTTAAATAAAATTGACGTCATAATGTAAGACCTTAGGATCCTTTCAGCCAACACATTATCAAAGGTGTTCGTTGGCAGAATTGTTAATAAGCAGGACACAAGAATTACTTGTAGAAGTGAAGTTGGAACTCGTTCAAAAAGAAAATTTTAATAAAAAATTAATTAAAATGTAAGGGGGCGTAAACATAAAGTTCCACAAGAGCAATAATATATATATATATATATATATATATATATATATATATATATATATATATATATAAGTTTGTCCTTTATATATAAATATATTTATCAGTATATATATGCATTCATACTTTTGTCCTTTATATTTTACAAACAAGATTTCTCTATTATTTAGGCCGGTAGATGTAAGCAAATATACTGTTTAATTATAAAAAAGCATCAAATACGAGTATCCATTAAAAAAATAATGTCCAAAAAAATAAATTAAATAAATCTATCTATCTATCTATCTATCTATCTATCTATCTATCTATCTACACACGCACGCACGCACACACACACGAGTTCGTTGTATTCACTGATATGCAAATACACTTGCTAAACAGGAGAGACTGGGTTCTATAACACTGAGTGCAACAGATCTAAATCTAAAATTTTCAACTAACCTCACCAGCCCGCAGTTGGCAATTTCTGGTGAGTGTGTCTTTAATATGCCTTGAAGACTTTGTCAATCAGGGAGGGGTGAGAAAATTCCAGGTCTGTTCTGGTGAGGGTTCATTTCTCGTACATATATATATTTTGATAAATTTGTTCTTTATCAACACTTATCTATATTTAATTATAAACGAAAGAAAATAATGTTCTACATTTTAGTTAAACTTTCGTGTCTGCCGTTTATTATAAAATATGTATCAATGAAAAAATTGGTGCTTGAATACACATTATATACACACGTACGTAAAAGAACACATAAAACTAAGAAATTCAGTCTCTGATGGAAAGGAGATTGATTGAAAATTCTTATTCTTAAACAAGCAAGTGACCTTTCACTTTTAACGATGTATCTTGGAATTGGCGAAAGTAAGCACCAAAATGGACACGTTTTTTAATCTCTTGTACTCTAACCATATCTATCTATCTATCTATCTATCTATCTATCTATCTATCTATCTATCTATCTATCTATCTAATTTTAGTCTGTCGGACTCTGTTCATATCTATTTTTTGTTTTATTTTCTTTCTTTCACAGGTGTACACACACACACACACACACACATATACACATATATATATTAGGAAAATAGATTAAATTTTATTTTTAATGGATAGTCATATTTGAGTCGATTCTCTCTATTTATTTATTAAACAGTATATTTTTATTTACATCTATCAACTGGATGGCGCATATTTTTTAACGTTTAGACAAATAAATTATATATATATATACGAGCACGTCTTTTCAAAGTCCCAAGGGAATGCAAAAGTGTGAGAGACTCAAAGAGATTCGTTTGGGCAGCGCAGATTCGCTCCCTAGACTGAACCTCCCCACATAACTCCATTCCACATTTTGTCATATTTTCTACCCCTGCTTAGTTTGTGTTTTAAGCTATGAAATGTTATTCGTTGTGGTTGCTATGTTGTTTTGATTCTGCGTATAAATTTTTCCGATTGAATCTATGTATATATTCTTCTTGGTGCACATAATGCCCTACACATAATGAGAAAAAACAAAACAATACAACCCCCCCCGCAAAAAAAAAAAAAAAACAACAACAAAAAACAAACAACAAAAAACAACACACAAACGCACACTCTTGCTTACTTTCATATCAGGCAACGCCATAACAGCCACATGGTTCACTGGTTACTAAGGAAGTGACATATGTTTACTGCAGCAACCAGCAACGCAAGTCTCTTTGTTTGGAGGACTGCATTGGCTCAATAAAACAGAAATGCACACAGACACACACACAGACACACACACAGACACACACACACACACACATGTGCGCGCGTTTCACACGCTTACATGTACAGGGGTATAGCATAAAAAACATTAAAAAAGTGAAATTATTTCAAGCAAATACATAGATTAAAACTAGTCACGATAATGAACGTAAGTAAATACAAACTATGTCTGTTCATTATCTATCTATCTATCTATCTATCTATCTATCTATCTATCTATCTATCTGTGTCAGTCTCTTTAATATCGTTTTGTCTAATTTTTGTATTATTTACTTTGATATATATATATATATATATATATATATATATATATAAAAGAGACACAAGGCAAAATTTTACACTATTTACCTAACGCAATCACCCCCTTAGTCAATTTTAGAAAGTAAGTATGTTTCCTTTTTGTTTCCATTTTGTCTAAAACTTCGTTGCTCACATATTCGCTCCATCAACATCCTTTTGTAAAACCAAATTTTGTTACTTCATCTTTGAGAATAACATTGTCCAGCATTCAGTATAGAAATTAATAATTCAGTACTCTTTTCTTTGCTTCTAACAAAGTTTTTCTGTTTCTTAATACTATTAATGTACCGCAACTATAACTATTGGCACTTAAAAATAAAAAATGGCTTCATTTTTTGTTAAAATGTATCACTGACAAATGACATTCACAAAAC
Organism: Ascarosepion bandense; assembly: GCA_037127315.1. Taxonomy (NCBI): domain Eukaryota; kingdom Metazoa; phylum Mollusca; class Cephalopoda; order Sepiida; family Sepiidae; genus Ascarosepion; species Ascarosepion bandense. Next base: position 4,988,291 of record JBBBDQ010000119.1, on the reverse strand, counting down.
AACGTACATACACATGCGAAGCATATGTCAAAACTCCACACCCTTTGCATATATAGGTAGAAGTAGACTATTAAGAATTCAGTTTAATTGTTCATTATAATAGCGCACGCGCACACTCATACATCCATAACGTAGTTCTTACAATCTTGTCTCCCAAAGTGATGTGAGTTCAATAATTAGAGAACTTCATACTTCTGTGGCCCAGTGACAAACGTAACGTAAGTTTCGCAAGTGACTTTAAACAATATTTGCACTATTCAAACCCAATTTGAATTTAAATTAAAGAAAGAAAGCAAAGAAAAAAAAACATAAATAAAGAAAAAGTGAAAAAGAACGGAAGAAACAAAAAACAACCAAAAAAGAAAATAAGAAAAAGAAACAGAAAAAAAAAAAAAACACGAAGAAATAATGAAAAAGAACAGGAACATTAAAAGAAAAAGAAAACAAAGCAACAATCATGATTAAAAGAAATAAAGAAAAATTCCAGTAAAAGAAACAAAAAGAACAAAAAAAAAAACAGAATAAAATTTGAAGAAGAACGAAAGTTAAAAGAAAAATTACGTCAAAAGAAAAGAAAAATTATGCTAAAAAGAAAAACGGTAAGAAAAAGAAATAACGACCAAAAAATAAAAATAAGGGAATCGAACTAAAAAAGACAGAAAATTAGAAGAACGAAATTTATATTACAAAATAACGACAAACCAAATGAAAGAAAGAATAAAAAGTAAAAAGAAAACCTCCCCTCCAAAAAAAAAAAAAAAAAGAGGGGGGGGAACTAGCTAAGAAGAAATTAAGTAGAACAAAAAATAAAAATTAAGAAAAAGTTTGACAAAAGAAAATTACAAATATGCTTAAAAAAAAGAAGAAAAGGAAAGAAAGAAAAAAAAAACGACCCAAAAAGGAAAAACGAAAGAATGACGAAGTAAAAAAAAAGTAAAAAGAACAAAAGTTAAAAGTAAAAGAAGGACAAAGCAAAAGAAGTCAAATAAAGAAAAATGTATAGAAAAAGAAAGAAAACGACTTCAGAAAGAAAAAAAAGTAGAAACAAACTAACAAAGAAAGTAAGAACAAAAATTAATAAAAAATAACGATAAAACAAAAGAAAAATCATGCTAAAAGAAAAAAAAAAAAAACGAAAGAAAAGAAAAATTGGCTCCAAAAAGAAAAACGAACTGAATTAGAAAGAAGAACAAAAATTAAAAGAAAAAGAATGAAAAAAAAAAATGGCTCCAAGGAAAGAAAATTGTTAAGAAAAAGAAAAAGAAAAAACGTACAAAAATAGTAAACTAAAAAAATAATGAAAATTAATAGAAAAATGACGGCAAATCAAAGGAAATATCATGATTAATGAAATAAAAAAATGAAAAAGAAAGAACCCCCACCCAAGACGATCGAATTAAAAAATAGAGGAAGTAGCGTGAACATTAAAAGAAAAAGAAAAAGAAAACGAAGAAAAAATCATGAAAAGAAAGATAAAAAAGACAGAAAAAGAAAAAACGAATAAAAAAAAAACGGACTAAAAAAGAAAGTAAAAGGAAAAATGAAAAGAAAAATTACGACTAAAAAAAATTATGATAATAAAAAGAAAAAAAAATGATAATGAAAAGAAATAACGACCCAAAAATGAAAATAGGGAAACAAACTAAAAAGGAAACTAAGAAGAACGAATTTTTAAGACAAAATAACGACAAAAATGAAAAATCATACTTGATAAAAAGAATAAAACAGAAAAAGAAAACCACCCTTCAAAAAAAAAAAAAAAAGCTATGCTTAGAAGAAAGATAAAAGAAAAAATAAAGACACGACCCAAAAGAGATAAAAAAAAGAAAAGAAAAAGGAACGTAAGAATGAAAATTAAAAGAAAAAGAACAAAACAAAATAAAAATCATGTTAAAAAGAAAAAAAAGAAGAAAAAGAAAATACAACCCCTTAAATGAAAAACAAAAAGGCGAGCTAAAAAAAAAGAAAGGAAAATTAAAACAAAAAGAACGACAAAATAAAAGAACAATTGTGCTTAAGAGAAAAAAAAAGGATAGAAAAAGAAAAGACTACTTAAAAAAGAAAAAAGAAAAACGTGTTAAATAAGAAAGAAAAACGAAAATTTTAAGAAAAAATAACAAAACAAAAGATAAACTAAAAACAAAATGTAAAAAAAGAGAAAAAAACGAATAAAAAAGAAAAACTAAAATATAAGAAAGAGGAAGATTATCTAATCTATCTAAACTTATTTATAAATGGAACTTTGTCTGTCTGTCTGTCTGTCTGTCTGTCTGTCTCTGTCTCTCTGTCTCTCTCTGTTTCTCTCTCTCTGTCCGTTACCTATAGACTCCGAAATGGCTGAACCAATTTTCTTGAGAATTTACACAGTTGTACTTTAAGCGTCTGCGAGTGTTCTTAGCTAGTTTTTGTGTCGAGGGACACCCGATAAATAGCGAAAATCGATAATCGAAAAAATCGGGTTATAGAAGGAGTGGTCCGATTTTAATCAAATTTCATACACTCATAAAGACATAAGAAACGATATTCAGAAGTTTCAAGGTTGCAGTTCTTACAATAGTGCAGAAAATCGATAATATATTTAAAAGGCAAGATGTTTGTGTGTGTGTCTGTTTATCTGCCTGTATGTCTGTATTTTTTTTTCAGCCCTTTTATTTTAGTTTTTGCTTCGGGTTTGGCTCTAAGTAGGTATAATTGTAGTTCTTAGTTTCAGCCATGATATCATTTTACTCAGAGGACTTATTTCGCCTTCAAAATTCAGTTTACGAGGAAAAACTTATTTGATATCGATACCAGGAAATCAAAATTTGACTTACACCCATTCATTTTTTTTTCAATCTACGGTTTCGCTTTAACTGGAAACAACTATTGCTTTTTAATCTTTCGTGCCAACGTCCAAAGAGTCTGAGCTCCAGGACCATGGATTAGTTTTAAAACTTTCATTACACCCGAGCAACGCCGGGCTATACTGCTAGTAAAAAAATAACAGAACTAAAGAAATATCATGCTAAAAAGCAAGAAAAATTAAATAAAAAACACCTCATCCCCCACCCTCCAAAAAATAAAAAACGAAAGAAACAAGAAATTAAGAACGAACATGAAAAGTAAAAGAAACAAAAATTATCAGAAAAATAATGCCAAAACAAGACATATCATGTTAAAGAAATGAGAAATGGAAAGAAAAAGAAAAACGTATTAAAAAAGAAAGTAAGGAAAACGAAAATTTAAAAAAAAAGAACGATAGCACAAAAGAAATATTATACTAAGATGAAAAAATAGTAAAAAGAAAGAAAAAAAATACGTTAAAAAGAAAAACGAACTAAAAATAAATGTAAGAATAACGAAAATTAAAAGAAAAAAACAAAATAAACCATTCTAAAAACGAAAAAAAAGAAAAAGAAAAACCGTCCCCCTAACAAAAACGAACTAAAACAAAAAGTAAGAACGAAAATTAAAAGTAAAAGAAAGAGAAAACAAAAGAAACGTTATGTTAAAAAGAAAGAAAAACAAAAGACAAAGAAAAAAAACAATCAAAAAAGAAAGACAAAAAAAAAAACGAATTGAGAAAGAAAATAAGAGTTAAAAAAATTATAAGAAAAATGTAAAAAAGAAAAAACGATGCAAATAAAAAAAAATGAACTATATTGTAAGAAGAACGAAAATTAAAAGAAAATGAATGACAAAACAACAGTAAAAATAAATAATGCTAAAAAGAAAGAAAGAAAAAGAAAAAACGACCCTAGAAGGAAAAACGAACTAAAATAGAAAGAACGAAAATTAACAGGAAAAAAACGACAAATCAAAAACAAACTACGATAAAAAGAAAAAAAAAAGTAAAGAAAAGTAAAACGAAATAAAAAATAAAGGGAGAAGAACGAAATTTAAAAGAAAAAGAACGTCAAAAAAGAAAAGACAAGAAAAATCATACTAAAAAGAAAGAAAGAAAAAAACGAACGAATATCTTATTGGTTTCTTGCAGAATTTTTTAGTCATAAAAAAGAAAACGTGCAAACGAAGAGAGACAGATAGTTGTATATTTTCCACTAGTTTTAATGACCAGTGTTCAAGTCACATTTAAAGCTCATATTTCCAATGCTGATTCTCATGGCTGATGGTCTTTTTTCCAGTAGAAAGATTAATGTAACACACTCTTCAGATGACTATTATACTCTTGAAAAACTTGTTCCATCTTACACATTGCTGTATTATTTAACTGATGTACCATGTCAGCCATTGTTTCCTGATATACGTACCGTATATATATATGAACAAATACGAAAAGTAACGGCAACCTACTGCGGGAAAATCTTCTGCCCAGTCAGTCATGTCTTTTTCGTGTATCACGTATGATACTTGACCGACCGATATAACAACTTTTATTTTATCTTCATCAGAAATTTTAGGAAATGTGTCGGAGAAAGTTTTAATATTTCAAATCCTATGACATTTGTTTTCATTGGTCAGGTAGATCTCACGTGTTTTATTTTGAGGCAATAGAGTGTCTATCTTTTGATCTCTCGTTCTCTCTCTTTCCCACTCTCTCTTTCTCCAAATGGGTGTAAATTCTAGTAGGCATTTCCTTCTTCCCTGACGGTCACTATCGTAAGTCTCGTAACCTCTGTTGATCGTAGAGACACTACAGGTACTGCAGCCGTAGCAGTAGTGGTGTGGGGAAACTAGACTTACGGAGTCTAACCCTCTCCAGGTTGCTAACGAAAATAAAATAACCTTGTCTGTCCTATTATATGTCCATAGCTGGGTGAAGAAGAGATGAATTCCTAAATTTCCTAAGCGTATTTGCACGTAAGTGAATGAAACAAACTCGACTGGAGTTCGAAATCGTTTCTCTAATTTCTCATTTCGTGCCACTATCTATTATATACGACCATGAACTTCTCTAATTTACTTCCATTATATTAAAAATATTAAATAATAGAATAACCTGGACAACAACAACAACAACAATAAGAAGAATATTCAAGCACACACTGATATACCCATCCTTTCTACGCACCCAAAATTTCCCGATACACAAGATTTTTTCTCAATTATAAAAACAATCATGACAGTAAAAGTTAATTCAAAATTAATAAAGTGAATATAATCCGTAATTAATACGTGCACTGATTCTGGTAGCAGCCATCGAACACCATATTCAGGAATTCGACATACACACACACGCAGACACTTAGAAACAGGCACAAAAACACCCTCCCACACATTAACGCCATAAAATAAGCACGCAAGATAACACTTGACCAATGAAAACAAACAGCAAAGAATTCAAAATGCCGAAACTTTCTCAGAATCTCCTCATCCACTCCCACAAATCAAAAGTTAAAATAAAAGCGAACATTAAAATTATAAACGTTTCTATTGATTATTTCTTTAATTATTTTGTCGGGTTCAATTCACATTTCTCCATACATACATACATACATACATACATACATACATACATACATACATTTTTTCACGTATGACTGTTACCGACCGCCTGATGATTGCGTGAAAACGTATGAAACTGTTAGTCGCGGTCGATCACTACTCACTGGAAATTTAATCAAAATATATTAAGGTTATGAGATTTCATGTTGAGCACTTTTTACTGTGTACCTCTATAACCTACGCTTTTAAGAGCTGATTATTCAATTCTTATATAATATATGGATAATAATAATAATAATAATAATAATAATGAGAAGTAGAAGAATAAGAAACAAAAGAAAACGATCAGGTCTCGAAAGAGACATGACTGACTGGGCAGAAGATTATCCCGCAGTAGGTTGCCATTGCTTTCTGCGGTAGACTGGTTACTAGCCAAGGCTATAGAACCCAATCTATCCTATTATTTAATCTATAACTGGAGGGAAGAGACAGATTAATCCCTTTTCTAAGGGTATTTGTGCGTAAGTGAATGCAAGGAATTCAACTGGAATTCGAACTCGGTTCTGGGATTTGTCGTTCTGAGTCGATAAAGAGGTCTTATTCAGCTAGAATTGTCCTACAAGGCAACTATTGGCTTGTTAACATACAGAGAACAAGAAAGGACTGGATGATACAAATTAGTCAAGCAACACGAAAACAGAAAAAAAATCAATAATGAAAGAAGTTTGTAAATAAAAACGAGATTTGGTAGATTCTGTAGAAAATCAAAATAACCCAACAACCAACTTTTACAGCAAAAAAAGATGAAAAAGAAAACAAAGGATAAAGCCCTTGAACAGATGAAACAATGATGGCAAGGCAAACCTCTGCCTTGCTATCATATCCGGAATGTGCTAATAAAGTCGATGTTGACAAGGATAACACTCATCTTTGGTTACGAGCATCTGGATTAAAGGCTGAAACAGGAGGGAGCGCAAGACCAGAGCCTTTTCATGAGGAACTATCAGGAAAATATCTCACATCAACACTGTGGGTCCAAAATGCAGGTTATGTGACAAATATAAGGTAACCATAAACATCTCAGGATGTTCCATACTTGCACCAAATGAATATAAAAATCCTCACGATGGAATGGGGCAATATTCACACTGGACAATATGCAAACACTTTGGAAAAGATGTTAACAAACATTGGTATGAACGTCACTCAGCACCAGTTACAGAAATAGAAGACATCACAATTTTATGGAATAACGCCATCTTTACAGACAGGAAGATTGAAGCAAATAGGCCGGACATAACTGTAAAAAAAAAAAAAACGGAAAGAAAAAAAAACTTGCCTACTAATTGATATGACTTGCCCCATGGACTGTAACTTAGCAACCTAAGAATTTGAACAACTATCAAAGTATAAATACATGGAAATCAAAATCGAAAATATATGGACATTGAAAACAAGAATAGTACCTGTCACAGTAGGTGCACTTGGAATGATAAGAAAGGAACTCAACAACACATCGAAAAAATTCCTGAGAAAGACTAAAGATAAATACAAAAAGTTAAGAGAAATACAAAAGATTGGCTTGATTAGTACAGTCTACATACTAAGAAGGACTTTGTCCATGTAATCCTAGTGATGTTATGAGAGGTAGCAAGAGAAATCTTGAAATGTAGCCATAACAATACACCACTACCTGCATTAGGTTTTCCCACAGACTTGGTAGGTAGTGTAACCATAGCAGAAATCGAAATAAAATAATAATAATAACATTGAATCAAACACACATCAATATACCATCCTCCTTACACACTGAAGATTTCCCGATACACAAGATTTTTGCTCAATAATAAATATATGTCAGGAATAATATACATAATATGAGGTAGTGCGAGAAGCTCTCGGCACGTTCCGCTTCCAAAAATCTGACAAAACATCAGAATTAATTTAGCGATTGATCAGACCCTGAACTTGTCAGCATCCCCTTATACTGTTCTCATTCAGAATATACTGCTAATACATATTTAATAACTATTTATACATGAATATATAGATACCTAAAAAAACGATACCTAAAGTTGAAAATCCGGAGAATGAAAAGCCTAGTGCAGCCTCAAGACTGCAATACAACACGTTCGTGAATGCCCCCAACCTGCAGAAAGAATACACAAAGAGCGTGAAAAACAAATACGAAGAACAAATTGGAAAAGGGAACTCGAAATGGGACTCACTAAAGGAAGCGATAGTGACATCAGCAAACAACATTGCTCCAAAAGAAATCAGGCGTAGAAGAAAAAAACGAGTGAATGACTGAAGAGATTCTCGACATGATACAAAGGAGACAGAAAATGATGCCAAGACATGGAATGGAGTACAAAAAACTATTCAAGGAAATAAGGAACAAATGCAGACAGGCTAAAGAGGTATGACTCAACAACAAATGTGCAGAAGTAGAGAGATTGAGCAGGACTAATAAAGCAGACATGCATAAAGAAATAAGAGAGATGACATGACAAAAAACCTACTCCTCAACAGGATGTATAAAATCCAAGGATGGAACGATCATATTAGAGGAAGAGGAAATACTCCAGTGATGGGAAGAATATATAAAAGATCTTTTCCACGACAAGAGAGAGCAACCGATAATACACAGGTGAAGACGGACCAGAAATATCAAAGTTCGAAATGGAAGATGCACTGGCCAAACTGAATAGAAACAAAGCAGCTGGGCCAGACGGCAGTGTAATAGTGCTACTGATAGCTCTGGAAGAATTCCGCATAGAAAAAATTACAGAAATAATAAATGACATTTATAATAGTGGTGAAATACCAGACGACCTAAGCAAGTCGATCTTCATAGCACTTCCTAAGAATCCAATCCAGGTGCAAACGAGTGTGAACTCCATCGAGCAATCAGTTTAATGAGCCATATAACAAAACTGATCGTCCGAATCCTGATGAATAGAGCGAGAAGCAGAATCAGGCCAGAGATAGGACAAGAACAGTGCGGTTTCTTCAAAGACACTGGAACAAGGAACGCCATATTTGTGATTAGGATGCTCTCCGAAAGGGCAATACAAATGAAGAAGGACTTATACCTGTGCTTTATTGATTATGCGAAGAAGTTTGAAAAAATACGCCACAAAAAATTGATGGAGATACTCGGTAGCCTTGACATATTTGGGAAAGAGTTAAGAGTAATCAAGAATCTTTACTGGCAACAAACCGCTTGTATACGGAGTGGTAATGAATTCAGCAGATATACAAAGATAGAAAGAGGCGTAAGACAAGGATGTGTCTTTTCACCGGATCTGTTCAACTTGTACAGCGAGAATATATTGAGGACCCTAGAAATTATGCCTGGATTTGTACATCGGAGGCCACAATTTAAACAACTCAAGGTACGCAGATGATAGACACAGAAAGGAAACTACAAGACATCCTACAGAAGGTAGCTGAAAAGAGTGGCAAGAAAGGACTACAAATAAACTGCAAGAAAACCGAATGCATGGTCACCAGTAAAAAGGGCAGCCCAATATGCCAAATACAGGTTGGGGATACTAGAATCAAGCAGGTACAAAAATTTAAATACCTGGGAAGTGTTATAACAGAAGACGGAAAGTGCGACACTGAGATCCGAAGGCGAATTGGCATGGCGAAAGAAGCATTCCAGAAGTTGAGTAAATTACTAAAAAAACAGGACAATTTCGCTAGAAACAAGGAAGAGAGTACTGAATTGCTATGTGATGTCAATTCTTCAATATGGCAGTGAATGCTGGACAATATCATCAAAGATAAAGAAAAAACTTGAAGCAACTGAAATGTGGTTCTACAGAAGGATGTTGCGAATATCATGGACCGTGCATGTGAGCAATGGTGAGGTTTTGGAAAGGATGGAAACGAAAAGGGAATTAATACTGAGCATCAGGAAGAGACAACTAAAGTTTCTGGGACATGCAACGAGGAAGGAGGGCTTGGAGAACCTGATGCTCACAGGCCAGATAGAGAAGAAAATAGACAGGGGAAAGCAGCGAGTAACGTACTTGACTGGCCTGAGCAGGTGGATGGCACAACGGGGGTTGCGTGGTGTAACAGGAGAAAGCGTGCTAATAGCTACCAGGGATAGGGAAACGTGGAAAGCCATGATCGCCTACGCCCTGAAATGACAAGGCACATAGAAAAAGAAGAAGAAGGTTTAAAATGCATTTTAAAAATAAAAAATCTTTCTTGAAGTTTATTCTTTTAGTTTTGAATCCAAGGTGAAGCATGAAAATAAATTTTACCAAAAACGATAAAACTTTTTATTAAGCTTGGTGCATTTTCTCATCATGTATGCTCACCTTTTTAGCGAACTTTTGGCGATACCTGTATGGATAGATAATCAGTCGTCTTAAGGTGACGAGAGCGTGAAACTTGAGTGTTTTTCGTTGACATTGTGAAGCATTTCTTGCTCTGTATCAAAGCGTTTACATCGTAGGTAAGTGTTTGTCTTTTTTCTTTTTCTTTTCCTTTTTTTTTTTTGGAGGGATTTTTTCTTGTCAAAAATATTAGGTGTTTTGGTTGCTTGTCTGTCGGCCACACCAACATTTTGCGTTCTTTAGTATACGGATAGAGGGAAGGAGAGATAAGGGAAAGCAACGCGTGACATACTTGATGAACTTGAGCTGATGGATGGCAGAGCAGGGTTTGGGAGGGGTGACATGAAGAAGTGTTAGGAGCTACAAAGGATAGGGCAATTTGGAAGGCAATAATTGCCTACAACTCGAAGGAACACGGCACAGAGAAGAAGAAGAAGAAGAAGAAGAATATATATATCCCTGAAGGGAGTTATGTGGCTAGATGTAAGGAGTGATGTGGTCTCACAAATTGTCTGGCAGCCATGACTGGATTCTCCTGCTTGTATGGCATGGTGCAGAGTCCTTTTGTCATATATAGAGTCTTCCAGTAGCCACCCCTCAAATCACCTGATGTAGGGCCTCTTGTTGAGTTTGAGGCGCTTATCAATACATTCAGAAGTTATTTTCTTACCATAACGATCAGAGTGAGTTTTCTGAGCTGTCGTACCCTCATAATCACCATTAGACTCATCCGTCTTTTTCCGAATCCTCTGCAATATCCTCAGATTGACATCCAAACACTCTGAAATGTTTGTATTGAAGCTTCCAGCGCGAATGACAAGCAGTACAGCATTCCGTTTCCAAATTTCTAGGGGAGTAAATTGCGTCATAGTGCTTTTTTTTCTCGCACAGACGGTATCCAACTGACTTTACTATGCTGTGAAGCAGACAAATTCAAAAACAAGCAACGCGCATGCGTAAAAATTAAAAATATAAAATGGTGACAATTCACCCATCACACTCTGTATATATTGGTGACAATTACTAATTCGATTACTAATAAAATTTTAAAAGAATTGTTTTCAATTTTTTTATTATAATAATTTATAAAGTTTTACAAATATTTTTCAAATCGTTAAAAGAACTGCTGCGCTTATTTTTTTTTAGTTAAGAATTGATTATATTTCCTATCGAAAATTGAAAAGTTTAATAAAAATCGTTATACACGCGTAGTTTTATAATAGTTTAAACTTTTTTTAGTGCATGTTATTTTTTTTTTGTATGGTAATTTCTATGTGCAAATTAAAAGGTCAGTTTCCTCCCTTACCAGAAAGAAAATGACTATAATTTTGTCCCTTCTGAGCGCCATACATTTTTAACTCTACTCAAGAATCTGTCAACACGATCTTGTTTTACGACGCGTACAGGTCAAAAAGTTCAAATTTGTGATTAAGAAATAGTTTTATTCTAAATTTCACGCTATAAATAAGTAATATTTGTGTAAATCAGATTAATTTAACATAAAATTTGCTAATTTTCCAAAGTATATTTTATTTTTGCAAGATTTTTAAAAACGAGAATTAACTTTTGTTTACAAAAATGTTTAGATCGCTCAAAGATGGAGACAAATTCAAAAATTAAAAAAAAAATTCGAACTGTTATATTCCAATCAATATAATTTCCGTTTGAAATAAACCAGAGTATTTTGCTTATTTGAAATAGTAAATTTAATCATTTAGCTTTCAATTAAAACTAAAATAAAAGTTTCAAGAAAACTTTTTTCATTTTTAAAAATTCAGTTTAAAAGTGATTATGCTGTTTTTTTTTTTTTGTTTTTTTTTTTTCGCGATTTAGTGGAAAATAAAGAATGGTTGACTGAGACAAATTCTTTGATACCACCTCTCGGCACCGCTTGTACAAAACAAAAACTAGGGCAAATGACAGAAAGAAAGAGAGAGGGAGGGAGTGATAGATAGATAGAGAGAGAGAGAGAGAGAGAGAGAGAGAGAGAGAGAGAGAGAGAGAAAGAAGTTCTTGAACGCATAGACATTTACGTAAACACAAGCCTGCACCTCTTGTAAGAAAAACTGCCGTTAAGCCCGGCACACTCAACCATAGAAAACTTTCACTGTCAAAATTGAATCACTATTTATGAAATGCCCATCTCTTGTTGAGATCTTTCGAAGCCCACATCTTTCATAATCTATATATATATTCTAGTCAACGGTCCTGTTTCCCTGTATCACAGCTCATTAGTACGATTAGACATCCGATTGCTTCTAGCCGGGATTGAAACCCTACTAAGTTGATATCAGTCGGTGATGTTACCTCTAACCTATGGGCGCTCGGTAGAGGTAGGCAGATTTTAGCGTGTTATATACACACTGTAAAACACGGTAGTAGCCGAGAGTGTTCAAATTCATAAAATGAATGAATGAATGATGCGTAAATAACGGTGAGTAGCTACTGTTTTTAAAGTTTACCATTTCTTCTGAGTGCTCAATCGACGTAATGCTAATTTATATTCATACATAGCTATAAAACAATATAGATGTAGATCCTTGCTAATTATTTAAGTATTCACTTGTTATTGTAAGAGGAAGTGTTGTATAATGAGAAAGAATAACGTCTCGTTTTACCACAACGGAATGTCTCATCAGTAAATAAGGGAGATCAAGGTACTAATGCAAGGATTTTGATTTCTAAATTCAGAGTTTTTCTACTTTTAGATTCATTTCTCCCCAGGGCTGAAGAGTCCAGTCTCTTTTGTTATTGAACCCATAGTCGAGGGGTAAAAGATGAATGCGTGCCTTTCTCGAGAACATTTGTGGGAAAGTGAGCATGACAGACATGGCTGGATTTGAACTTATAACGGAAATATACACAAATGTGTTCTCAATCAGTGCTTCTCAAAATATCTGGTGCAGCGTACCGGCAGATTTTTTCAATGTGCTAGGAACATGCGAGTGAAGCTTTTCAATCCAGCTGGAGGTTTGAGAGTCGATATTCCCCACTATTTTTTTATTTTTTTTTTTTTAGATAGGTCTTATTTCAGGGTCATTTTGAGACTATCTTTACTAAACATTAGGACATGATGTCTTGGTCATTCTAAGGCCAGTCATCGTTGACATAAAAGTTTTCCAGTGTGCCAGGTACCGGTACCATATTTGTGCTATGCAATTATATAATAACAATCCGAAAAATATTATTTGGATATTCATAGTATTATTCATTTATACCAGAAAAATATAATGAATGTAATAAAACTTTGTATTTTTGAGATATTATTTACATTGTTCGGACTGATATTTGTCATATTCACAACGAAAATTTAAGAGAGTTGAGTTAAATGGAGATAACTAAGACACCCGGAAGTGGCATGATTCATGGAACGAGAAAATCTACTCCAGTGAGCGAAATGAAGGGTTCGGTTCAAAATTTCTATCACCTGAAGAAGGTTGGAGCCTATAACAGCAAAAACGTCGTGAATATGGCAATAAAGATGAGGACAATAGTCTGCACAATGTAAATAATAATAAAAAGTTACATCATCTTTTTTTTTTAATTTTATACTGATTTTGTAGAAATATATGTCCATAGAAATGGCTTTTAGTATTCTTAGGTGTGGTTGCCACACAGTCATACGCCACATGATTATAATGGTGTTTTTCATATGTATTTCAGTTCACTGTTTTGCTGTTCATTATATTGCATTCGTTAGTTGTATAGCAATGACTTTTAACATGAGTAATTGAAAAACGTAACCATAATAAATATAAAACTAAAACAGAATGTTAAAAAAAGCAAAATAGATTTAAATATTCCGGAAGTCTCCTGTGACGTGGAATGTGATTACTGTTTCTTTGTTACCTAGAAACTCTCCGCGTACCGGCAGGCGATGGCTCGCGTACCGACACCGGTACGCGTATCACACTTTGCGTAGTGCTGGTCTAAATTATTCAAACGCCCATGCGAACGTATGCACGAACCAGTGTTTTTATTTTTATTTTTATATTAGATAATGGAAAGAAATCATACTGGAAAAGTGAGACTTCATAACAATAGAAATCAGGTAAGAAAATATTGAAGAACTGTCGCAGTCACGTGTATAATTGTCACTGGCGACAAGTAAAGCGCTACAATGTGTAAAGCTTGAATGTTTGGCTCAAGTGGTAGGAAGTGGGACTGACTAGCAACAAGTAGGGACTTTTCGTTCCATAGTCATTGGCTGGTTGATTTCTCCGCTACATTCCCATTTATTATTGACACTTGTAGAATCTTCGATACTTCCGTGGTTTAATAGCTCGTTTAAGCGTCAGCATTAAGTAAACTCTCATTCCAACACACATGGACACACCCAGATGCGAAATCCGGGTATATAAGGTCATAGGCTGTTAATCTTTGACTGCTACGTGAAGACACACACGCCGACATTTTTATTAAGAGGATAATCACATTCCCTCGAAAAAGAAACACAATGGAAACACCTGCGCAGTAGATAGCTATTAAGCCTACTTTTGTAAGTTACAAGACTAGATGAAAGGGATAACGGGAGTTGAAAGACTGCATTATTCTAATCTGGGAAGGTCTATGTGTCGAGAAAATCAACATTTGGAATCTTGATATTCACCTGGGCTCGAACACCGATCTCAGGCAATGGTTAAAAATTAATAACTATTCCAGTGTGTAGTAAGGTTAATTTAGTATGGCACAAGGCCAGAGGGAAAAAGGAGTAGGACAATTATGATGTTTGCAAACCAAAAGGAAAAAAAAAAACAACTCTTTGTACAAAGAGGCAGCCTACAGAAAATGTCTTACTGATATTTAAGAAAACTGGTAGGACATAAGGACAGACCTCCGGTATGCGAGATGAATTTAAACTAGTGAAATGATTTGAGAGATAAATTTTCAAAAATATACAAATTACATAGACAAAGTGGGTAGAAAGAAACTCTCTATTTAAAATTGTTAATAACTTTATTAATTAATTATCGTTTGATTTTCATAAAACATACTTTATTTTGAACAGTAGACGTACAGTACATTGTTATAATTCCACATAGGCACTAGCGTGATCCGTGAGTGTTTGAAATCAACTGGGTATATCCTTGAATATTTTCTGCGTCTTTTGCACATTTTTTTTTAATCTGGATGTTGAAGGCCAACCGCTTTTGTGGATACCTAGCATAGATCCTGTACTCATCAGCTTGGAATGACAATTTCTGATAGTTTTGACATCTACTGATGTATTTGGTCCGTGAACATTGCGTCGCCATCTCCGCATTTGTACCACGGACTACATGACTTCATAATGGGGCGCTAGCTGATCGCTTTCATGCAGTGTCAGGCGTGGTGTCATTCTGGGCTACACTTGTCACACTGCAATAAAACAGAAATTAGCAATGGAATTCTACCACTTTAGGGATCAATATATTTTGTTACATGCAAATGTGGTACTATTGACAAAAGATATACGTAATTTTCAATAAGTAGTTTCTTTACACCAATATACATATATATATATATATATATATATATATATATATATATATATAACATAGTACACTTGGTATGTAATCCGGGTAAATTCCAAAAGAAAAACTAGAGAGAACTCAATGTTCAATTCATTTATTTAATTTAACAGAGTAATATTTTATAAAGGATTTTTGATTATTAGCTTGGATGATACATATTTCACCGCTTTGATGTTCATAACGCGGCTCGTCAGACCCAAATGCTACAATAGTAGGCAATCGAAATGTCATATAAATATATATATATATATATATATATATATATATGAATGAATGAATTATTCATTTATTAATCCAAGGTATTCTAATTTATTGCTTAAACGTTATTTTTAATGGATATTCATATTTGAGCTGGCGCTCTATTTTTTTATTCATTAAATACTATATCTATTTAGATTTACTGACCTGAATATTCGAGAACTCTTATTAGAAAAATATGCGCTCTCCGGCAGGATTCGAATCTGCGTTCCCTCAAGAGAAGCCTTAGATCTGATAGTTCGAATCATGTAGGAAAGGATTTTTTTATTACCAAACCAAACAATACAAAAAGTAATATTTGTCAATAGATAAGTTCCACTTATCAATGCATATTTACAGTTTTTCATCAAAACATAATAAACTTTTGACAGATTTCAGGTGTTATTAAACCTACCGCTTGTTAAAACATTAACATTTTGTCGAGTGTTACTGTGGGTGAATCAATGTTTCACAAAACATTTTCGTTATTATTTATTTAAATGAAAATTTGCTTTTCTTCTATTTTAATTTCAAATATGGCAGTTATAATTTTTACATCGTAGATTGATCAATATAGAAAGTTTTTTTTTTATCCATGTTTAATAAATATAATCAATTACTCAAAAACGATACGTTTTCCTTTCCGATATTTCATGTCATTTTTATTTTGCTTTCTTATCTTTTAAAATTTTAAAATGATTTTCTCTACTAGCATTATTGTTAATGACTTTGGTATTATTATTATTATTATTATTATTATATCTTCTGTGTCTCACATGATGTAGTCAATGGAAACTGTTTTTGAGACATGGTATCAACAAGACTCCTTTTAATTCAAGGTTTTCAGAGAATCCTCGCAGAGTAAACGATGCCAGTTTTCTGAAGGTTTACATCCTATATTACAATTCAAGTTTTCCCTAATCCCTTTTTCAATTTTCTTGGTGGTGTTACGAGCAAACCCATTACTATAGGAATTACATCAACAATCATGTTTCATATCTTCTTCAACTCCCCAGCCAGATCATGATATTTTTTTCAAACTGTTCAATTTCTATAAAGTTCACTTTTGTACCACCTGGAAGAGCAAAATCAATAATTTGACACCTGTTACTTTCTTTTATCTATAGCAATTAGGGCGGTCTTTCTTGCTTTAAGGACATGATCTGTGTGGGCCGTGAAATCCCACACTATTTAGTAACTAACATTTTCTACCACAGCCTCTATCTGATAGTCATACAACTTCTCTTTCACACCGAAGTCATACTTACGTCATACTTACGTCATACTTACGTCATACTTACGTCATACTTCCCGATACATTATTATTATTATTATAACACACAATTGGAATTTTGACACACATCTTAAGGTGTACATTAGGAAAAATATTCGGAATCTACCGACCTTTCATCTCTTAAAAGGCATGAGGATAGTTACGTCTGCAAATTTTTAACTTCCCACTTCGGTGGAATTAACAGAATGAGAGGAGAGTTCCATAAGATTTATACTAAGATGTTTGGTTAATTCTTCTTAGTAACTAATCCACAAACGGAAAATTCCAAAATAAGCAAGATCACCATTATATTAAGCATGTTTTCAGTTACTTGCCTTCACGCTGGTGGCGTTTCATTCGTTTTGATGTGTTGATTACCAGTACGACTGTTTGTACAGATTTTGATTCTAAGTGATACTTAACATGTACAATATTTACATATATTTTACATTGATACTCTCTTTAGTAGATGAGCAGTTTCGCACAGTGCAGTTTTAAAAATATCGAGAAGTGTGAGAGAAGAAACTATTAACATAGAACTTACAGTTACATCTGGCTATTTCAATAGTAAAACCAGTAGTAAGCTTAAATTAATGCGATCGGTGTACCAGGAAGGAAAGCCCATTACAACACAAAGACAGAGGAAAGCGACGTTACAGCAGTAGGAAAGCGACTGAAGCCAATATGCCAGATCAATGCCGATAATAATGTAGAATATTCTTGGGAATTTTTTTTGCTTATCTCAAAAATAAAATACAAAATTATCGATTTATTTGATTAATATGGGTTACAGAATAAAGGACAATAATAAAGAAATTATTAGAGTAGAACTTAGTTACATCTAGCTATTTCGACAGTAAATCGAAGAGTCCTTGTCGCAATCTATTAGTACACTTAAATTCACGCGATCGATACACCAAAGTGAACTCCATAGAACAATTGCCATGAAATTATTTATACGAAAGACAAATTATTATTATTATTATGTCATTTTTCATCATATTTCGATTTCTGCTTTGGTCTCACTACCAACCAAGTCTGCGGGGAGACCTAAGGCAGGTAGTGGCGTGTTGTTATGGCTCCATTTCATGTTTTTCTATCTTCCCTATCATCTCCAGCATTACATAGATAAAGTTTTCCTTAGTGTGTGGGCTGTACTTAATAAGACAATTTTTTGTATATCTCTTAAGCTGGGGTTTCCAGGGATTCTTTCAATGTGTTGTTTTGTTCCATTTTTTATCATTCCAAGTGCACCTACTATCACTGGCACAACTCTTGTTTTCAATTTCCACATTTTTCCTATTTCAATTTCCAGGTCTTTATATTTTGACAGTTTTTCAAATTCCTTGATTGCTATCTGCGGGAAGACCTATGGCAGGTAGTGGTGTGTTGTTATGGCTACATTTCATGATTTCTTTTTCTGTCTCTCATAACATCACTAGCGTTACATGGACAAAGTTTATCTTAATGTGTGAACTGTATTTATCAAGACATTTTTATTTCTCTTAAGCTGGGATTTCCATGAATTTTTTCAACGTACTATTGTGTTCCATTTTTTATAATTCGAAGCGCACCTACTATAACTGGTACTATTCTTGTTTTCAATTTTCCCCATTTTTTCTATTCCGATTACCAGGTCTTTATACTTCGATCGTTTTTTCAAATTCCTTGGTTGCAATTTACAGTCCTCTGGGAAAACCACATCAATTAGTGGGTAAGTTTATTTTTTTATTTTCAAGTTTTAATAATTATGTTCAACATATTTGCTTCAGTCTTGCCGTGTGTAAAGGTGGGGTAATCACATAAAATTGTGATATCTTCTATTTCTGTAAGCGGTGCTGGATGATGTTTAAACCGGTGTTTGTTAACTTCTTTTCCAAAGTGTTTGCACATTGTCCAGTGTAAATATTGCCCTACTCTATTATAGCAATTTTTATATTCATTTGGTGCAAGAACAGAACATTCTGAGATTGGATGGATTTCTTGCATTTTGGATCCACACTGTTATGTATGATATTTCTCTGAAAATTTCCAGTGAAAAGGCAAAAAGTGAGAATGAAGTTTTCCGTTTTTGTCTTTAGTTCAGATGCTTGTAACCATCGCTGAGTGTTAACTTTATCAATATCGGTGTGATTAGCACATTCTGGATATTAGCAATGTAGATGTTTGTCTTGTTGCTATGTTTTCATCTGTTTAAGAGATTTCTGCTTGGCTTTCTTTGTCATATTTATTGCAGCAACAGTTGGTTCTTGGGTCCTGTTTTGATTTTCTACAAAATCAACCAAATGTAAATCTTGTTTTTATTTACAACCTTCTTTCTTGAGTGAATATTTTTTCTTTTTGCTTTCGTGCTTGTTGTAGGAATCCTTCTATTCATGTTTTTATTAAACGTCAAAATTCGTAGTGTCGGGATTTGATACAATGAATTAAAATTTTGTTGGGGGATGTAATTCCGCCTTTTAGTATAATCCCACGATTTTCATGGAAAGAGTAAAATTCAGTAGGAAAAGACAATTTTATATACAACAAGAATACAAGAAGTTGGATAAATGTATTGAATGAGTTATGTTATTTTTTGTTGTTAGTAAAGATCTTGGATAGAATAAAATCTATTGCGTACGTATGAGAGAACGGTTAAATGTGGTTACATGCGTTCTTGTATGAAAATGTCAGCATGAGTATGCGTGCGTAATAGTAGCGTGGATAAAGAAGATATGTAGAGTTTAGGTCTTACTGTGGATGGTGGCGCCGTATTCTGAGGTGATCTCTTTGTAGTTTAGTCAGTGCTGATTTGAGCATTGTTTTTGCGTGTAGCCCTGAATAGAATATTGAATATCAGCAGTTAGAGTGAAATAAAACTTGGTGACATTTGTGAGTCTCTTGGAGCCGGACTTCGTGTTATTTATACCTCTTTTTCTCTAAGAAATCGGCTCCAGAATTATATTATTTATTCTTAATTTTCCCTGATTTGTATTATATAGTTTTGTATTGTACGGTGTAATTGTGTTTTGAGATGTAAGCACCTTATTGTTTGTTATTTGTTTATAATTATTTTGTTGGCGTGTTTTAATGTTTATGCAGCTATTGTATTAGGTATTTTAGTGAACACGACAGTTTGACAAATTTATCATCTAGTCCTTTGTTGTTTCCATGTATGTTAGTAAGCCAACAGCTGTTGAACTGCATGACAATTATAGCTGAATAAGATCTCTTCCATCTTCTTTAGTGGGTACGTATAGACGGTTTGAATCAGCCTTTAGTTGATGCATGTTCTGTTTAGAAAGAAGCTTTCTTGTCTTAGAATCCATTCATCTGATCTCATTTAGAGTTGATGTTGAAACTATATTGAACTACTGGGATAGCATGGCTATTAATGACCATTATTCTGTTATGAGAATTTAAATTAGTTCTTAATATCAGTCACACCCATCTATAGTTCTGTTTTATTACTATTTCTTTCACTTTTTATGGTGAATTCCTTCACCCTCATGTACACCGAGGTATTTTTTATTGCTCTAAATCTTTGATTGTTAAACAGGATCTAAGCTAATAAAAGAAAACTGTTCTAGTGATCCCCATAAAATTGTGGCTTTAGCATACTTATTTAAACCGAATTTAATTCCAATATCATCACTGAGCCATTTTAGTGTTTTCGGGAGACCTTCTAGCTAACTGTCATTTCTAACAGGCAACTGTTAGTCATCCATGTAAAATAGATAACTTTTTAAAAATATCTTATAATCATATTCCGTTCTGTTAAGTTGGCTGGTTAATGCTATTAGGGATATAAAAAATAGTAAAGGAGACAAAGAATCAAATTGAAATATTACTCTGTTAATGTTTATTTCATTAGACTTATAGATTCCATTTATATGATTGTTGTTTTCCATGTCGAAATACTTTGATGAAATTGATGACGACTGTTGATACCTTACACACACACACACACACACACACACACACACACACACACACACACACATATATATATATATATATATATATATATATATATATATAAAGACTTCAAGATCCAGGATATTTTGGGGCTAGTTTTTTTGTCTTGTATTTAGGTAATAGGGCAAAAAGTTAGAAAATTTTATCTATTCTAGATTTCTAGTTATGTATTGTTTCAGTGCACATTTAACCTCCTCTTTTGAGATTCCCCCTTGTTTTTTCTGGTTTATTTTTCATCCGTTTTACTTGTTGCGTAATCCAATCTGCATATTTGTTATATTCTTTAGGGCAAGCCCTTATTTTTTCCTAGAACTGTATAACCCCTTCCATTGTTGTGTGTCACTTTATTTGTATTTTGTTTGCCTATTTCTCTGTAAAATTTCTCCGCATCGGTTTGAATGATCTTGTTCTGCTTGCAGAATCTTGATCTTTTTTCATAGCGTCTGATTCTTTGAGCCTTCAGTTTTATTGTTTGCTTTATTTGTTTTTAGCTGAAAGGATTCCATTTTAATCCCTAATTGTACATTTTCTTTTGACTGCTGCTTTTTTAGTCCTTATATTTGTTCTTATTGCCAGTTTATCGAGTACTGATAATTCACTTCTAAGTTGTTCAACTTTTTTTCTCTATTTTCTTTTTCTAAGGTGGATCTTCATGCCTGTGAGACTGCCTTATTTTACTTTTATGTTTAATTCTTTAGTTGCTGCTATTGCTGATGTCTATATAGGTTCGTTGAGAATTATATGTGGATCTACTTCATCCAGAATTAATTTGAGTGCTGCATTTTATAGTTTAATAGTTTTAAGGTGATACTTTGTTGGTTGTAATATTTGGAGTGATTCTCGTTCCTTCATGTCAATATTTTGTAATTGACTTATATGCTTCATGATTTCTTCTTTTGCTTCTTGCATACTATTCTTGTTTCCTGCAAAATAATTCGGTTCAATGTGTTTTATCACAGACACGTGAGCAACTAAGATCACGCCTTTCCAACTTTTATAACTCGCTCCTAGCGGTTATGATATACCTCGACTGACTTTTCACGGCTTCTATTAGAACTCTTCAGAATCACTTTGAGTTCTTTATTTAAGGCATCTTGCCTAGTTTATTTGTGTTATTGAAGGTGTCTTATTTACTCCATAACATTCCCCCATTTGAGTTTTTTTTTCACGATTAAATATTTTATATTATTTTTTAGTATTCATATCCTCCTCTTTCTGGCGAGTTCACCACATACTGAACTTTGTATTTTTCTCGTTTTTGGGTTAACTACAAGTTTTCCGTGTGCTTTCTTTTTCTGGTTATCGTACTTGTATGTT
The DNA here is from genome assembly GCA_037127315.1 of Ascarosepion bandense. NCBI lineage: Eukaryota > Metazoa > Mollusca > Cephalopoda > Sepiida > Sepiidae > Ascarosepion > Ascarosepion bandense. The sequence goes on along the minus strand of JBBBDQ010000119.1, from coordinate 4,966,254 downwards.
CAGTGAATTCTTGGGGTGTCGGTACGTCAAAAGTATCATTACAGTACTTGCATAGTTTTTTTTTCTTGAGGGCCTTTCAGTAATCTTGAAATTATTTTGACTTTTGTTCTCATCTTGGTTGACATAGGTGTTCGACCCTCTGGTCATCCTCAGGTGTCCATAGATTGGCTGATGTGGAATATCTCGTTGATTATTGCGAAATATCCTGTGTAATCAATTAATGTTCTTTTATGTTGGAATTTCGCACTCTCACTACCAAGTTCAAGGATCGAACTCCTGACCACTAGATGATACTAACACATGGATAAACAACTACTATATCCACTACGCCAGTGGATTTTAGTGGTGTATTAATGATGTTACTCTGGTCATCATAAGGTGTCCATAGCGGGTCCTTGGTCGAAACGTTATGTCTGTTATAACACCTTTATCAACCAAGATGAGAACAAAAGTTCGAAATAATTCCAAGATTATTGAAAATTACTCAACTCAGAAATAAATACAAATTGAGGGCCTTTCGACAGTTTTGAAAAATGTCATGTCCTTTTTTTTTTATCTGTTCTTATTCTTTTTTGACCGGGTAACAACTTGTCAATCACCGCTTTAATTTTTCTTGTGAATATCACTTCTGCTGATGACATGCCGGTCGGGTTTTTGGGATTCGGCATTATCTGGTATAATCGGAATAATTTTTGTAGTGCTTCTTCTCTCACTATCTCAGTACTTGCTTTGTTCAAACCTCTCTTAAAAGTACCACAGATTATCTGTCTTTGGCTAAGTTTATAATTTCGAGGAAGGTGATTTTGCTGCCAGAGCACAACTTCTGCAGACTTTACTAATTTTTCATTGTCTTGATACATTTTGGTGCAGTATACAAAGCTTTAAATAATAGATTTCATTTTTGAAATTGATGGATGTCCATTTTGAAATTTATTTAATAGCCGCTTTTGTAATATGATACATATTACTTTTGCTTTGTCCAAACGTCAGTACTCCCCAACATAGTGAGTAAGTGTTCAAGTCTGGATTGCGTTCTAAAAATCATCTATTTTTCTTACTTTATTTTAGTCGTTTTATATTTTCGAAATAAACATGTCTTGTTCTGCTTTTATTTTTAATTCTTCTATGGTAACTGGTAGTTCGCGTACTACATATAATAATCTTTTTTTTTATTTCTATTTCACTTTTTTATCCTGCAATCACAGTTTCCTCAAATAGTTCAGTATAGTTTGTTATCAATCGCGATAAACCATCAGCATGTCCTAATTTTTTGGACGGTCGGTATTCCATATAAAATCGTAATTTATTAAGATGGTTGTAATCTATTCTTTGTACGCGAAGAAATTCTTTTTTTCGAACAATAACTTGATAATAGGGGTCGGTGAACTTTCTGTAAACGAAAACTCTTTCCGTGTATAAATTTGTATTTTTTTTCGCTACAAATATTATTACTAACGCCTCTTTTTCAATCCGTCTATATTTTTTTATTCTGTCGGTAGTAGTGAATGCGAAACATGCGCGACGATTTTCATGTTACTACCAACATATTTATGTAGAATTACCTCTCCTATACCATAGTCACTTATATCTAGGTCAGTCAGTCAATTAAGTGCCATGCGCGATACACGCTTGGGCGATCATGTCTCGAAAGAGACATAACTGACTGGGCAGAAGATTATCCCGCAGTAGGTTGCCATTGCTTTCTGCGGTAGACTGGTTGCCGACCAAGGCTATAGAATCCAATCTGTCCTATTATTTAACCCATAACTGGAGGGAAGAGACGGATTAATACCTTTCCCAAGGGTATTTGCGCGTAAGTGAATGCAAGGAATTCAACTGGAATTCGAACTCGGTTCCCCGATTTCTCGTTCCGAGCCGATATCCACTGCGCCACAACGCACATCTGAAACCAATGTTTTGGATCGTAGTGCGCTAATAATGTCTCACGTTATTATTTTCTTGATTTCTTCAAACACCTTCTGACACTTATCAGTTCAGTTTCACTTTACGCCATTTTGAAACAAATTGTTCAGTGGAGCTCTCAAATTCTGCATATTAGGTATATAGATTTGATAATAGATTGCAGGTTCTAGAAATGTTTGTAACGTAGTAACGTTTTTGGAGGAGATATATTCTTAATTGCACTTTTCCTCAACGGATCTCGTTAACGACCATTTTTGTCAATGATTTGTACTTGATACTTGATACTTGCTATTTGCACTTTTTCTCACAGAGTTTGAACCCGTATTCCCGCATTTTTTCCAACTCTTTTTATATACGCGATGTGTTGTTTCTTATATATACTTTTAATTAATATATCATCCAGATAAGGAACTTCGAAATCACAATCTGCATAGTATTCATGGTACGTTGGAATATGGTCGGAGCCACTTTTATCCCAAAAGGAAGTCGACTGAACTTATGCAGTCTCTTGATTTCTAGAAGTTTGGATGACTGTTTGACCTAATCCAGTCTTTCCTTATCATATGAACGCGGGTATCCCATAAGGCTCTATTCTAGGTGCTCTGCTTTTTCTGATCTTCGTCAACGATCTCTCTGATGTAATCAGATCCTAAGTAGGCATTTATGGTGACGACACAACCATTTACTCCCGCCTCGATAAGAAATCTACCGAGGCTGACAAAGCAAAGTTCGCTGTTGATCTTGAAAAGGACCTCCAATCTGTGGTGGACTGGGGGTAAGAAATGGCTCGTAAATTTTAATGCTTCCAAAACAAAGCTGCTATCCTTTAACCACGACAGAGAACCGGTCCTACCCCCTATCAGAATGGATCAGGCTAGTTTCCCTGAAAGCAAAACACTGCAAATCCTCGGCCTAAATCTATCAGCCGACCTCAAGTGGAATGACTACATTGAATCTATAGCTAAATCCGCTGATAGGGAGGTTGGTTCCCTGTGTAGGACCAGAAAGTCCAGAAATCAATCTTGCTCATATATAAATCTACCATCCGCCCGTGCATTGAATACTGCTGTCACATCTGGTCGGGTGCCCTTGCTATGCGGGCTTCTTGACAGAAAGTAATTAATCCCGACCTGGTAGCTCAACTCTAGTCACTTTCTCGCCGACGCAATGTGGCCTCCCTCTGTCTCTTCTACAAATCCTTTCACAGCTTCTGCTCCAATGAGCTTAACTCCCTGGTGCCCCCTTTGCATGAATTCAGTCAAGCTACTAGACTAGCGGCTAAGTTCCACCCTTTTACAGTGAAACCAATCAAATGTAACCGCAACATCTACTCCCTCAATGGAATTTACTTCTTTATACTTGTGTAAAAGATAGAAGGTCCTTTACTATATTTATATTTGGGATTCGACTCGACGCAAATTTAATCGAAATAACAAGGTATTAACAAATGTTACAAATTATTGTTTGAGAAATCATGCAAAGAAGGAGAAGAAAAAGTTCTCTCTCTTGGTCTGTTAAAAGACGTAAATTGTTCTTAGAAGTAAGTCAATGCTGAAAAGTAGAAACAATAATACATACAAGTTGTTGAGTTGAGTTACTGCCTGCTAACATAACGTGTCTTGCAGATGAAAACAAGTATATTATTAAAATACGTAGGAGTGAAATGTGTGAGCAAAATATATTAAACAAATATATGTTGAAATATGGATATATGTGTATAGATGTCTGCGTAAGCGGCACAATACCCCTCCCCCAGATTGAAAAAAATATATTACAAATAATTTTTTTCAATATGTCCGATTGATCATGTTGATGATGATGCTGGTTGCCGTACTAGTAGTCATGGCAAAATGAGAGAAAGGGTTGGTTGCTGAAAAAAGGGGTACAGATGCCCCCATGGGGTTTGGCACCCCACTGTAATTTTTCTCAGCTGCATGTCCGTCCTCGGACTGACACACAACCAAGCCGCACTCTGCCCGAGGACAGAGACGCAACTCAGAGGGCACTCGAATTGGAATAGACTTCTGCCACAAAGCAGAAACTGCTGCTTATTTATAGTTGGAAGATTTCATGTGTGCATGAATAAATTGCCATAACACTAACCAGTCTAAAAAGGTACATTATGTTAATTAACCGAGTGACAGATGCTGAGATTAAAGAAATAAAAAGAACTGCAAGCAGAATAGCTGTCAACAGAACATTAATGGAAACCTGAAATGGACATGAAAAGTTTTAACATCACGCAAGCCAGAGATCATAATGAAAAAACTGAGAAATACACTAATCAATGTTAAAATAATGCTGAAAGTTTAGAAGAAGTGGTTTTGTGGAGTAAATAAGGCAAATGAACTAGGCAAAGACGCTTTAAAGATAGAGTCTGTTGGAGTCAGTTGAGACATAATATCATAACCGCTAGAAGCGAGTTATAACAGTCGGTTACGAAGGATCGAAACTCATACTGAGTAGAAAAAAGTACTTTTTGCTTCGGCGCATATAATAACCGTGACCACGAGAAATCTGAAACACGTTGGTTTAATTTTTTTTCGTTACTTTGTGTAAAGAAGGGAAAAGAACGGATATTCTTGAATATGGAAAAACTATTACTCCAAGCAGTAAAAATACAACAACAGCAGTTGTTGCAACTTCAATTGAAATAATACAGAAGAGAACGGAAAATTCCCCAAATTCTTTCACTTCCGACGCGGTGGAAAATTTTATAGGTGAAATCGCGTGAGCGCGCGAGCGCGCGCACACACACACACACACACACACACACACACACACACACACACACACACACACACACACACACACACAAATAAATATAAATATCAGGAGAAATTTGATTTGAAGAAACTAAATATTTTGATTAAAACTTTTAAGGACAAAAGTTAGTTATTCAATACTCGTTAGATGTGAATATAAAAAACACGATTTTGTCACATATGCTGGAATCGTTAAAGAGTGTGAAAGATTCTGTTAGGGCGCTCTCCACCTTTTCAACAGTAATGAACAGTTCCAGGCACTATATATGGTGGTAGTGCCGGAAGGACTAGGGTCGACTTTCAGATCAGGTGTGTCTTCGTTATTATACAGTTAGCCTCTTTCCCTGACTTTTGACAGTGTTCTGTTGGATTATTACGTGGAATCTGTGCTTGTCGGAAGATGAGTTTCGCTCGTTCTGGTCTTGGGCGCCAGGTAGTGATTATCTCAGCAACTCTGAGTTTTCGCTCACCTGGCGATTAGCTCGGAATCGCTTGCCTCTCAATGACAAGGCCTTCATATGGGGCCTGGCGGATTTGCCAGATTGTGAACGCTGCAACCTTGGCTTGGAAGAAACGGCTTCGCACGCTTTCTACCATTGTTTGCGGGTTCGCCCTCTATGGGACCGGTTCGGCGCGCTGACTTCTCGTATCGCGCCGCGAGAGCTTGTGCTCATTGATCGTGCATTCGCCTGCGACAATGTGTCACCCCTGTTGTCTGGGATGAAGCGTATGGTGTTTCTGTCGCTGCTAGCCACGGTTCGAATGCTGATTTGGACGACGCGATCGGAAGAAATCTTGCGAGGTCAGCGTCTTTCAAATCAGGATCTGATCCGCTATTTTGAGCTGATGCTCAAAATAAGGATCGGAACTGATTGGAAACGTTTGACTTCGACAGACTTCAGCAAAAGGTGGGCAAATATAGCAAGTCTGGTTCGCTTGAAAGGGGCTAGTCTTGATTTTCTCTTTTAGATCTGCTGGTTACATCGGGGTGGATTCCTGTGGAACCCTCCCCTGGTTAAGGTAGCTCTCTTTTGTGTACCTAGTTAAAGTGAATGAATGTGTTCCCAGCCTGTACCCGGCTTTCTCTTTTGTTCTGATCCAAGTCGAGATTCCCAATCCACCCAGTTAGTTTTGGTCTCCTTTTGTCTCGGCTGGGTCAGCCTTTTATTGTCCCATTCCATTAATTTTTTTACCCCCCTCTCCCTTAGCGAGTGTGCTTCTTGATTTTGTCGTTTGGCGGAATACAGCGGCCACTCTTTTTTCTGGGATCGACAGTTCTTACTAACATTAATTATTATTTTAGTTCAAAATGTGTTGTATTTTCAGTTTATTTTTGGGTTCATTCCCCTCCCATCATTTCATTTTTCATTAAATGTTTCATTATATTCTATATAAATACATTTTTATTGTCATGGGTTATATTCCCCACTTCTTTAGGTGCCCCTTGTAAGTTTGTGGCATTATGGTGTATGAAGGATTGGGAGTTGATGGGTGGGTTCTTTTGGTGATTGAGCAAATTGTAACGAGTGAATGGGTCGTGATAGTGATTAGCTAGGTATAGGATAGTTAACTGACGACCACCTTCTACCCCTTCCCTTTTTCGGCTTTGTGCCACAATTCATGTATTTTCCATGAATAAATAGTGTCGACTTTCAGATCAGTAGATCTCGCGTCTTCTTGACTTATTGCAAGTTGGAATTTTGTTACTCGGATTTCTGTCAATTATGAATACCTGTTCTGTTACCAGTTATTTTATCTTCGCCGCACGTGTTTTTAATTGAAGTTTTTGTTAAAAAATTTGTGTTTGTGAGGGGGAGGGGGAGGGGGCAAGTCAATAATGGCTTTGTCTCCCCAACCGTCTACTTCTGCGGTGGGCATGCCGGCGGTAACTCCTTCACCGTCGGTATGGAAAAATGCCCCTGTAAAAAAGACTCTAAATATTACCTGAAAATGCAGGAAAAATATAAAGAATTCATAAAGGATAATGAATTACTTGTAATACCGGAAGTCGTCAACGTTATGGCGAAGAAGACAATCTCCCTGCTGACAGCAGAGGAAAAAACACGAAAATTTATTGCTGTCAGTTGGGAGAACATGGAAGAAGCATTAAAAGTTCTTCATATTGTCCCTTGTGTGTTGGCAAGAATGTCCCGAGCGATGTGGGACCTTCTACTAAGCTCGGAAGGAGAGGCGAAAGACCTGACTGGAAGTGTAATGACGGCCAAAGGTATTCGGTTTCAGACCGAATACCTAGGTACAAGAAAGACCAAAGTGACCATACATGGTGTGCCCGTAGAGGTTTCGTGCGATCACGTGGGTGCTTTTTTCGCAACTTTTGGAGCGGTGAAGGAGGTGGCACGTATGAGGAGTAAAGCAGAGATAGCCATGGAGGATATCAATGTTAGCATTGTGCTAGACCGGGAAAACTTCCTGAAGGTCCCGGACATTTTAATATACTGAGGAAGAAAATTGTTCGTAGTGGTAGAGAGGAGAAAGCCGCATTGCTGGGCGTGTGGCATGGCTGGTCACACGTTCAAAATGTGCCCGGGAAGAAAACCGGAGGAAGAAGAGGTGACACCGGAAACACCGCCGGTGTCAAAAGCACCAATCACCCCGGACAAAAAGTCCGACCCAAAAAGCGGTGAATGGACGGAGGTGGTCAGGAGGGGGAAAAAGTAGCTTCCCCTCCTCCTCAACATGACAAAACCCCATCTCCCGAAAAAAAGAAGCCTCGTAAGGAGGCAAAGCAACAGCAACAACAGCAGCAGGGGAAAAAGCAGCAACAACAACAACAGCAACAACAAAATCAACATAGGGAGCAGCAGCAGCAACAACAACAAGTAATGGCGGAGGAAATGCCTCCCCCACGTTCCTCATCTTTGAAGAGAGGACGGGAGGAGGAGGTTTCCAAAAAGAAGGGGAAGAAAGAATTCTTGGAACGTGGAAGAACGGAATGAGTCACGGTGGCCTCCAGGACCCAATCCGCCCCTACATCCCCGAGTAGAACTGTTCTTGTCGAGGGGAGGAGTCAGTCTACCTCCCCAGTGAAACATATACCTTCTCCTTCCCCCACACCACCCACACCCTTCTCCCAATCAGAACCTTCCTCCCCGAAATCTGATTATCCCTCCCCGAATCCTGAAAAATCCTCCCCAAAATGGGAGAAGCAGAAAAAGAACATTTACAGACATCAAGATATCTGCAAAATAGACAGACAGGCCTTAGAGAGGGACCTATCTTCTCAGAAGAAGGTCCTCCTAAGGCCGTTATTCAAATTAAAAAATATAGAGGGAAAGTCCATTGAGGACCCTGCGAATTTCCCAGGAGCCCCCTGAGTACTTACGTTAATACGAAATACCGGGGAGTGTAGGACAAAAGCCTGGGAATTTGTGCAGGGGGCCGTTGAGGCTTTCCCGAAAATTCAAATGGCCCAAACGGGCACGAAATATTTACAAAGACTTTCCCATTTTTGTGCTGGGAGGGTCCCCGTCATCCTCCACCCATCATTATACAAGGCGGTAAAACTAACGTTTCCCACGGACGTCGGCGGCATTGTCTAAGACGGACGAATTACGTCCGATATTTGTACAGGAAACCTTGGACAATCCGTCGGGATCCCTACTGCCATTGATTTTCGCGCCGTATGTGACCAGAAGTAATTTTTCTGCTTTCTTTTTCAGGTCTCAATAGATGTCAATTAAGTAAGCTAGTATGAACGTGAAGGGCCTTAGGGATCGGAGTAAGGCTGCCTGCCTGCTTCGGGACCTCTTGTTATTCGGCGTGGATGTCGCCGCGATCCAAGAGACTCACTTTGTTTGCAAGGCCGAGGCCTGTGTGCTGTCTAACGAATTTGTCGTCTATTCAGCATATGGGAACCGGCTGGCCAGAGGAGTTTCTTTGCTGGTTAAGCGTACCCTGGACGCGAAGGTGGATCTTGTCCATGTCGGTGCCGAGGGCCGGCTGTTCGTGGCCGATATTTCAGTGAAAAGCAATGCGTTTCGACTGGTTGCGGTTTATGCGCCCAACGACAAGGAAGAGCGCGTCTCGTTTTTTCGGCGGTTGGAGCCCTTCCTTGTGCATTCAACGCGACTCGTCTTAGTGGGGGACTGGAATGCCATCCTGGACCCCAAGTTGGATAGAGGGTGGGGAGCTAGAGGGAAGGCACGTGATCGTAGCTTGGTCGATCTGATCGAGGACTTCGGTCTAGTCGATAGATACCTGGTCGATCACAAGGGTGGGAGAATGTGGACGTGGGCTAATAGTTGGCCTTCTACCAAGGTGGCTAGCTACCTTGATAGAATGTTAGTTCGTGAAGTCGACATAGATTTTTTAGATTGTCCCACGTTCCACTGGTTAGGTTACTCGGACCACAAACTCGTTTGTGCCCGGGTAAATTTAGAAAATAGGGTTAGAATGGCTGGTTACTGGAAGTTCGTGTCCTTCAAGGCGCTTGAACGGTACGAACAGGTGACAGGGGCCAAGATTAACCGCAACAAGTCGTCCGGCTTGCGGTTAGGTGCCTGGAAGGGTGTTACCCTCCCGGGGCCCTTCGACTGGACGGACGGCCCGGTCTGCATTCTTGGAGTGTGGTTCGGGCCCGACCTACAGTTGGAGAGAAATTGGTCTGAATTACTGGCAAAGGTAGACGAGTCGGCCAAGACTTGGCGTCGAAGAAATTTGTCCTTAAAGGGTATGGCTGAGGCGTGTGCTACATACGTCTTTCCCATTATCCTTTACCAGTTGTCAGTACTTCCACTTTGTAAACCGCGTAGGCAGGCGATCGAGCGTTTGTTATTCTCCATTCTGTGGAGAGGACGCAAACACTACGTCGACAAACGTGTCTGTTACCAACGTCCGTGTCATGGGGGTCTGGGAATGCCATACCTGATGGGCCATAAAGTTGCGTAAAGGTTGGCTTTCCTCAGGCGAGCGATTTTGGAAGATTCATTGCTTAGAGGGATACTGAGGGACATGTTCCCTAGCCTTACTATCACTCCCCTATCTCGAGGCGGTGCCGTAAGCCTCGAGGTCGATCGAGTTTTCTCCTCGAATGTCTGGCGGCCCTGCCGGCCATTCCACGGTCCAGTGACCTTTCACAGCCTAGGAGAGTATTCTATCGTGGGTTAGTGGAGGACTAGTTGCGAAACTTAAGTTTATTATTATTATTATTATTATTATTATTATTATTATTATTATTATTATAATTTCTTTTGATATCTGTTGTATACACATTTCCTTCTGGGTCCCAACTATAGAACTAAGGTCAGAAATTGATTCATTTTCCAGGAATTCATTCAATTATTCTACATTATAATTTGCAGGGATTGCCATGTCAACAACAACAACAATAATAATAAAAATAATAATAATTAATACTATTATTATTATTATGTGTGATATTATCTTGCCAGAGAATAATTTTATGTGTCTAATTACCAAGTCACCTTCGGTTCCATGAATAAAAAAAGGCACTCTAGGTGAGTTATCTGTGCACATTTCGAATGTTTCGTTTTGATGGAGAGGATTTTGCGGATGAAGCGATATGATACTAGGCTTTATTCCGATTTCCAAAGTAAGATATAATATTCAGTGGTATATATTCCAGTTCCCAAAATGACAGCAGGAAGAACAGTGACCTGGATGTCTTACATTCTGGAAACTTTAATCTGGAGGTTGGAGCATTTCTTAAGCTTGTCAATTTCTTTAACCATGATATTATTATTATTATTATTATTATGTCATTTTTCATCATATTTCGATTTCTGCATTGGTCTCACTACCAACCAAGTCTGCGGGGAGACCTAAGGCAGGTAGTGGCGTGTTGTTATGACTCCATTTCATGTTTTTCTATCTTCTCTATCATCCCCAGCATTACATAGATAACGTTTTCCTTAGTGTGTGGGCTGTACTTAATAAGACAATTTTTTGTATATCTCTTAAGCTGGGGTTTCCAGGGATTCTTTCAATGTGTTGTTTTGTTCCATTTTTTATCATTCCAAGTGCACCTACTATCACTGGCACAACTCTTGTTTTCAATTTCCACATTTTTTCTATTTCAATTTCCAGGTCTTTATATTTTGACAGTTTTTCAAATTCCTTGGTTGCTATGTTACAATCCGCTGGACAAGCCATATCAATTAATAGACAAGTTTTCTCCTTCTGGTTTTTAATTATTATTATTATTATAACAAGTTTTACTCTTATTGTTCTTTAGATGAAGCATTTTCAAGATTAATTTTAGTAGTTTTACAACAAATTATAAATGTTACATATTATATATTATTTTTTTAGACATAAAACAATATTAGTAAATGCATAATTTAAAAATAATTCAAATAACTAAATATTTATATTAATTTCTTGTTGCAATGGTATATTGAAAAGTTCCCTACCTGACAAAGAAGGGACTGAAAATATTTTTGTTATTTGATCAGAATTTTGGAAGTGAATTAAGCTGAGAATGTTTCCGCGCCCACTCGTTATACCACTACGAAACTGACTCACGCTGCATCTCTCTGAACAGAGCTCACTTCGATCTCATTTAAATATACACGGAGACTTACCAAAACCCTATCCGTAACATGTCGCCAACACAAATATCATAGCATCGTCCACATGCAAAAACGGACTAAAAATAATGGAGGCATTATTAATAAAAATGAAAAATTTAACACTTGATCCATAGCTGGAGGGGAGAGACGGATTAATACCTTTCCCAAGAGTATTTGAGCGTCCAATGAGTACTGTACTTATTTAGGGTGATTAGCGGGTTGATTAGCTCTACATCAACTACGAACACGCTAACAACATGCTTACCGTGTTTGGTACATAGCACATACCACCACCCTATATCATACATAACGCCACATACACGACAATTAACATTCATCCTCGAAAATGGCTAAAATTATAGCCGAAAGCACTTGGATAAACAAAACATTTGGAGAATTCTTATATAATCTATGTCCTCAAAAGAAACAAGTCGTAAGATCACATGAAAAATCACATAAAACACTTAGCTATCACACCCTCCCTCCCTCACACACACACACACACACACACACACACACACACACACACACACACACACACATGTAGTGGGGATATTTAGATATAAGACATTCATTTAAACAGGTTTTGTAGAATTCAACTGACAAGGTGTTCTTGTTTAATATTTTACAGCATTTAATTTGTGAATAAGTTGTACCGTCAAATCAAAAATGTGGGTAAACTGCTTCCTGTTCCTTATTTTATTTTATTTTTGTTCAAGTATCTTTGACCGACTCAGTCCTTATCAAGAGATGGATGATGACTTGTCACTTATCGAAACTTTTTGTAATTCGTTCACATGTTGATGATCACATCTCGCAAACACAACTTTTAATGCAAGATAAATATTAGTAGACAATACCAAAATACTATATCTATTACTCTTTGCAAGGAAAATGTCAAAATACCCGAAGTTATTGTTATAGAAAGAAAGTAACCGCATTAAATATAACGTATTTCATTGCAGAAGACGTCATTTGTAAATATGCATAAAATGTTTAAATTGTCTGTATTTAGGCAACAGATATATAAATAAATATAATATATATTTAAATGTGATTGTGCTTGGCACAATGACATGTAAATTTATAAACAACATTACTCAACTGTAAGATTAGCAGGACGGTTTTAGGAAATTAACAAAAAGCAGGTCGTGTAGAGAAAATTACACGTGGAGCCAGAGCCCCGAAATTACAAGAAATAATTGATGATACCTTGTCAACAATTGTTTGGTTATTAAGACCAATCCATGGTACTTTCAAACAGACGAGGCATTTTAATGGCCCAAACCTCTTATTCTCATTCTTCCGAAATTAATTTTAAAATTGATTATCCTAGTGACAACCGGCTGGGATAACCGTTTCCTATAAAGATACTCCTAATATTGTCAATCTCACGATCAAAAGTTACACTGGAACAAATCGTAAGTGTCCGGTGTGTTAGGGTTTTAATGAGATTGATCTTTCGAGTCCTAGATATAAACCTGAAAATGATTCCCAACCTAGATATAAACCTGAAAATATAAGTTTCTTATATACCGAAGTAACGAAAGAATGATTATTTTTGGAAACCAAAACATCAAGGAAGGGAAATTGGTTGTTCTTTTCAACTTCCAGAGTGAATTTAATTGCGGTGTGCAAATGATTAAGGAAGTGAAAGAACAACAAAGCTTCACTATGTGACGAAAAACAAGCAAAAGTATCATCAACATAGCGAACATAAAATGCCGGTTTAGGGCGCTTATCAAACAAAAGGTTCTTCATGGTCTAATTGGATTTATTCGGTTGAAGGTTTATGATGGGGAATTTGTTTATAAGCATATATATATATATATATATATATGTATATTTGCTTACACATACACACTGAAAGAATATTAAAACTGTGGAACAGTTGATTTTGTTGTATACGTGTAAAAGTGTTTGAATCTTTGAAATTACGTTCTTAATATTTATAACCGGCCGGCAGTCCATATATTTATAACATTCTGTTTTCAACATATTCAAATTCTAACAGACGCTACGATACCCAAGTGGAGGCAAAATTAAAAATATCAACATTTTAAAGTTAATTTGTTTACTTTTAGCAATCGAGAGAGGAATTCAATCTCCCGGAAAGCATCATTATGCGACAATTCCAGTATATCTCTTATGGTTGCCTCTTATATAGACGTAAGTAACAAGTTAGTTTCACTGATCATGGGATTCCCTATTTTCGTGTTCTTGTGTCAACTTCAACGTACTGTTGTAAATGTGTCTACAGTAAACCTCCGCAATTTACGCTTCGGGGGTCCCAAAATGTTACTGGATTAACAATAAAACCGGATTAATTTAAAGTTAATACATATTCAGTAAAGCATTTCGGATTAAAAATTCTGTCATTTCAACAGTTCAGTCACATCTGTGGTTTATTTGTTTCCGATCGTTCTCTTAGAAATCACAGTAAGGATTACATTTAAGCAAAATAAAGAACCCATCAAAACAGAGATCATCAGCAACATCTGTGCTATAAAATAAATCTAGTTGCATGAATTTCAAACACTTGCTCATGAATTTCTCTAGACTCTAATGTCTATATCATATGAGGTGTGGGAGTCAGTCGAGGAAAGAAAGACTTTTTTCGCTTTAATATTTTCACCTCAAGAAAGGCAATAATGCCACCAAGACGCAAGGGGTTACTGGTATTAAAAGAGATTGAGATAACTTTGTGATGAGAAAGGACACTGAAAAAGATGCTTTCAGGAAGATCTTATTGATTGACATTGAATTTAAGTTTTTAGAGATTGTAGGTGGCAGGAAACCAAGAAATCGGAAATTCCATAGGCGTGAAATGCGAGAAAATAATTATTAAAATTCAGTATACGGTTGCATCTAGCTATTTCAACAGTAGATAAGAACTTGGTGTAAGAGCTAATCAACCTGCTCCTCGCCCTAAATAAGTACAGTACTCATTGGACGCGCAAATACTCTTGGAAAATGTATTAATCCGTCTCTTCCCTCCAGTTATGGCTGAAATAACAAGAGAGATAGGGCTGTATAGCCTTGGCTGTCAACCAGTCTACCGCAGAAAGTAATGACAACATGCTGTGGGAAAATCCTTTGCCTAGTCAGTAATGTCTCAAAAGAGACATGATCGCTCAAGCGTCTATCACGTATGGAACTTAACTGACTGACTGACTCACTGGAGGAGCGGCACTTGTAAGCATGAGTTAAACTAAAGTAAGCTTATAGTAAATACCTAAATATCTATATGTTAAAAATAAATAAAAGTGAAAATAATTTCAGTTTTTGTAATAAGGTACATGCACACACATACAAAAACGCTCTTACACAAGCAAATATGAATAAATGCTTCTCTACACCCGCAATCACGCGTACTTACGCACACACTGCCTTATCGTGTTTACTTGAGTTTTTTACCATTTACAAAGGCACGCCGATTCATGCCCTCTTAACACAGTTACACGTGGCAGCCTGCCCGTGCAGCTATGGCACTACAATACAACGTCGGCAATAACAACTGACCTGTCAACACAAGCAGGCGGCCTCTTCACAGTTTTCAGTGAAAACATAAACGGCCTTTGGCGGAAAGCAAAAAGGAATAGGTTACACACACACACACACACACACACACACACACACACACACACACACACACACACACACACGTATATTACCGGAAGATAAAAGCCATGCAAATGATCTTGATTATATTTGATTAATTAAAACCAGCCAAAACAAGGTGATTATATATATATATATATATATATGTGTGTGTGTGTGTGTGTGAGAGAGAGAGAGAGAGAGAGAGAGAGAAAGAGAGAGAGCAGAAAACAAGGGAAAAGGAGAAGAGATTAAGAAAGGAGAATATAAAAAAGAATGGAAAAGTCGGAGAAAGAGTGGAATAAAGAGAAAAAGAGAATGAGACAAACTAGAGAGAGAGAGAGAGAGAGAGAGAGAGAGAGAGAGAGAGAGAGAGCAAAAAGGAATAGGTTACACACACACACACACACACACACACACACACACACACACACACACGTATATTACCGGAAGATAAAAGCCATGCAAATGATCTTGATTATATTTGATTAATTAAAACCAGCCAAAACAAGGTGATTATATATATATATATATATATATATATGTGTGTGTGTGTGTGTGTGTGTGTGTGAGAGAGAGAGAGAGAGAGAAAGAGAGAGAGCAGAAAACAAGGGAAAAGGAGAAGAGATTAAGAAAGGAGAATATAAAAAAGAATGGAAAAGTCGGAGAAAGAGTGGAATAAAGAGAAAAAGAGAATGAGACAAACTAGAGAGAGAGAGAGAGAGAGAGAGAGAGAGAGAATGGGGATCTAAATAAGAGGAAAAGAGTTAGAGGTATAGTTTAAGAGAGAGAAAGATAAGAAGGCGAAAGAGAAAGAACGCGAATATAAGAAAAAAGGGAATGGTCGAAGAAGTAAAAGAAACAGAGAGAGAGAGTGAGAGAGAGAGAGAGAGAGAAAGTAGAAAAAGGAGAGAAAAGAAAAGAAGAGACAGAGAAAGAAGAGGAATATAAAGAAGAGAAGATGTGGAAGTGAAGAAGATGAAAAGAAAATTTGGTAAGAGATAGAGAAAGAAAAGGAATATTAAGAAGTAGGTAGGAGGGAGTAGGAAAGGTAAAGAAAGATGAGGGAAAGGAAGAGGAGGAGAGAAAGAAGTAGAGGCAAAGAAAGGGAGAGAGAAAAAAAGAAGGAGAATATAAAAAAGAGAAAAAGAAGACTGAAAGTGGGAGAGAAAAGACAGAAAAAGAAATAGAAAAGAGAAAGACGTTTAGATAGGTGGAGAGGTGGAAAAGTAAAGAGAGAAGGATATATCGAATTAAAAGAAAATGTTATGATGGTTTCTGAAATGAAATAATGTCAACCAGTTTATCTGGTCAGAACTCGGTAAAGTCAAATTCTAAAATAATTTCCATGGAAACGCACACAAATACACATATTATTGTTATGATTTCTTTATTTAGACATTTCAAATAAAAAACTTGAAATGCAATTTTTTAAAAATATGCCATTCTACATTCTCACAAAGTCTCTTCATTTGCCATGCTTGACGTGTCACAAAAATATATCCGCTTCTTATACAGTTACATTCGAAGCAAAAATAGAAATGAAACTTCGGGAAAACGACAAGAAAGGGCTAAACATCTATTGTAAGAAAGCAATGTATGGTTGATAGCAAGTGAAACAATCCAAGATGCGAGCTCCGAATTGGAGGTAGTAAAAGAAAGCGAGAAGAAAGGACTAACCATCAATTGTAAAAAGACAATGTATGGTTGTCAGCAGGTGGAACAGCCCAAGATGCTAACACTGAATTAGAGGCAGTAAAAGAAAGAGAGAAGAAAGGACTAATCATCAATTGTAAAAAGACAATGTATGGTTGTCAGGAAGAGGAACAACCCATAATGCGAACTCCGAATTGGAGGTAGTAAAAGAAAGTGAGAAGAAAAGACTAAGCAACATATATAAAGAGGAAGGAGAGTCTAGAGAATCTGTCTCTCACATGACATTTTGAAGGCAGGAGAAGCAGAGGAAAGCATCGAGTAACATATCTAATGAGTTTGTGAAAATTGCTGACAGAACAGGGACTGGGAGAGACAACAAAAAGACAAACCTTACTAAAGCAAAAAAGGGCAGGAAATTATGGAAAGATGTGGTCGCCCACGATCTGAAGGAACTTGGTACTTAGAATAATAAGCAGTGTTTAACTTTCGTGCTCACAAAAAAAAAAAAACCCCCAAAAAAAAAAAAAACGGCGAGTCAAAAGTACGATTATTTCCTTGACAACGCTGTTACTGAATACAATTTTGACTCCCTTGGCAATGTTTATTGTTTGAAAAAGCGATGATTAGGATTTTAATAAAATAGAAAGCCCGACTCTTTATTGAACAGTATATTTTCGTCTACCCATCTGAATATCAGAAAAATTTATTAAAGAAAAATATACTCCCCAAATCAAACCTGCATCCTCCTTTGCAGGAGAAACCGTCGTTAGATCTGACGTGCTCAAGATCAAGTTAATCAGAGAGTGCATTGCCGAGCAAGCAAATCCAAATAGTGCATTGTAAAGGCAAATCCTTCTTAGAGCACGTCGGATCTAACAACATTTTCCCCTGCAAAGTGTGTGCGTGCACAGGTTCGAATCCTGCTGTACAGGTCATATTCTTTAATAAGATTTCACGAATATGCAAGCACTAGATGAAAATAAATAAATATATTATGTTTAATAAATAAACGGACTGTCTCCTCAAATATGCATATATACTATAATAATGTTTTAAGTGATGAAATTTGTTGGATTAATGAATACAAAATCCATATATAAAATTATATATATATATTATATTATTATATAAGATCATAAAAACATATAATCCTTCTTTTTTCTTAATATATATATGAATAAGGAACGAAGAAAATATTTGCAACGTTCAAAACATTAATTTAAAACTGCTCAATATAAAAATAGAGCAATGAATATTTATTATAAATTAACTCTTGTTTTCCTCTTTGATTTTATTTCCTCTGTGTCCTTCTCTTTCCTCTCTCTTTCCCCTCATTTTGATTTCACTTTTTGTTTTGTCATCTTTCCTATCCTCTTTATCTCGTACGTAATTTTTTCCAATAATAAAAGAAGTGAATTTTCATAAATTTTCTTTTAAAAAATAACGTTTATTAACATCATTATTAACTACCTGATGAAACATTGTTCTTTTAATGTCGAAACAAAACGTGCAATTTTGTAGTAGATTGTAGTTTGTACATGTTCTAAAGTATAATATATATATATATATATATATATATATATATATATATATATATATTGGAGAAGATTTTAAAAATTCAAAGTTGTCGGATATATATATATATATATATATATATTGTTTTTCTTTAATCCGAAGTGGAAGAGTAGGAAGGTAAATTCCAAGAACCTGATCCTAATCAATATTAAAAATGTTTAACATTAAAAAGTGATGCAGGCAGAGAGCTCAATGTATTAAGAATACAGAGCCAATATAAATTAGAGAAAATTTTCAAAATTCAAAGGTTAGGTTATCAACGGTCACTAAGTAGAGCAGACCTGTAACCCCGCGACTACCAGCTCTGTACTGCTCTACTTTGTGACCGTTGATAACCTAAAACCCTTCCACACTCTACCCCAGGGCCTTCGCCACTTGAAAAAAACAATGTCGCTGACGATATATATATATATATATATATATGCACATTTTAAGAAAAAAAGAGAGATCATTTTTTTTTCTTAAAATGTATTATATCTTGATGTGGTAATGGCAATTTGTTTGAATAGATATTGTGTATTTGGATACCAATCTCTCTTTTAACCAAGATTCATTAAAAATGACAGACAAGTATTATCATTAAGCTTTTTATATAATTTTTCATGTGTTCGTATAATTGTTTCTTTTCGGAACTTAAATTATATAAAATTTTTTAATGAAACCTATATAGATATATACTGAGCA